>OX388221.1:19432970-19975768 GCA_947578815.1 Epinotia ramella | reverse complement strand
GCTAAGGGAGAAGGTCCTGCAGAAGGAAGCGGAAGCCGCGGCGGAGAAACAAGTATTGTCACAAGTCCCCCCCCCCCCAAGACCCAGACGTCCTCGCGGACATGGAGGCTTTGGACTCCTTCGTCGGAGAGCTAGGAAGCCCGGAAAGTGGAGCTTCTAGCGACGAAACATCCAACGCATCCATGTTCTCGTGGTCATCAAGACAGAGCCTCCTCATGACCCCCTCAGCGAGGCGGCCGGGAGTAGAGATGGACCAAGCGACGAAACTGGCCAACGAAATGTTCCAGAACGGAAAACAGGCGCTGGAGGCTGCAACCAACATGAAGCGGGAAAGTAAAAACACCTGCTCAGAGAGCTTGCAAGTCCTCTACGAAACTGCGCTGTCGCTTTCTGACTCCCGGTCCAGGCACAAATACAACCTCGAGCGTGAAAGGTCCAGGTACGCTCGAGAGATCGTGACCATCGAGAGGCAGCACGCTAGGGAAATGGCAAAGACGAGAGAGGAAGTGACGAAGCAGCTGGTAGCGCTGAAGGAAGTGGCAGACGTGACTCGGAAGAACACAGAGTCCGTGAGAGACTGGCTAGGCTACGAGACGGCTACCCCTTTTAAGACCATAGGGGACCTAAAGCATGCGGTGGAAGAGGTCAAAGCGCAGCTAGGCAAGCTGGGAAAGAGCGAAGACGCTCAGCAAGAAGCAGTCAGCAGGGTGGCAGGAGAGGTGACCAAGCTATGCGACCGGGTGACAGTTGTGTCGAACCAAATCGACCAACTCAGAAGAACCCTGGACGCATTAGCAAACGCCACGGCAGAGATCCCAAATAAGATCGAAGGACTCATGCCGAAGGCGACGGCCACGTCAGACCAGCCACCCAGAGACGCACAGCTGACCGAAGCCATCTGCGCCCTCACCGAGAAAGTAGACCAACTCGCGAGCCCCACCGAAATGCTCTACAGCCGCAGCGACCTCGAAGAACCACAGCCACAACCAGCGGAAAATCTCAGCGAGATCAAGGAAAGACTGGAGGCGATGAGCTCGGACATAAGGACCCTGACGGAAGAGGTAAAAACCGGAAGGGAAAGAGCATCAGTCCCCACGTCCACCCTGAACACCGAGCTGGCACTGGCCGAGATTAAACACTCGGTCAGTGAAGTGAGCAGAGAGGTCACGCAGCGTAGCCAGCCAGCCGCTTACGGTCCGAGGACCTATGCACAGGCTTCAGCGCTGCCAGCACACGCCCACACTCCAAACCACACGGCGATCGTGTCGTCTAGGGACCCGACAAAGACGAGCGAAGGCGTCCTAAAGGAGCTCAATAAAGCACTAAACGTCCAGAAAACAGGAGTAAGGTTCGAAAGGGTAAGGAAGGCAAGGAACCAGAAGGTGGTGGTTAATTGTGCCAGCGTCAGAGACCTGGAGCTGCTCAAGAGAGCGACAGAGGGGAAGCTCAACGCGGAATATCCGCAGAAGAGAAACCCCCTAATCTGCATTAGGGACGTCCTTAGTTACCACAAGGACGAAGACCTGCCGCAGATGCTGCTCTCCCAAAACCGTCACCTACTGGAGGACCTGAAAACCGAACCCGCTCACCTGAAACTGAGATACCGTAAAAAGGCCCGAAGCCCCCTCTGCTGTCACATGGTATTTGAGGTCCCGCCGGAAGTCTGGAGGAGGTTCATGGAGACTGAAAAGGTCTACATAGGCTTCCAAAGGCAGAAAGTGGAGGACCAGACGCCCCTTGTACAGTGCACAAAGTGCCTGGCCTATGGCCACACGAAAGCACTGTGCAAGGAAGCGGTTACCAACTGCCGGTATTGCCTGAACTGCCACGAACCCGGCAGATGCCCGGAGAACCAGGAGACACCAAAGTGCGTCAACTGCACCAGGGCAGGCAAACCACCGGCGGAGTCACAGCACGAGGCCTTCAGCCCGGACTGCAAAGAGCGAAGAAAATGGGACACCATAGCAAGGTCTAAAATAGCATACTATTGCTGATACGGTGGTGCCGGTACAAACAGTAACCACCTCCCCCCCCCCCCGCCACACAAAAAGAAACACGGTTCCTACAAGCCAATCTGCAAAGGTCGAAGCTGGTAACAGCCGAACTACAGAACGCCATGCAGACAGGCAAATGCGAAGTAGCACTGCTACAGGAACCGTACGTGGGTGGGAAGGGAGAGGTAACAGCACAACCGGGTTTCAGGGTGATTCAATGCACGCAAAATCGCACGAAACCCGTAAAAGCAGCAATAGTAGTGCTAGGAAGTCGGGTCCAAATTCAACACGACCCCCAAATTGTGACTGAGAACATCGCGGCGGCCCTCCTAAGATTTGGAAATGTATCTGTTGGAGTAATCTCGGTTTATTTCGAGGGAGACCAAGACATTGAAGGATACATAGCCAAGACAAAGGAGGTAATGCTTGGGTTGGGTGCAGACAGCTTCATAGTGGGAGGAGATGTAAACGCCTGGAGTTACTGGTGGGGAAGCAGATCGGAGGACCACAGGGGGGCAGCTTACAATAGCTTCCTCAATGAGGTAGATCTGAACGTCCTGAATGTTGGCTCTACACCAACTTTCGAGACGTACCGGGGAGGTAAGCTTTACGCAAGCATAGTCGATGTGACGGCGTGCAGTACTAACATTCTGCCCAGAATCCAAGACTGGAAGGTAGACAGAAATGTTATCACGTCCGATCACAACGCCATAAAATTTGCAGTGTACAGCGAAACAGCCCCGACACCAGTACCGAAACAGACAACCAGACGTTACAACACGAAAAAAGCTGACTGGACCAAATTTAAGAGTGTCCTGTCCAGGAGGCTCCAGGAAAGGGAACTGACACCATACTCCATGAGCAATGTTGGAGACACCAGCGAGCTGGAGCAGGCAACAAACGCCTACATCAGCTCAGTGTCAGAAGCATGCGAGGAGAGTATCCCTAAGCCGGGTGCCCAAAAGACAGACGCAAAGCCGCCGTGGTGGTCGAAAAGCCTGGACCGACTGAAAAAAGAGGTGTTGAGGAGGAAAAGGCGCATAAGGAACGCCGCCCCGAGTAGAAGGCAGTTCGTAGTCGACCAATACCTGGAGGTAAAGGAAGAGTACACGGCCAAAGCAGCGGAGGCTCAGACGACTAGCTGGAAGGAATTTTGCACCACGCAGGAAAGGGAGACAATGTGGGACAAAATCTACAGAGTAATCAGGAAAACGGCTAGACGTCAAGAAGACACACTGCTTACAGACGAAAGGGGACAAACCTTAACACCGAAACAGTCGGCCCAACGACTCGCTCAGTGCTTTTACCCGGATGATCGCAGGGAAGGGGAATCCGAAAGTCACAGGCGCACCAGGGAATACACAGAGGGAGACACCCCAGAAGCGGAGTCAAACCTCGCAGGAGATGACCCACCCTTCACGCAAGTGGAGTTGGATGTGGTTGTCAAAAGTATGAACCCGAAGAAAGCACCTGGGTCCGATGGACTAACGGCAGACATATGCGCAGCAGCCATCCAGTGCAACAAGGAAGTATTCCTATGCCTAGCGAATTCCTGTCTTAGGCTAGCATACTTCCCCAAAGCCTGGAAGTCAGCACATGTCTGCATCCTGCGAAAACCCGGAAAGGAAGACTACACTAAACCCAAGTCGTACCGACCGATTGGTCTATTGTCGGTACTAGGGAAAATCCTGGAAAAGATGTTAATAAACAGGATCAAGTGGCACGTCCTCCCGGCGCTGAACAAAAGCCAGTATGGATTCATGCCCCAGAAGTCGACGGAAGATGCCCTCTATGAACTGATGAGACACATAAAAATGGAAGTAGAAACGAAGAAACGCATCGTACTACTGGTCTCACTGGACATCGAGGGAGCTTTCGACAACGCCTGGTGGCCGAAGCTGAAGATCCAACTGGCAAAGAGAAGGTGTCCGAGGAACCTCTATCACACGGTAAGCTCCTACTTGGAAGACCGAATGATAAAGGTACACTACGCGGGCGAGGTCAGCGAAAAGCCAACGACAAAGGGATGTGTACAGGGTTCCATAGGAGGTCCGATATTCTGGAATGTAATTCTAGATGACCTCTTAGAGCAACTCAGCGACACAGGCGCCCACTGTCAGGCCTTCGCAGACGACGTCACCTTAGTGTTCTCCGGCAGCAACTCAGACGCCGTAAAAGCACAAGCAGAACAGACCCTCCAGAAAGTGGTAGAATGGGGTTCCCAAAATAAGCTTAACTTCGCAGCTCATAAGACCGCAGCCATGGCAATAACGAGGAAGCTGAAATGGGACCCTATTCGAATCTCAATGGACGGAATCGGAGTAGAGCTCGTCGACGAAATCAAACTGTTGGGACTAACCATCGACCGCAAACTCACCTTTAACACACATGTAGCGAAAACGTGCCAAAAGGCAACGGATATCTACAGACAGCTGTCACGTGCGGCAAGGGTGTCATGGGGTCTCAACAGCGAGATAGTGAAAACCATTTACATGGCGGTGATAGAACCAATCGTCCTGTATGCAGCAAGCGCCTGGCACACAGCTGCCAGCAAGGTGATGGTGCGGAACCAGCTCGACTCAATACAGCGTGGTTTCGCCCAGAAGATCTGCAGGGCATACAGGACGGTTTCTCTAACATCGGCGTTGATCCTGTCGGGGACGCTCCCCCTGGATCTGCGCATTCACGAAGCGGCGATGCTCTACGAAGAAAAGAGGGGCTTCAGCGACGATCACGTACCACCTGGAAGGGAACTTGAGAATAGGACTGACGCTCTAGCGAGACCACACCCGTCAAAGGCCTTCGTTATTGAACACGTCTGTTTGGAGCAATTCAATCAGGACGTGGTCGATAAGTACGGCCTAGAAGGTCCTCAAATTTACACCGATGGGAGTAAAATTGAGGGCAAAACGGGAGCGGCACTCACATGGTGGGAAGGTGGGGGAGAAATCCGCCACTCAACCTTCAAACTTGCACCCTACAACACGGTGTTTCAAACCGAAATGTACGCGCTCCTCGGGGCAGTACAGATCGCGATGAAACACAAGGTGCAAAGCGTCAACATTCTCAGTGACTCCAAATCGTCGCTAGAACTCCTCAAATCACCGGACACGACACACCCCCTGGTCCAAAAGATCAAAGACCAGGTAACCGAAGCGCGGAGAAACGGGACGGACCTTAAATTCTTTTGGCTGCGAGCTCACATAGGTACGCCAGGAAATGAGAGGGCAGATGAACTGGCAAAGCAAGCAGCTTTAAAGAAAAAGACCGCGCCCGCGTACGACAGGGTGCCGATATCATACGTCAAAAGGTCGATAAGAGAACAAACGGTCGAAAAGTGGCAGGCTCGCTACGACGCCTCCGAAACTGGAGCAGTAACCAAGAAGTTTTTTCCACGAGTGAGGGACGCGAACAGCGTAATAAAGAAACTGAAACTCTCAAACTTCTTGGTTCAAGCATTCACCGGACACGGAGGATTCGCAGCCTACCTACACCGCTTCAAAATCAAAGACGCACCCTCGTGCGTCTGCGACCCGGCCATTGACGAGGACATCTGGCACGTTGTGTGCGACTGCCCGCGCTTCGGCAGAGAAAGACTCGAGCTGGAGCAAAAGACCGGAGTCAAGGTCACTCCGGATAGCTCGAGTTGGAGAGAACTGCTGGGATCGGAAGATAATCGCGAGAACACAAAAAAGTTTGTAGAAAAAGTAGTCCGCGTAGCATGCCTAAGGAACAAATAGCCCGGCAGCCAGAACAAACACTGTTCAGGCGACCGGACTATTTGGAGAAGGAGTTACGTGACTTCAAAAGCCAACACAAACGCCGCATCAACTTCCTCCCCCCTCCCCCCCCCGGAACTTAAAGAAAATATAAGAAATACGAGATATAAATTTCACATCACTCCCCCACACTACTAACCCCTCCCCTCACCCCTATCTATTAGCTTCACATTTTTATATATATAAACCCCCCCTATTCTTCTGAATGAAAATGTAGACCAGTGCCTCCCCTACAAACACAACCCAGCACACTGAGATAATTAATGCACACGAACAATCTAAAGTAATTTCACCCCTCCCCCTAACCCCCCTCTCTCAACTAGTCCTTTTCTGAAATAAAGTCACTATAGGAAAAGGTACCCGCCATTATTTGTTTTATTTGTTTTATTGTAATTCTCTTCTCTGCATGTATTTATAAAATCTGTAAGTTAAAAATGTAAACATAGCTTAAAAATTTCTGATGCACGCATCTCCCGACCCGACGGGCGTCGGTCGGACGGAAGGAGCGCTTGGCGGCAAGCGGAGCGGCCCACCGGTCGGCAACCTGCCACACGCGGATCACCCCAGCGGAAGCCTAAACGGAGGAATGATTTTCTTCTCCGGCCTTTCAGCACTGGCTGGGGTAAGGATCTACTGGGGCCCGCAGTGGTGGAGAGCCGGTCGAGGGGTCGACCCAAATGCGTGCCGTAGCGCCTGTCCGCCCGACAGACCTCCGTCACTCCCCCCCCCCCCCTTATTTTTAGCAGTATGTAACTACCGATGGAAGGGAAACGAAAAGAGGGCAGCGCGAGGAGACACGCGAAAAAAGTGTCCAAGGCAAAAAAGAGCAGGCCTTGCAGGGAAGCCCCCCCGTAAAGATGGTATCAACAGCCACACCAGCGGTCCAAAAAGAACTCCGACCCTCCCTTCCACCGGCGGGCAAAAGAAAGGCAGCCCATAGTGACAAGTAATGCATGCATCAGAAATCCCCACCCACCCTACGACTCATTAAATAAGATCCGGGCGACGGTCAAGCAAGGAGAAGCTGGAAACAGCATCCCCATGCTTGACCCGAGCACCCCGCAGAAACCAAACGGGAGAAAGCATGTTCTCTCCCGGCCTTGCAGCACTGGCTGAGGTAAGGATCGCGCGGGTAGTTTTAAGACCTCCTCCCAATTCCCCTTCTTCCCCCTCCGAAAATTTTCGAGTAAGCCGAGAGCGATGTAGAGAGTGATGACCGAGGTTTTTAGCCGGTAAGAGTCCGGCACTGTCTGGGTCCCCTTCCCAGTCGTCCATGAGGATTTTCCTCGGTCCGCACTCTATACATCTTTTCAAATTCTTCGTAAACAAAAGCAAGGACTCTCGTCTTTGGCCCTTCAGGTGACTCACAAATAAAAAAAAAAAAAAAAAAAAAACCTAACCTAACCTAACCTAACCTAACCTAACCTAACCTAACCTAACCTAACCTAACCTAACCTAACCTAACCTAACCTAACCTAACCTAACCTAACCTAACCTAACCTAACCTAACCTAACCTAACCTAACCTAACCTAACCTAACCTAACCTAACCTAACCTAACCTAACCTTTTTTTTTTTTTTTTTTTTTTTTTTTTTTTTTTTTTTTTTTTGACGGTGTGAAAATGCTTTACGCATACCCCCGGCCCGGGGAAGGCTATTTGGGGGTTATGTGGGACTCTCTCCTCCTACAGCCATCCGAGTGATGGTGACTGGAGGAGCATACCCACTAAAAACACACCGGCGTCACCCGCATTGCCGTTAAGGGGGGCGCCATGGGATCGCGAACATTCCACCACGACGCCCCCCGGCAGTCCTGGCTATACCCGCGCCAGGACACCCGCACCAAAGGAGGGGAAGGTCAGGAAACCTAACCTAACCTAACCTAACCTAACCTAACCTAACCTAACCTAACCTAACCTAACCTAACCTAACCTAACCTAACCTAACCTAACCTAACCTAACCTAACCTAACCTAACCTAACCTAACCTAACCTAACCTAACCTAACCTAACCTAACCTAACCTAACCTAACCTAACCTAACCTAACCTAACCTAACCTAACCTTTTTTTTTTTTTTTTTTTTTTTTTTTTTTTTTTTTTTTTTTTTTTTTTTTTTTTTTTTTTTTTTTTTTTTTTTTTTTTTCGCTGGGAAAATGCGTTTATCCCCCCTAGACTAAAGAGACCAGGGGGGCGCATACCCCCCGGGCCCGGGGGAGGCCAAGGTGGGGGGTTATGTGGGGCTCTCTCCTCCCGCAACCCCCTCCGAGCTATTGGTCGGAGGGAGGGGAGGAGAACTACCCACTAAAAACCCAGCGGCGTTACCCTCGCTGCCGTTGTAGGGGGACGCCATGGGGTCGCAAGCATTCTACCACGACGCCCCCCCGGCTGCCCCGGCATTACACCGGGGGCACCCTCGCGCCGAAGGAGGGAGGGGTTGGTAACGCGACAACCCCTCCCCCAGACGTGTAAGGCCTCAAATGGTGGGTCCCCAACCCACCGGCCTTATTGGGGGAGAAGGCGGTTGATGTATTGCAACCGTCTCCTCCCCACCCGTCTGCGCCGGAGCGGGTGCGCGTCGGCTCTCTCTTCGCGCGCTCGCTCCGCTTCCTCTTTTTGTGACATGACCTCCTCCGCGAACTTTGCCGCTGCCTCCCAAGATCTCTCGCTGCTCAGCATGCTGCTTACGACACTGTGCAGCGAGAGATCGTCCGTCTCCAGCGCCGCAACAAGTGCCCGGCGCTCCACGGCCCAGCTCGGACATTCCGCCAGAGTGTGCTGGGCCGTATCGTCCTCTTCGTCACAGTGGTGGCATTTTGCCACCACTTCCCTCCCAATCCGGTGCAGGTAATGGCCGAAGCACCCGTGTCCGGTCATTACCTGCACCAGCCTATACCTAAGGCTCCCTCCCTTGCGGTCCAGCCAGCCCTCGAAGTTGGGGAGGAGTGCCCCTATGACTCTGACACCATAGGGGGACTCCTCCAGGGCCTCTTTCCATCTGACCCTCTCTCGCTCGACCGCCCTCCTTCTCCTCGCGGCCACCTCCAGTGGGGCTAGGCGCTCATGCGCGTCTGCCCTGGCCGCCGCCCTCTGCCTATACTCTTCCGCCAGCAGCCTGGCGTCCACCTCCCATGGCAGGGTGCCAGCGAGAGCGCAGGCAGCCGCGAACGAGACCGTTCTGAATGAGCGGCTAATGCGCTGCGCTATTGTCCGCTGCGGTCTTCGGAGAAGGGCCTTCGCTTTCTCGGAGAGCCTCTCCGCCCATATCGGCGCCCCATATGTTGCCATACTCCGCACAACCCCGGCGAAGAGGCGCCGACATGGGGCCTTTGGGCCTCCCACGTTCGGAAGCAGGCGGCCTAGTGCGGCTGCCGTGCCGACGAGACGGGGAGCTAGTTGCGCAAAGTGCTCCCCAAAGTTCCATCTGCGGTCCAGAATCAGGCCCAAGTACTTAATGTGGGCCTTGACCTGGACCGCCTCGCCACCCACGGGGATGGTCTCGTCGGCACTCAGTCTCCACCCTCTTCCTCCGAAGACCACAGCGTCCGTTTTGCTTAGCGCCACCCGCAGCCCGAGGAGGGCAATCCTCCCCACCGTCATCTCCGTCGCTGCGGCCGCTCTACGCAGGGTCTCCCTGTATTCCCTCCCCCTCACGGCCACCATCGTGTCGTCCGCATAACAGATGGTGACCATTCGGGGGAGTTGCGCCCCGCGGATCGCCCAGTCGAATCCGATGTTCCACAACAGGGGTCCTAACACCGACCCCTGGGGAACACCACACTCCATTTTCCTTACTTGGCGACCCGCCGCTCCCTCGTAGAGCACCACTCTACCCTGGAGGTAGTGACCCACAACAGCCCTCAGGTAGGGAGGCACTTGGTGGAAGCAAAGTGCCTCCCTGATCACCTCGTAGGGGAGGGAGCCAAAAGCGTTGGAGATGTCCAGTGACACCGCAATGACTCCCTCACCTCTCCCCTCTGCGATATCGGCGAAGTCTCTCAGTGCGCCCACTGCGTCAATCGTCGACCGCCCCTCCCGGAACCCGAACTGTCTCTCGCTTATGTTCGGGCCCGTGTCCTCCAGATGCCCGAGGATGCGCCGAGCGATAATGCGCTCGAGCATCTTCCCCACTTCGTCCAGGAGGACAATGGGGCGGTGGCCCGAAGGAGAGTCAGCTGGTCGACCCTCCTTGCGCAGCAGGCACAGCCTTCCCTCCTTCCACTGTTGAGGGAAGACACCCTCCTTGAGGCAGTCAACGAACAGCCCCCTCAGGCGCAGGCCCAGGTGTTTGAGGGCGATAGGAATGACCTTCCCCGGAATCCCATCCGGGCCCGGGGCCTTTTTGCCGGCTTTGAGGCGGGTGACTGCTCCAAGAATTTCAGCGTCCGACACCTCTGGGACTTCGCCAATCTCCTCCCTCTCCTCGCTGGGCAGCGCCATCCTCGGCGGCACAAAGGCCGGCGCTTCCGGGAAGAGCCCCTCCACTACTCTCGCGAGGAGTTCCGGTTCCAGGGAATCCATGGGGGGAGTGTGTCTGGTCTTGTTACGCACTATTTTATAGGGCCGCCCCCACGGATCCCTGTCCAGAGTGCGAATAAACTCCTCGCGAGCCTCGTCCTTCCTCTTCCCGATCGCAGCCGTGAGGGCCTCTTTGGCGGCAGTGAGTCTAGCCCGCAGCGCCTCCTCTTCCTCAGCTGTGTGCCGCCGGCGCCGGCAGTGCTGGAACGCACGCCTTGCCGCATTGGCGGTCGCGCGGAGGGCGGCAATCTCCCCGCACCACCAGTACACCTGCTTTCTGCTGGGCGGCCGCTTCGCTCTCCTCATTGCGGCGTCGCACACTCTCGTAAGCGACGCGCGGAAGCGGGCTGCCCGTTCTTCGGTACCTAGGTTTGGAGGGACTGCGCACCAGGCCTCGACGATGGCCGCCTCCTCCGCCCTCTCCCGGTCGAGGCTGGCCAGCGACCACCGCGGGAAGCCGCTCTCCGTGCAGCGCCTGATAGGGACAGGTAGCGGGGTGGTTTGCACCCGGGAGACCCTCATCCTGATATACAGATGATCGGATAGGGTCTCGACCTCCTCCACGACGCGCCAGTCCCCAATTCTGTCGGCTATGGCTGGGGTAGCCAGCGTGATGTCGACTATGGACCCTCCCTGCCATCGCACACATGTGTTGGCGCGCCCCTGGTTGACTACGGCCAGACCCATCACAACCGCCCAGTCCCTCAGTTCCACCCCCCTCGCGTCCGTTACGGGGGAACCCCACGCCGCGCTTTTGGCGTTGAGGTCCCCCATCAGTAGCACCGGCAGAGGTGCAGCCCTCCTGATCACTCTTGCCAGGTTCTCGAGGTGGCCCTCGAAGGCCATGAGTGGCCGGTTGGGGGAGAAGTATGTCGCTACTACCACCATGTTCTCCCATTTGGCCGCCACGTAGCCGGGCCCCTTGTCGACCGCCACCAGAGGGGGGAAGTCTCCGATGGCCGGGACGATTAGGGCCACGCTCTCGTCTGAGGCTCCCATCCAGTTGGGCTGAGGAGGGACGCACCAAGGCTCAGCCACCGCCGCCACACATGTACCCCACTCCGCCATGACCTGCATGAGAAGGTCTTGCGCCCGGGCGGAGTGGTTGACGTTTGCTTGCAGGATCTCTAACGGGCGTGCTGGCATTAGTGTTCCATATCATTCCCCTCTGCGTTTTGGGGCCCCGTGGTCCGGGCTGGGGCGACTCTACCGCGCGCCTGTGGGGGGTTACACGCCTGACCCCCCATCATATGCCCAGCTGGGCGTCCGCTGTGATGACAGACGTCGCAGAATGCCACGTCCTGGCACGATGCCGCCTTATGCCCCGGCTTGCTACATCTGAAGCAGAGGCCCGCCCTATCTATTTCCGTCGGGCACGTGGCTCTGGTGTGTCCCACCCCCATGCATTTATAGCACCGGAGGGGAACCGGCTCCAGGGCCTTCACCAGGGCACTTGTCCACCCCACGGTGAGTCGGCCTCCCTCGCACACCTTCTTCGCGGCCGTGACGGGGCACTTCACGAGGGTCGACCCGGAGCCACCAAATCCCTCGCGGATCGCGCCGACTTTTACATCCTCGCCGGCACATTCCCCCTTTGCGGCGATTGCCGCCGCCACCGCCTCCCGGGTTACAGCCTCACATAGGCCCGAGACTCTAAGGCCGGCCATTTTCACCGGTATGTAAACTCTCGCGTCATCGCCGATGACCTCCTCCAGTTTTTCACGAAGGCGGTCGGCTGCCCTGCCCCCATCCGCGCGTGAGACTTCTAGGATTCTGGCCCCGTCAGCCGTCCTGCGCACTTTTACATAATCTAGGCCCACCTCCTCTAGGCTGAATGCGGTGGTGGCCTTCGTGAGTATTGAGGCGTATGACGCCTCCGAGTCCGGCCTCAGCGCCACCACTATGCCCGCCGTGGAGGGGAGCGTCAATCCACGGGTCCGTGGCTTCGGCGTTGGTGCCGCCCTCTTCGTGAACCTAACCTAACCTAACCTAACCTAACCTAACCTAACCTAACCTAACCTAACCTAACCTAACCTAACCTAACCTAACCTAACCTAACCTAACCTAACCTAACCTAACCTAACCTAACCTAACCTAACCTAACCTAACCTAACCTAACCTAAGCATAAATAAAAATGTATAAGAAAAAAAAAAAAAAAAAAAAAAAAAAAAAAAAAAAAAAAAAAAAAAAAAAAAAAAAAAAAAAAAAAAAAAAAAAAGAACAATTGTCAACTAAGAAAAAGCTGCTAAAATCACTGTATGCAAATAAGACAATGTAATAGAATAAGTAAACTGATTAATAATGTAAAAGTAAAATAACCCTGTAGATGTAGATGGAAAGAATGTAAAAGAGAAGGAGTTACTGATATTAAAAATCCACCCGTGTTGTGTACATCCCTCTAAATAAGAAAACATAAGACTAGTTAGGCGGAAAACCCATCCGCAACACAGTAGACAGAATAGATGGGCATCCCACCCAAAAAGAGATTAAAAAGTGATGAATGATAGAAAGACCAAGTATGCAGAATGAAAGTGCGAGAAGCATACGAGTGAGAACTGGAATGACTGTGGTAGATTAAGCGTCATAAAAATGGCTCCAATCATGTTGGAGGTAGCTCGAAGAAAAAAAAAAAAAAAAAAAAAAAAAAAAAAAAAAAAAAAAAAAAAACCTAACCTAACCTAACCTAACCCAGTCCCGCGCCCAGAGCCGACCCGTACGGATCGTTTCCACGTCGCTCTGCACTCGAAAAATCATTTCTACCGGTTAAATTGCCTAAAGTACTAAGTGTTACACATCAAATTGTGCGCGCTGACTCCAGCTATACGTTAAAGAAAAAACTGTGAAAATCGGAAAACGTTTACTGTGTGAAAAGTGCAAAAACCCAGTTTCCCATACATTTTAAAGTTGTAAACTAGTTATCAGTTAATTGTACTTCGCCAGATTATCCGATCTTCTTCATTCTTTCATATTTTTATTCCTCTCTGTGTGCTTCTTCTGGTGACATATCGTCGAAAAACCGGAAAAACTATTTTCCAGTGAGAAACAGTGAAAGTGTTTTATTACTAACTTTGTCAGACCTTCTAATGCGTGCGGCTCTCGCAAGTGATCGATGACACCCAGATTTTTTAGTGTCATTTGAAGCGTCTTACAGCCCTGCAAACTCCTGGAAAATTTGAGGATTTTCTGCTGGAAAACAGAAGAGCTATCCCCAAGAAACCGAATCTGACGCAACCACGAGTTCATGGAAGCAGTGGCGTCCGGCTGTTTCTGACACTGCCGTAGCACGCCTGGCACTCCTCCACACCCGTGGCTGCTCGAACCAGGAAGATCGGATCGAAAACCACCGAGATATCCAGGTTTTTCTAAAAATTAAATAATAAGTACTTTTCCCCCCTTAAATACTCCGTCAAGTGATCTTTTACCCCCCCTTTTTTGTTAATATAAAAATAGATAAACTCATAGTGAACATTTTTACCAAGTTTGAGATTTTTTGGACTAACAGTTTCCAAGCAGTGAATTTTTTAGTGAAACTAGTCGCTTAATATGGACAATTTTACGTAATTTGAAAAAATTTTTGACTTTTTGTTTATGGACCAAATTTAAAATTTTAAGTTTTCATTAGTATCAGGCCAGCTAAAAAATAGGTTTTACGTTTTCATCATCTTTCTAGTACATATGGTACTTGAGTTGTAGCTTCCCGAACTTTTCAAACTTCAGTGGCGTATTTACTTAATACAGTGATCTCTTAGTGTCTTTTTCTGTGTGGCTGATCTAGTGTGGCTGTTTCTGATATCGAATTTGAAGGTGTATGCTCACCCGAAATCTGAAACAGTTTTTAGAATTAAGTAGAGTGCGATAATCTTGATTTTACGCAACTTTTTCCAAAAAAGTATCTGTAAATAGAATAAACTGTGAACTTTAACCCTTAGTAATTTTTGATTTGGAGCTTACGCCCATAATATTTTGACTGCTTTGTATAGACTAGTTGTCAAACTGTATGTCTGAAAAATTCTGGATTTTTACGATAAGCAGTTTCCGTGTTAAGTAATTTATAGTAAACCCAGTCCCTAAATTACTCTGATTTTTACGTAATTATAATTTGAGAATCCACTTTTTTCCAGACTAACTTTTTCAAAAGATTTTGATTGTTTTGTGTTCAGTTACGTCTAAAAATAGTTTGTATTAGCTTTTCAACATATGTATAATAGTTAAGTTTCGAGAAAATCGGCTTTGAAAGTTTCCTCTTTTTCCACTCATCTGTCGCTTGGTAGAACTCGGTTCCTGAATAGTGCGGCTGTTTCCGATATCGAACTTGAAGGTGTATGCTCACCCGAAACCTGTAACAGTTTTTAGAATTAAGTAGAGTGCGATAGTCTTGATTTTACTCAACTTTTTCCAAAAAAGTATCTGTAAATAGAATAAACTGTGAACTTTAACCCTTAGTAATTTTTGATTTGGAGCTTACGCCCATAATATTTTGACTGCTTTGTATAGACTAGTTGTCAAACTGTATGTCTGAAAAATTCTGGATTTTTACGATAAGCAGTTTCCGTGTTAAGTAATTTATAGTAAACCCAGTCCCTAAATTACTCTGATTTTTACGTAATTATAATTTGAGAATCCACTTTTTTCCAGACTAACTTTTTCAGAAGATTTTGATTGTTTTGTGTTCAGTTACGTCTAAAAATAGTTTGTATTAGCTTTTCAACATATGTATAATAGTTAAGTTTCGAGAAAATCGGCTTTGAAAGTTTCCTCTTTTTCCACTCATCTGTCGCTTGGTAAAACTCGGTTCCTGAATAGTGCGGCTGTTTCCGATATCGAACTTGAAGGTGTATGCTCACCCGAAACCTGTAACAGTTTTTAGAATTAAGTAGAGTGCGATAGTCTGGATTTTACTCGACTTTTTCCAAAAAAGTATCTCAAATAGAACAAACTGTGAACTTTAACCCTCAGTAATTTTTGACTTGGAGTTTACGCCCATAATATTTTGATCGTTCGGTGTACACTAGTTACCACACTATATGTATAAAAAATTCTGGGTTTTTACCATCAGCAGTTTCTAAGTAAAGTAATTTATAGTTAACTTAGTCCCCAAATCATAGATTTTACGTAATTATAATTCGAGAATCCACTTTTTTCCAGACATTGTTCCTCAAAATGTTTCGACTATAATGTGTTCAGTTACGTCTAAAAATAGTTAATATTAGGCTTTCAACATACGTATACCAGTTACTTATTGAGTAAATTGACTTTGAATGTTACTTCGTTTTTTCGCACATCTGTCGTTTAGTAAAACTCGGTTATTGTTAGTCTTTGCACATTTTACACACTGCTCGTTTAGTCAACACTACACTACACCTCAAATAGTATGTACCGAACGCCACCGGCTTCCCCTCGCAGGGAAATGGATAGCATAGATGAGCAGAGGGAACAGGGGGCCGAGGGGCCTACCAATAAACCGCTCGACACCACGCACGACCTAGCCCAAACCCAACCTCAACCCACGCCACACCAAGAAGGACAGGGTAAAAATGAAGAGGGGGAAAGAACCAGGGACAAGCCAGCCCCCACCATGCACCCAAAGATCGCGGAAGCCAAGGCCTTGCTCATGAAAGGGAAGAGCCTATTAGCGGCATCAGGCAATATAAAGAAGGAGATAAAGACAGGAGTCGCAGACACGATTGAGCGACTTTATAAAATGGTGGGTGAGCTGGTAAAAGGAGCTCACTTAGGAAGCGAAAGGTCGGGGCCGCAAAACAACAGAGAAAAAATGGAAAGAGACCTAATGCTAGGAACCGATAAGACACCAGCATTTAATCAAGGGACAGAGCAGCTAGCTGGTAAAATCGACGACCAAATGAAGCTGCTCAGAGAAAATAACAAGAAGATAGATGAGCTTAAAGTGGCAATAGAGCAACAAAAGGAAACCCTTGACAAAGTAACAACAGCGACATACGCGAGCGTGACGGCTCAAACGCCGAGCACGATGTCGAGTGCGCGGCAAAAGACACTGCACTCCATAGTTGTTACCTCAAAAGACGAGGGCGAAACTGGGGAACAAGTGCTGGAAAGAGTGAGAAAAGCAGCCGATGCCAAAGAAGGCTGGATACAAGTAGGGAAAGTAAGGAAGGCGAAAGACAGAAAAGTGATAATGGGATTCGAGACAAAAGTAGAAAGGGAAAAGTTCAAAGAAAGGATAGTCAAACAAGGAGCTGACCTCTCCGTTGAGGACGTCAAAAACAAGAATCCGCTGCTGATCTTGAAGAGCGTCCTTACTATAAACACGGATGAGGACATTCTCAAGGCACTGAAGAACCAAAACCGGGGTATTTTCCACGGCCTCAGCGAAGAGGCAGCCAGTGTCGAAATAAAATACAGGAGGAAAGCAAGGAACATACATACCTGCCATGTCGTAATAAGCGTCTCCCCGGCAGTCTGGCAAAGAGCTATAGACGTAGGAACATTGCACATAGACCTCCAGCGTATCCGAGTGGAGGACCAATCTCCGCTTGTGCAATGCACCCGGTGCCTGGGATTTGGACATGGAAAGCGCTTCTGCACCGAAACAGTGGATCTCTGCAGTCATTGCGGAGGGCCTCACCTCAAAACGGAATGCGCTGACTGGCTCGAGGGGATAGTTCCGCCAAAATGCCACAACTGCTCGAAAGGAAACATGAGGGACACGGAGCATAATGCGTTCGATCAAAAATGCCCAATTCGCAAGAGATGGGACGAAATAGCCCGATCAACAGTAGCCTATCATTGCTAAGGGCACCCACGCTGAACAAATCCCCTACCGCGTAGTCCAAACGAACCTCCAAAGGAAAAGACTGGCGACAAATGAGATCCTTATAGAAGCGGAGAAACGGAAAATCGCAGTAGCTCTCCTACAAGAACCGTATGTTGGAGGAGCGAGAGAAATGAAGAGTCACAGAGGCGTACGGATCTTTCAGAACACTGGAATGGGAGATGGAACTGTAAAAGCGGCAATAGCTGTTTTTGATGATAAAATCAATGTCACACAACATATAAAACTCACCACAAACAACATCGTTGTGGTCGAGATAAACACCAGTGTCTGGAGGATCACGCTTGTCTCCTTTTATTTCGAGCCAGACCAGCCCATAGAACCCTACTTAGAACACCTTACAAAAATCAAGGAGGAACTAAGCCACAGTGGAATGATCATAGGAGGAGACGCGAACGCAAAGAGCTCGTGGTGGGGGAGCCCAATAATCGACCACAGGGGTGAGACCACGCTGGGTACTCTTGATGAGCTAAACCTGCACATATTAAACAAAGGAAAAATCCCAACATTTGACACAATAAGAGGAGGTAAACGATACAGCAGCCACGTGGACGTAACAGCCTGCTCCACAAGCCTATTGCAACTGGTGGACGACTGGAAAGTCGACGAGGGACTCACGAGCTCAGACCATAACGGCATCATGTTCAACATACATCTCGAAAAATCCACAGGAATAAGGATAAATCGAACCACAAGAATCTTCGATACAAAAAAGGCCAATTGGGCAGAATTTCATGAGAAATTCCAACAATTGACACATGACCAAAATTTAACAAGAACAGCAATAGAACAAATTAACAACACTGAAGGAATAGATCTAGTAGTTGAAAACCTAACTGAAACAATAACCAAAACTTGCACATTAACAATACCTAAAAAGAAAAATACAGAAAAACTAACCCTGCCATGGTGGTCAGAAGAACTTGGAGCGATGAAACGTGAGGTCGCCACCAGAAAACGAAGAATACGCTGCGCAGCCCCAACACGAAGATCGAGAGTGGTCGAAGAATACCTGCAACACAAAGAGAAATATGAGCTGGAAGCGGCAAAAGCACAGGTTGAAAGCTGGAAAGAGTTCTGTCAAAAACAAGACAAAGAGGGAATGTGGGAAGGAATATATAGGGTTATAGGACGAGTATCAAAAAGGGAGGAGGACACGCCGCTAGAAAAAGAAGGCAAGACTCTGAGCGCGAAGGACTCGGCGAAGCTTCTAGCAGAGACCTTCTATCCGAAGGATTCTGAAGAAAGCGACCGGGAGTACCACCGCTCCAAAAGAGCAGAGGCGAACAAAGTGAATGAAGGAGAGCAAAATTACCCTTGCGAACCGACATTTACCATGGTAGAGCTGAGATGGGCGGTTGAGACCTTTAACCCTAAAAAAGCGCCAGGTGCGGACGGCTTTACTGCCGACATATGCCGGCACGCTACAAACAGTGAGCCCGGTGTGTTTTTGGCGCTGATGAACAAGTGCCTAGAACTCCACTATTTCCCTAAAGCCTGGAAGGAGGCAACCGTTGTGGCCCTAAGAAAGCCTGGGAAAGAACTATACACGCACCCCAAGTCATACAGACCAATTGGACTGCTCCCAGTGCTCGGCAAAATATACGAAAAGTTAATAATGGCAAGGCTAAAACACCATCTGATCCCACGAATGAGCACCCGACAGTTTGGATTTATGCCACAGAGGAGCACCGAGGACTCCCTCTACACCATGATGCAACATATACAAGAAAAACTAAACCAAAAGAAGATCATAACGGTAATATCTTTGGATATAGAGGGAGCCTTCGATAGCGCCTGGTGGCCAGCGATCCGAGTTCGCCTCGCTGAAGAAAGTAGCCCACTCGATCTGAGAAAAGTGATAGATAGTTATCTGGCGACCAGGAAAGTCAGGGTGAGATACGCGGGAGAAGAGCATATAACAGACACCCATAAAGGTTGCATACAAGGCTCTATCGGCGGACCGATCCTATGGAATCTCTTGCTTGACCCGCTCCTAAAAAGCCTGGAAGCCAAAGGCGTCTTTTCTCGAGCATTTGCGGACGATGTCGTGTTTGTGTTCGATGGGGACACGGCACTAGAAATAGAGGGACGAGCCAATGCTGCTCTCGAACATGCTCAGACGTGGGGTAGTAATAATAAGCTCAAATTTGCACCACCAAAAACAGTAGCAATGGTGATCACAAGGAAAATGAAGTACGACACACCACGTCTGAGCATGGGGGGGATTAGCATTGCCATGTCCAGGGAAATTAAGATACTAGGAGTAACCATCGATGACAAGCTGACGTTTAACACGCATGTAGCAAACGTCTGCAGGAAAGCGATAGGCGTGCATAAACTACTCACGAGAGCGGCAAAAGCGAGCTGGGGACTACATCCCGAAGTCGTTAGGACTATATACACAGCAACAATTGAGCCAATAATCCTGTATGCCGCCAGCGTATGGGCACCAGCAGCCAACAAACTAGGAATCATAAAACAACTGGGAACCGTCCAACGCAGTATAGCTCAGAAGATATGTAAAGCCTACCGCACAGTCTCCCTGAACTCTGCACTCCTGCTGGCTGGAGTGCTGCCCCTCGATCTTCGCGTACGAGAGGCAGCCTTACTATACGAGGCCAAAAAAGGAGTAACACAGCCTGCATTAGGAGACAGAGAGATTGAGCGGATGGCCCCGGCAGCCGAGGCACCCCACCCAGCAGAGCGCAGAGACCTCAAAATAGTGAGTCTGGTAGATCAAGAGCAAGTGAACATCCATAGCAACCACGAAGTGCGCATCTTCACAGATGGCAGCAAAATAGGAGACAAGGTGGGAGCGGCACTTTCCATGTGGAACGAAGTTGCCGAGACCAAAACTCGCAAGCTTGCCCTATCAGACCACTGCACGGTCTACCAAGCGGAACTCCTAGCGCTGTGCAAGGCCACAGGAGAAATTAGGAGGAATAAAACCAAGACCACGTTTGGAGTTTACAGCGACTCAATGTCAGCGCTACAAACCGTCACGAACCACGGCTGCTTCCATCCTCTGGCGATGGAGGCAAGGGAAAATATAAAAACCTCAAACCTTCAGGGCAAAACGGTGGACCTATACTGGGTAAAAGCCCATGCGGGTCTTGAAGGGAATGAGAGAGCAGACCAACTCGCAAAAGAGGCCGCTGAAAACTCCAAGCGTAAGCCGGACTATGATCTGTGTCCGGTTTCATTCGTCAAGCGAAGCATCCGCGCTGCAACGCTCGACGAATGGAACCGGAGATATAAATCGGGAGACACGGCGTCCGGGACAAAATTATTCTTCCCCGACGCAATGGCGGCATACAGGATTATCAAAAAATTTGAACCCAGTTTTATCAGGACACAAATCCTCACGGGGCACGGTGGATTCTCGGAATACTTGCACCGATTCAAGTGTAAAGATAGTCCATCGTGCGCCTGTGACCCTGTTAAAGAGGAAACGGTGTCACACATTTTAACTGAATGCCCAATCCACGCAAAGGAGCGGTACGATTTAGAACAAAACTTAGAAATAACCCTGGAAAGTAATAATATATGGAATGTAATGGCAGGTAACTCAAGGAATAAGTTTCTAGAATACTGTGAAAAATTAGCCAAAACTGTAATAAAAAGAAATAAGTAAACGAACAGTATGTTTATTAAATATTATAATAATATTAAGATAAAACATGCATGAATTGAAATGCTGACAACTAGAAATGTAAGAAGTAGTTTTAAGATACAAGAAAATTGTGTAAAATGTACTAAATAGAAGGTGAAATGAATAGAGCAGAAGAGGCATTTAAGATATAAGAAAAATGTAAAAATAATAAAAATATTAGTAGTCTTGTTCATTTAAAATAAAAACCCTGAAAATAAGTATAGCAGAGTAGGCATTCTACATGGGAGTCCCACCCATTATCACGAAAGAATGGAGATGAATGAAAGAAAGAATAGTATGAAGCATGAAAGTACGAGAAGCATAAAAGCGAGAACTGGAACGAAAGCGGAATAGTTAGCACAGGCTCCGATTATGTTGGAGGAAAACAGTTTAAAAAAAAAAAAAAAAAAAAAAAAAAAAAAAAAAAAAAAAAAAAAAAAAAAACCTAACCCAACCTAACCTAACCTAACCTAACCTAATAAATAAATTCAGGTCAATTGCCTTACGACGCAGGACGATGTCCAAGCCAACAGCGACTTCGAGGCCCGCATATACACCGACGGCAGCAAAATTAATGGCAAAGTAGGGGCTTCGCTATCCATCTGGAGCAGAGAGACAGAGACAAAGGCTCGCAAGCTCACCCTGCCTGCATATTGTACGGTGTACCAGGCAGAGCTCTTGGCTCTCTGTGAAGCGACAAAAGAGGCTGTCAAACACAGGGCAAAAACAGTCGGAATATATAGCGACTCAATGGCGGCCCTCCAAACAATTCAGAACCATAGTTGCCTCCACGCTCTCGCGGTCGAAGCCAGAGACAACATGAGAACTATGTCTCTCCAGAACAGAGAAATCTCTTTGTTCTGGATAAAGGCCCACGCAGGACTGGAGGGAAACGAGAGAGCAGATCAACTAGCGAAGGAGGCCGCCATAAACTCCAGAAAACAACCAGACTATGACCGGTGCCCAATCTCATTCGTCAAGCGGGACATTCGTATGTCAACGCTTGACGAATGGAATCAAAGGTATAAGTCAAGCGAAACAGCCTCGGTCACGAAGCTGTTCTTCCCAGACGCGGTGTCGGCCTATCGGACAATCCGAAAGATAAAAACAAACAACATCAATACGCAAATTATGACTGGGCATGGAGGGTTCTCCGCATACTTACATAGATTTAAGTGTAAAGAGGACCCATCGTGCACCTGTGATCCGAACGTACCAGAGTCTGTCGCACACGTACTATTTGACTGTCCTAGATACGAGCTAAAAAAAAAAGATATGATCTAGAAATGAAAATTGATCAAAAAGTAACGGCCGAAAATGTAAAGAATATAATGTCGAGTGACAAAAGGGAAGAGTTTCTAAAATATTCAGTGTGCATAACAAAACAAGTAGCGAAAAGAAATACCACAAGATAAGTAAATATGTTATCGTAATATAATAAGTATATTAATGAATAGCATAGGATAAAGTAGATAGATAAATAAATGTATGTAAAACACACATGAATGTACAATGTGTAAACAGTAAAACAAAGGAGAAAATGTTCGATGTAGATGTAAGAATAAAAAATAAAAAAAAAACTGTTGGATGTAGAAATTAAGAATAAGAAAGCCTGAACCATGTTAAAACTCAGGTCGCATGTAAAATGTAAAAGTTAAAATTAAGAAAGAGCTGTAGAAAAGAGGAAAATGTAAATAAAGAATGTCCGTGTCGTGTTAAAAATCCCCTTTAATAAAGAAATAAAACAATAGTCGGATAGGTATATAGATGGGAGTCCCACCCATAAAAGTAAGAAAGATGATGAACGCTAGAAAGAACTGTATGAAGCATGAAAGTGCGAGAGGTATAAAAGCGAGAACTGGAATGAAAGAGAAATCAGATACATAAAGACTCCACCCACCCTTATGGAGGTAGCCAGAAAAAAAAAAAAAAAAAAAAAAAAAAAAAAAAAATCTAACCTAACCTAACCTAACTTAACCTAACCTACGGAGACCAAAACTAAGAAGCTGAAGCTCGAACACCACTGCACGGTCTTCCAGGCCGAACTGCTAGCTCTATTGGAAGCCACGAAACAGACTCTGCAAACCGGTGAAAGCATCTGCAATATTTACTGCGACTCAAGATCTGCTCTTGAAGTCGTCGTAAATGACACTTCCCTCCACCCCCTAGCAGTGCAGATAAGAGAGAACATCGCTTTAAACAACGAGCGGAACAAAATAATTAAGTTATTTTGGATCAAAGCACATGCTGGACTGGAGGGGAACGAGAGAGCGGATGCTCTCGCCAAGGACGCCGCAACAAAAATCAAAACAAAGCCAAACTACGACCGATGCCCGCTTTCATTCGTCAAGCGACAAATCCGTTTGGAGTCGATTGACGAATGGAACCAGCGCTACAAACAGGGTGACACGGCCTCTACCACCAAAGCATTCTTCCCGGACGCATCAATGGCCTACACGGTAGTTAGACAAATAGAACTGGATCAGGTCATGGTACAGGTGATGACGGGACACGGCGGGTTCTCCGAGTACTTGAACAGATTCAAGTGCAAGGATAGCCCGGCGTGCGTTTGCGATCCCAACATAGAAGAGAGTGCCCTGCATGTAGTGATAGATTGTCCTGTGTACTGCAAAGAAAGATTTAATATAGAAATGGAACTGGATATTAAAATATGTAAAGAAAACCTATGGGTAATAATGCAAGACAAAAATGTTAGAGATAAGTTTATGAAATATTGTAAAGAAATAGCAAGGAAAGTAGCAAATAGAAATAAGTAAACAGATACACTAGAACATACAAACTTTGTATGACGTCAGTGTCCTAAAACTAAGTAAATAAAAGAAAATGTACTAAGCAATAAAACAAAATTTGAAAGTATAACTAGTATCAGAAAACAATTGTCTCCAAAATAAGAAATAGTTTTAAGAACCACTGTAAAATAAAAATAACTCCTGTCTTTATTGCAATAAAGATTAACCCATCACCCGCAATCCCTGCAAATATATAGAATAGGTTTATTTAGGTGGGAATCCCACCCACACAAGCATAAAAGAGATAGTATGAAAGAAAGAACCGTATGAAGAATAAAAGTACGAGAGGCATAAATGATAGAACTGGAATGAAAGAAAATAGCAAACAAAGACCCTGTTTCATTCAGGGGACAAGAAGAAAAAAAAAAAACCTAACCTAACCTAACCTAACCTAAGATATTGGTATTATTACGAATATAAACCAAATTATAACTTGGTAATTATTAAATTTCAATAAATTAAAATCTATAATTATAATAATAACAGATAATATAATTAATGCTAAACTAACTTCATAAGAAATAGTTTGAGCTACAGCACGTAAGCCCCCCAACAAAGCATAATTAGAATTTGAAGACCAACCAGAAATTATAACAGTGTACACCCCCATACCTCCGAGTTTGCGACCTCGATGTTGGATTAAGATAAAATTTAAATGCAAAAGTTTAAAATTTTGATCTGTTCGATCATTAAAATCTTACATGATCTGAGTTCAAACCGGTGTAAGCCAGGTTGGTTTCTATCTTTAGTTAAATAAAATATTTTAGTACGAAAGGATCAAATATTTAAAATAATTTTATTAAATTGAATTTTATTAAAATTTATATAAAATTTTAACTATTTTGGCAGACAAGTGTGATGGTTTTAGAAATCATAAATGTATAAATTTTATTATATAGGTAGTAAATGATTTTTAATGATTATTTATTAGTTTTAATTGGTATATTGATTTTAGTTTTAGGGGTTTTAATTGGTGTTGCTTTTTTAACCCTATTGGAGCGTAAAGTTTTAGGTTACATTCAAATTCGTAAAGGTCCTAATAAATTGGGTTTAATGGGTATCTTACAACCTTTTAGAGATGCTATTAAATTATTTACTAAAGAACAAACTTATCCTTCTTATTCTAATTATATTGCTTATTATTTTTCCCCTGTTTTTAGTTTTTTTTTATCTTTACTTATTTGAATAGTGATTCCCTATTATTTTAATATGCTTAGTTTTAATTTAGGGTTTTTTTTTTTTTTTTGTTGTACAAGTATGGGGGTATACACTGTTATAATTTCTGGTTGGTCTTCAAATTCTAATTATGCTTTTTTGGGGGGCTTACGTGCTGTAGCTCAAACTATTTCTTATGAAGTTAGTTTAGCATTAATTATATTATCTGTTATTATTATAATTATAGATTTTAATTTATTGAAATTTAATAATTACCAAGTTATAATTTGGTTTATATTCGTAATAATACCAATATCTTTATGTTGGTTATCCTCTAGATTAGCAGAAACTAATCGTACTCCTTTTGATTTTGCTGAGGGGGAAAGAGAATTAGTTTCTGGGTTTAACATTGAATATAGAAGAGGGGGGTTTGCTTTAATTTTTTTAGCCGAATATTCAAGAATTTTATTTATAAGTATATTATTTGTTTTAATATATATAGGAGGTTATGACTTAAGAATTATTTTTTATTTAATGTTAGTTTTTATCTCTTTTTTTTTTATTTGAGTTCGGGGGACTTTACCTCGATATCGATATGATAAATTAATATATTTAGCTTGAAAAAGATATTTACCTATTTCTTTAAATTTTTTAATATTATTTATTGGGTCAAAATTTTTTTTTATTTAATTATATTTTTTTTTAGTATAAATTAATAGAATAATAATTCTTTCTGAAGTTTTCAAAACAAATGCTTTAACAAGCTCATTAATTAATTAAAAATTAAATTATCTCAATATTTACTTAATAAAGGATTTAATATAAAATATGAAAAATAAATTACTGTTAGAATTTGACCGGTAATAATATAAGGTTCTTCAACAGGACGGGCTCCAATTCAAGTTAATAGAATTACTGTAGTAACTATAGATCAAAATAAAATTTGGTTAATGGGGTAAAATTGAATTCCTTGCATTTTTTTATTGAATGTTATAGGTAAGATAATTAAGATTAAGATTGATATTACTAGGGCAATTACCCCTCCTAATTTATTAGGGATTGATCGTAAAATAGCATACGCAAATAAAAAATATCATTCAGGTTGGATATGAACTGGGGTTACTAAAGGGTTAGCTGGGATAAAATTATCAGGATCTCCTAATAAATTAGGGTTAATTATAGTTAATATAATTAAAATTAATATTATAATTAAAAACCCAATTAAATCTTTAAAAGAGAAAAATGGGTGAAAAGGAATTTTATCTAAATTACTATTAACCCCTAAAGGATTATTTGATCCTGTTTGGTGTAGGGATAACAAATGAATTATAGTTAATATTGCTAAAATGAATGGTAGTAAAAAATGAAACGTATAAAAACGAGTTAATGTTGCATTATCTACTGCAAACCCCCCTCAAATTCAATTTACTAGTATATTACCTAAGTAAGGAATAGCTGAAAGTAGATTTGTAATAACTGTTGCCCCTCAAAAAGATATTTGCCCTCAGGGTAAAACATATCCTATAAAAGCTGTTCCTATTAATAAAAATAATAAAATGACTCCAATTATTCATGTGTATTTTAAATTAAATGATTCATAGTAAATTCCTCGTCCAATATGTATATAAACGCAAATAAAAAAAAAAGATGCCCCATTTGCGTGTAGGGTTCGAATTAATCATCCATAATTAACATTTCGACAAATATAATTTACACTAAAAAAAGCTATTTCAATAGTAGCAGTGTAATATATAGTCAAAAATAATCCAGTTAAAATTTGAATTATTAAACATAATCCTAGTAAAGATCCAAAATTTCATCAAGTTGAGATGTTTGATGGTGATGGCAGGTCAATAAGAGATCCATTAATAATTTTAAAGATTGGATGAGTTTTTCGTAAAGGTTTATAATTATTTATCATTGGTGGGTTAATTTGAGGATCGTAATGGACCAAAAAAAATATTACTGATTTTTACAACTGCCACTAATGTAATAAAGAGGTAAATAATTATTATTGTTAATATTATAAATGTTTGACTATTATATAGTTTTGATAAGTTTATTTTATTTTCATTATTAAAAAATAAATTATAGGTGAAAAAAATATTTATCTCACTATTAAAGGATGTATTTACTCAATTTAATTTTAAAGAAAAAAATAATCTAATTAAATAAATAAAAGTAAAACTAAAAATAAAAAATTTTTTTGTGAAAAAATTATTTTTAAAAAGTTCATTAGATGCAATTCTTGATACATAAATAAATAACACTAATAGTCCTCCTAAAAATGTTAAAAATAAAATATATGAAAATCAATAAGTATTAATTAACATGCCCGTTAACAAACAAGTAAAAATAGTTTGAATTAAAATTATTAGTCCTATAGATAATGGGTGGCTTATAAAAAATATTATAAAAGACATAAATATTATTGATAAAGATAAAAATAATTTAATTTCAAAGAATAGTTTATAAAAATAATAATTTTGGAGATTATCGATAAAGATTTTTCTTTTTCTTTGAAGTTTTTAAAGAAAAATCTTATTTTTGGCTTACAAGACCAGTTTTTTTTTAAACTATAAAAACAAATGAAAATATATAATATTATATTGATTGTTATTTTTATATTTTTAGTTGGTAATTTAATTTTTGTGTCAAAACATAAACATTTATTGATTATTTTATTGAGTTTAGAGTTTATAGTTTTAAGAATTTTTTTATTTATACTATTAATTTTGAGTTATATAAATTATAATATATATTTATTAATGGTATTTTTGGTATTTGCAGTTTGTGAGGGGGCTTTGGGTTTATCTATTTTGGTTTCTATAATTCGAACTCATGGAAATGATTATTTCCAAAGATTTAATTTATTATAAATGATAAAATTTTCATTTATGCTAATTTTTATGATTCCTTTGTTTTTAAAAAAATATATTTTGATTGGTTCAAATATTTTTATTTATTATGATATTTATATTTATAAATTTAACAATAAGCTTATATAATTTTAGTAATTTAAGATATATATTTGGCTGTGATATAATTTCTTATGGTTTAATTTTATTAAGAATTTGAATTTGTGGTTTAATATTAATAGCTAGAGAAAATTTATTAAAGATAAAATTTTACATTAATTTTTTTTTATTTAATGTTATTTTTCTATTAATTATATTATACATAACTTTTTCTGTGATAAATTTATTTATATTCTACTTATTTTTTGAAGGTAGATTAATTCCTACTTTATTGTTAATTATAGGTTGAGGGTACCAACCTGAACGTATTCAAGCAGGTTTATATTTATTATTTTATACTTTATTTGCTTCTTTACCTTTATTATTGGGGATTTTTTTTATTTTTAATAATGAGAAATATATTATAATATATTTTTTAAAATATTTAAATTTAAACTTATATTTACTTTATTTTAGTATAATTATAGCTTTTTTAGTGAAAATGCCTATATATTTCGTTCACCTATGATTACCTAAAGCTCATGTAGAAGCTCCAGTTTCAGGTTCAATAATTTTAGCGGGTATTATGTTAAAATTAGGGGGCTATGGTTTATTGCGGGTTATAATTTTTTTACAACAGGTAGGAATAAAGTTTAATTTTATTTGAGTTATTATTAGTTTATTAGGTGGGTTTTATGTAAGATTAAATTGTTTCTGTCAAGTTGATATTAAATCTTTAATTGCTTATTCTTCAGTAGCTCATATAAGATTTGTAATTGGTGGGATTATAACAATAAGTTATTGGGGGTTTTTAGGTTCATATGTTTTAATAATTGGTCATGGATTATGTTCTTCTGGCATATTTTGTTTGGCTAATATTAATTATGAACGTTTACATAGTCGAAGATTATATATTAATAAGGGAATAATAATTTTTATTCCTTCAATAAGATTATGGTGATTTTTATTAATTTCTAGAAATATATCTGCTCCCCCATCATTAAATTTAATGGGTGAAATTATATTAATTAATAGTTTAGTGGGGTGATGTTGACTTACAATAGTTTTCCTCATATTAATCTCTTTTTTTAGAGCTGGATACAGATTATATTTATATTCATATACTCAACATGGAAAATATTATTGTGGGATTTACAGTTTTTATACTGGGGTCTCTCGAGAATATTTAATGCTATTATTACATTGATTACCTTTAAATATTTTAATTTTAAAAATTGATTACGGGATGATTTGATTTTACTTAAATAATTTAAATAAAATATTGATTTGTGGTATCAAAAATATGATTAATTCATTTTAGGTTATCCAAAAAAAATTCATTTGTTTTTTAAGTTTTTATTTTTTTATTTTTTTTTAGATTAATAAATTTTTTATTTGTAATTTATTTTATTTATAATAATTTAGTTATTTTTTTAGAGTGGGAAATTATTTCTTTTAATTCTAATAAAATTGTTATATCAATTTTATTGGATTGAATGTCATTATTATTTATAATATTTGTTTCTTTAATTTCTTCTGTTGTAATTTTTTACAGTACCTAGGAGATATATATCATCAGAAAAAAATTTAAGACGATTTATTATTTTAGTTTTATTATTTGTTTTTTCCATAATTTTATTAATTATTAGACCAAATTTAATTAGATTTTTTTTAGGGTGGGATGGTTTAGGTTTAATTTCTTATTGTTTAGTAATTTATTACCAAAATGTTAAATCTTATAATGCTGGTATATTAACAGCTTTATCTAATCGAGTTGGTGATGTTTGTATTTTAATTTCTGTTTCTTGAATAGTGAATTATGGTAGATGAAATTATATTTTTTATTTAAATTTTATATCAAGAGATTTTTCTATAAAAATAGTTGGGTTAATAATTATTTTAGCTGCTATAACTAAAAGAGCTCAAATTCCTTTTAGATCTTGATTACCTGCAGCTATAGCTGCACCTACCCCTGTTTCAGCATTGGTTCATTCTTCTACTTTAGTAACTGCGGGTATTTATTTATTAATTCGATTTAATAATTTATTATTGGATTTATTTATATTAAAAATTTTATTGTTATTGTCTGGTTTAACAATATTTATAGCTGGGATTACAGCTAATTATGAATTTGACTTAAAAAAAATTATTGCTTTATCAACTTTAAGACAATAATTTATTGGGTTTAATAATAAGAATTTTAAGAATAGGTTTACCAGATTTAGCTTTTTTTCACTTATTAACTCATGCTATATTTAAGGCTTTATTGTTTATATGTGCTGGGGTTGTAATTCATATAATAAATAATATTCAAGATATCCGTTATATAGGAGGTATTAGATATTATTTACCTTTTACTTCTTTATGTTTAAATATCTCTAATATGGCTTTATGTGGTATTCCTTTTTTAGCTGGGTTTTATTCTAAGGATATAATTTTAGAGTTAGTTTCGTTAAGCTATTTAAATATATATTTTTTTTTATATTATATTTCTACAGGATTAACAATATATTATAGTTTTCGTTTAATAATATATTTAATAATTAGTGATTTTAATTTACTAAGAATTTATAATTTATATGACGAAGATTATACAATATTAAAAAGTATATTTACATTATTATTTATAAGAGTGGTGAGAGGAAGATGCTTAAGTTGATTAATTTTTTCTTATCCTTACATAATTTATTTACCTTTTAATTTAAAAATGATAGTAATTTATGTTAGATTATTAGGTATATTAATAGGTTATTTAGTGAGAAATATAAAAAATTATTCTTTAAATAAATTTTTATATACTTATAATTTAAGAAGATTTTTAAGATTAATGTGATTTATACCTAATTTATCTACTTATGGTTTAAGTTATAATTTTTTAAATTTTGGGCAAAATTTATTGAAAATTGTAGATATGGGGTGAAGAGAAATATATAGAACACAAAGAATATTTTTTATTTTAAAAAAATATTCTATTTTTTATTATTTTTATCAAATAAATAATTTTAAAATTTATTTATTTAGATTTATTTTATGAATGATTATTTTATTATTTATTTTATTTATTTATTTAAATAGCTTATAAATAGAGTATAATATTGAAGATATTAGGGAGATTTTTAATCTTTAAATAAAGTATTTACAAAAAAATTAATTTTTATTTTTACAATGAAAATGTAATGTTTTTAATAAACTATATAAATAGAAATAATAATGGAATTTAACCACTAAAAATTAAGTTAGCAGCTTAATTTTAATTATTTTATTTCTATTTAATTGGAAATAAATTTCAATTTTATCATTAACAGTGATATACCTCTATTTTGGTTTCAATTAATAAATAAGGAGTTAATTAAACTCTTATCTTTTAAGTCGAAATTAAATGCATAATTGCTTCTTATTTTACGGATTAAATAAAATAAGATAAATTAAAATATTTAATATCTTTTGAGTGCAAATCAAATGTTTTTTAAACTATTATCCTAATATTAATTAGTTCATTTTAATATATTTTGGTTTCATTCATGATATAGTCCTAAAATTAATACTACTATAAAAAAATATCTGATTTTTGTTCAAATGATTATGTTTACAAATATAAATGTCGAAATTATAGGGAAAATTAAAGCAATTTCTACATCAAAAATTAAAAAAATAACTGTAATTAAAAAAAAATGTATTGAAAAAGGAATTCGAGCTGAAGATTTAGGGTCAAATCCGCATTCAAAGGGGGAAGATTTTTCTCGGTCAATAAAAGATTTTTTTGATAAAATAACTGATAAAAATATAATAATATTAGATAAAGTGATAAAAATAATTGAAATTATTGTTATTATAATGATTATTTATATTAATAATAATTAAACTTTTTGATTGGAAGTCAAATATACTAAATATATTATATAAATAGTTAATTTCCTCATCAGTAAATAGAAATATAGAGGAATAATCATACTACATCTACAAAATGTCAATATCAGGCAGCAGCTTCAAATCCGAAGTGATGATTATTAGAAAAATGATTATTTACATGGCGTATTAAACAAATTAATAGAAAAATTGTTCCAATTATAACATGTAAACCGTGAAATCCTGTTGCTATAAAAAATGTTGATCCATAAATTCTGTCTGCAATTGTAAAAGGTGCTTCGATATACTCATAAGCTTGTAAGATAGTAAAATAAATTCCTAATATCACTGTGATAAAAAGTCCTTGTGTAGTTTGTGTAAAGTTATTTTCTATTAAGGCATGATGAGCTCATGTTACGGTAATTCCTGATGTAATTAGAATAATAGTATTTAATAATGGAATTTGAAAAGGGTTAAAGGGGGTGATTCTTATTGGAGGTCATGCTATTCCGATTTCAATGTTAGGGGATAAACTTCTGTGAAAAAAAGCTCAAAAAAAGGAAATAAAAAAAAATACCTCTGAAATAATAAATAAAATTATTCCTCAGCGAAGACCTGTAGAAACTAAAATTGTGTGTTTACCTTGTAGGGTACCTTCTCGGCAAATATCTCGTCATCATTGATATATTGTTAAAATTGTAATAATATATCCTAAGATTAATAAATTTATGTTAAAATTATGAAATCATTTAATTATTCCTGTAACTAAAGTTAATACTCCAATGGCCCCTGTTAAAGGTCACGGTCTATAATCTACTAAGTGATATGGGTGGTTATGATTAGTTGTCATTAGTTACTTTAATTAACTTCACTAGCATAAAGATTTCTTAAAATAGAAATTACATAAGATTGGATAATAGCTACAGCTGATTCTAAAATTATTAGTAAGATTTGCACAAGAATTAATAATGACACAAAATAAGAGGCTATATTAGGTCCTGTTCCTCTTAGTAAAGTTATAAGTAAGTGGCCTGCAATTATATTAGCAGTTAAACGAACAGCCAAAGTTCCAGGTCGAATAATATTACTAATAGTTTCAATTAATACTATAAATGGTATTAAAATACCAGGAGTACCTTGGGGGATTATATGTGCAAATATGTGTTGAGAATTATTAATTCAACCATATAATATAAATCTTAATCATAATGGTAGAGAAATAGATAAAGATAGGGTTAAATGACTTGTTCTTGTGAAAATGTATGGGAATAGCCCTAAAAAATTATTAAATAGAATAAATGAAAATATTGATACAAAAATGAAAGTTGATCCATTTAAGCCATTTCTTCCCAGTAAAGTTTTAAATTCTTTGTGTAACGTATTTAAAATTAAATTTCATAATACTATGAATCGGTTAGGTACTAATCAAAAAGAGTAGGGGATAAATATTAATCCAATTAAAGTTCTTATTCAATTAATTGATAAATTAAATAAATTAGTTGTTGGGTCAAAAATTGAGAATAAGTTATTTATCATTTTCAATTAAAAATTTTTAGGGTGATTTTTTTATTGCTTTTTGAATTACTTAATTTTAAATTAAAAATATAATAATTTATAATGTTAAATAAAATAAAAACGCAAATAAAAAAAAGAAGGAAATTACTCAATTAATTGGTATTATTTGGGGGATAAAAGAATATTACTATAGTAATAATTTAAATTTGACATATTTATGTTATATTTTAACTAATTCTTTTCATTAGAAGTAAATGCTAATTTACTATAATGTGGTTTAAGAGACCAGTACTTGCTTTCAGTCATCTAATGAAGAATAGTTATTAATTCAATTAATAAAATTTTTAATTGAGATTCTTTCAATTACAATTGGCATAAAACTGTGATTAGCTCCACAAATTTCTGAACATTGCCCATAAAAAATTCCAGGTCGATTAATAAAGAAATTAGTTTGATTTAATCGACCTGGGTTAGCATCAACTTTTACACCTAATGAAGGTACTGTTCATGAGTGAATTACATCTGTAGCTGTTACTAAAATTCGAATTTGGTTATTTATAGGGATTACAATTCGATTATCTACATCTAACAATCGGAAATTATTAATTTTCATTTCATTTTGGGGAATTATATATGAATCAAATTGAATATTATTAAAGTCAGAGTATTCATATCTTCAATATCATTGATGGCCAATAGACTTAAGGGTAATTAATGGGTTGTTTAATTCATCTAATAGGTATAAAAGTCGTAGAGATGGTAATGCAATAAAAATTAAAGTAATTGCTGGTAAAATAGTTCAAATTAATTCAATTATTTGTCCTTCTAGTAAAAATCGGTTAATGTAAGAGTTAAAAAATAAACTAACTATTAAATATCCTACTAAAATAGTGATTATAATTAAGATAACTAAGGTATGATCATGAAAAAAAATAATTTGTTCTATTAAAGGAGAAGCTCTATTTTGGAGGTTAAAATTAGATCATGTTGCCATTTCTAAAAAAAGGATATTCCTTTATAAATGGGGTTTAAATCCATTACATATAATCTGCCATATTAGAAATTTCTTAAAATAGGTAGTTCATTATATGAATGTTCGGCAGGTGGAAGATTTTGATATCATTCAATTGAAGAATTTATATTTAATGGGAATAAAACAATTCGTTTTTTTACTATAGATTCTCAAATGATGATTAATATTAATATTGTTGCAATAAGTGAAATATATGATCCTAATGAAGAAATAATGTTTCAAGATGTGTAAGTATCTGGGTAATCAGAATATCGACGAGGTATTCCAGCTAACCCTAAAAAATGTTGGGGAAAAAATGTTAAATTTACTCCAATAAACATTGTAAAAAATTGAATTTTGATGATGCACGTCTCCGTCGAGACAGGAGGTGTAGAATCTCTTACTCCAAACCACTTTCTTCTCGGTACCTCGTCAAATCTGCCTACCATTGGTTGTTTTGACGGTTCTGACCTGTACCTGCGGAAACATTGGCGTACGGCTCAGAGGCTGACCGATATGTTCTGGCAGAGGTGGGTGAAGGAAATTTTGCCCAACCTTCTACCAAGAAGAAAGTGGCATGAGGAACAGAAGCAGCTGCAAGTGGGCGACCTCGTTCTTGTGGTCGACCCAAACTCCCCTCGCAACTCGTGGCCTAAAGGCTTGGTCACACAGGTGTTTCCCGGCAAGGACGGGCGCACGCGGCTGGTCGAGGTGAGGACCGCCACCGGAACGTGGCGACGGTCTGCGGCACGCGTCGCACCTATCTCTCTGGGAGATGAGTGCTGAATCAGCACTAGGGTGGGGAGGTGGGGAATGTTAGCGACGCGTTCTATTTCTCATATTAATTATATTGGTTTGTGTTGGCAACAAGAGCGTTTACATAGTTTTAAGATTTAGAAAATAAGGTACTTTGAAATTGAGACCGAAATATGTTAGTTTACCCTACATTGTTTTTGTTATCGCAGGCCGGGGCAGTCCGCTACGCTATTGAGCGGGATAGACTACTGTCTATCTCGCTTTATCATATGCCCGTATACTGTCCGCCGCGCTCGGCCGTTTGGACTCGCTTATTAGACGGTCTGACGCGTTTATTCGTATACATATATATGTATTTTTGTATTATTTCGGGGCCATATATTATTTTATTACCTCTCGAACTATTTCCCCTCACTCAGTTTGACTGTAAATCTATTCTAATATTCAATACCTGGCGTCATGAAATCCCATAGGCTACGGTGTCTGTTCGGGCCGACCGTCTGCCCGCCCCTTAAACTCCTCACGTGTGTACGCCTCTTGAGTCTGTGGTTTTGACAGTGACACTTCTTGTCAAGGCGGAGGAAAAAATATAACCTTTTTTTTTGCAGACCCGAAAGGGACGAGTGGTTTTTTGGGTAATTTGGAAACGCATTTTCCTTGTTTTGTGTAATATCGCTCGCTTTGAAGACACACGGGTGTCCGAGTGTTTTGTGTGGATATTTTGGTGACATCGGAACAGTTGGTGATTTGACGCCGCGGATTGTTGGCGAGACGGCCCCCGTACACCACGGCGGCTTCTTCAGCCCCGGAGACCCTCATGATTGAACTTGACTTGACCTGACAGTTGACTGAACCTTGACAGATACTAACCGGAGTTGAAGCGAACATCGCGCCTCCCGGAATCAGGTGAGTTGAACACGTTTTGTAGCCAATCCACTGGCTTATACTTATATGACCCGCGAAACGCGTGGCAGTTCACTCCACTCGCACTAGGCGAGGAGTTTGAACAATTTTTGGTAGCAGAGCGTGGTTACCCACAAAGAAAAAACGCGAATTTTGATAGTTTTTTCCTTTTGGGTAAAAAAGGGCATTTTGAGGTTATTGAAACCAAATTTAGCTACAAGTATTTAAAACTTCTATTTTGTGGCACTGCAAGTGTTTTGTACTGTAGATTTCACGAAATTATTGTACTTGCAGTGCAAATTAGTGAGATTACAACCTCCGGAAGGTGATTCTGAGAGTTTGGTACAATTTAATTTGGAAAAAAGTTGAAGGCAAATTTAAGCCACATATTTGATTGATTGTAATTTGGGAAGCCTTTCATAGCTTGTTGTTTGGTAATAAGGCATTTGTTTTATTCCGTTTGCTATAAGCGGCCAAGGTTGCTAAGAATATAAGCTAAAATATAAGGCTACCATAAATATTAGTTGTAAGCTAGATTATTGTACAAGTGATGTAACTAGCCAATTATAGATTATAATTTGAGCTTCCACTGCGTTTTGAGAATCTATATTGGTTGTTATTGTAAGGCATTTCTGTAATTGAGTTGATATTTGGTTTTGATTCACTAGGGTGACCAAGAGATTGGAATTTCCACATTAATTAAATTAATTTTAATTTTCTCTGGTATTGTTGGAAATTAATTTAAAATGGGATCTACACCTAAGGCTAAGATCCAGTCTGCACTGCGTTGGTTTTCATCTGCAGTAGCTTTGGTTGACAGAAATGACCGGGAGGAGGCTTTGTTGGCCCGGTACGAGGAGGTGTCAGACCGTCTTAAGGCTGTGGAGTTCCAGGTTGAACTCTACCTAGCGGAGCCCGGCCGGACCCCGGAGACCGAGCAGGTGGAGCGGGACTTTGAGCAATGTATGGATTTTGGGGACAGGATTGTCGAGAGGGCTTCTAAGATACTGCGGGTTCGGAATGGTGCGGCCCGGGACGTTCCGAAACACGCAGTTATCTATAACCCAGGGTTGGCAGCGCGCTTGCCAGCCATACAGATGCCGGTCTTCCGAGGAGACCTGGACGAGTGGACCAGCTTCATCGACCTCTTTGATAGCTTGGTGCATGCCCGGACGGACCTGCCAGCGGCGTTGAAGTTGGCGCAGCTGATGTCTGCTCTCGTCGGGGAGCCGCGCGACTTGATCGCGCATTTGTCGGTCACCGACGACAATTATGAAATCGCGCGCACGTTGCTGAGGGACCGATACCAGAACGTGCGGCGACTTGCGGATACTCTTATGACTAAGATCTGGAATATCCCTCGGATCGCTCAGGCTTCAGACATCCGGCTGAAAATGCTGAATCCTGTTTTGACAGCGACCAAAGGGTTAGAGAACCTTGGTTTGCCGGTGGACCAGTGGTCCTACATACTGTTGAATTTTTTGTTGAACCGGCTGCCGGCTGATGTACGGGCCAGGTTTGAGCACCGGTATGGTGGTGAAAGTGCTCAGCATCTGCCGACCTTCACCAATCTTATCGACCAATTGGAACTTGAGTGTCGACGGGCCGACACCTCGGATCTACCTCCACCCCCGAGGCCTCCTGGGGCCCAGCGGGCCCAGGGGAGAGTTGCACCTCAAAGGGGAGGGTGGGGCAAATCGGCCCCACAACCAGCGGGTCCTCACCAATATAATACCAGTGCATTGGACCCTGAAGTCTGCCTATGCTGCAAGAACCCTGGCCATCGGGTGCCAGCATGTCCGAAGTTTCTTGCGCAGCGGGTTGTGGGACGCCGCAACATTGCTAAGCAGCGGCAATGGTGCTTTGTTTGCTTGGGCCCACATTTTGTGCGAGATTGTGCCCACCCGCAGGCGTGTAAGTCCTGTGGTGGGAAGCACCACCCCATTTTATGCATGAACCGCAGTGGGGATACACCTCCCCCCCCCCCCCTGCGCAGGGGTCATGCTCCCCTGTTCGGAGTCAGCAGCGGGCTGACCAGGGGCCCATGGCCGAGGAGAAGTGGGGACGTCGGGTAACACCCCCCTCCCCCCCCCTCCAAAACTACGCGACTACTTCGCACGCACCCGTGCCCCAACGGGGGGTCCTTACGGGCGGGTGCCCGCAAACGCCTCCACCCCGGCAGGCGCCACGGATGTCGCCGCCGCTTGTGGAGCGACCCCGCTGGGCGTCGGGACCTCCGGTGTACGGCCGGAGTAGGACATACCAGGGGCCGCAGGCGGCACGCATGGCGCGACGGCAGTACCAGCCGGAGTGGGACCCGCTCGAGCGGTACGAGCGGCCCGCCCATGCGGAACAGGATGCAACGCGTTATCCCTGCTAGGGATACGCCGCCCACGCACCAGCAACCGCCACGCCCTTGGAGACCGTGTTATTGCCCACGGCTTCGGTTTGTGTTTGGGGCCCTGGCGGAGGATCAGCCTGCGTGCGCTCTCTCCTTGACACGGGAGCGCAAGGCTGCATGGTATCCAGTAGGTTGGTGCGACAGTTGGGCTTGGTTGTGAAACCCCACCCGGAAAGTATACGTGACAGTGGATACGTGAATGTGACAGTGTCAAACCTGGTAGGGCAGACCTTACTCACCTTTGGACCGGGTCCCACTTCACGCGCGAGGATTAATGCTCCCGCGTTAGTATTGGATGAAGTGGTGGGGAGACTCCCCCAGGTGAAGCTGCCTCCAGAGGTTCGGAGTTTGACAGCTGGATTAGTTCTGGCGGATGCTGGATTTGACAGACCTGGTCCGATTGACGTGTTGCTGGGTGCAGACGTTCTTGGGCGGGTGCTGTTGAGCGGCAACCGTACCTTACAGCCTGGCGGACTGGTTACACTGGAAACGGTGTTTGGCTATGCTGTAATGGGTTAGGTGTTAGCGGCTCCACCGCCTCCTACTGAGGAGGGCTGTCTGGTTGGAACTGCTCTTTCAGAAGCCGTGCAACGGTTCTGGGAGATTGAGGAACCACCTACCGCGTCGCGTATGAGCCCCGAGCAGGAAGAGTGCGAACGGTTTTACCAAAATAATACTGGGCGCCTCTGCTCTGGTCGGTTCATAACACGACTTCCTCTGCTCATCCACCGACCTCCTCTTGGAGCGTCACGTGAGATGGCTGAGAAGCGGCTGGTTTCGATGGAACGCCGAATGAGAAGAGATGCGCTCTTCCGGCAGAAGTATGTGGACTTCATGAGGGAGTACGAGGGTTTGGGACACATGTCGGTGGCTCGGACGGACTGGAGTACAGTGGAGCACTGCTTCCTGCCGCACCACGCGGTCCTAAAATTCCCGGAGTCCAAGATTCGCGTGGTCTTTGATGGGTCCGCGTCCACCTCGACTGGGGTGTCATTGAACCAGTGTTTGCATGCAGGTCCTAAGCTGCACAAGGATATCACGGATATCCTCACAAATTTTAGGAAACATCAGGTGGTGTTCGTCGCCGACATCCGGATGATGTTTCGGCAGACAGTGATCCATCCTGATGATCGTCGGTATCAGCTGATCTTGTGGCGTGAGAGCCCTGATGAACCGATGTTGGTGTACGAGCTGAATACGAATACATACGGCTTGAAGAGCAGTCCGTACATTTCAATTCGAACTTTGTTAGAATTGGCGTCTCGAGAGAGACTGAGGTTCCCTCGAGCGTCCGCCATTTTGGAACGGGACTTATTTGTCGATGACGTGTGCACCGGGGCAAACAGTGTCGAAGAGGCTTTGGTTTTGCGGGATGAGCTGGTGGAACTCTTGCGGACGGGTGGATATGAATTGCGCAAATGGATGTCCAACTCACCGGCCGTGGTGGCCGGCCTCCCCGAGGATCACCAGCAGGATCCGCACCTGTTCGAAAATGTTGAGAGCCCGCACATGTTATCAGTCCTAGGCGTGCAATATCGACCAGTCCAAGATGTGTTCACCTATCGGGTGGAACTGGATTCCCCGAGGGTCTGGACGAAGCGGCTTGTGCTGTCCACGGTGGCCAGGACGTACGATCCGAATGGATGGATCGCGCCGGTCATCTTCACGGCGAAGGCATTTATGCAGCGCCTGTGGATGGTCCAACTGGGTTGGGATGATCCACTATCCGGAAATTTGTTGAGCGATTGGGAGGTTTTCTTCTCCACGCTCCCGGAGATAAATCAGGTCGAACTGCCGCGTAAGCTGTTGCCGGCAGGGAAATGCCGAGTAACCCTACACGGGTTTTGCGACGCCTCCGAGCGAGGGTATGCAGCTGCCGTTTACTTGCGGACGGTCAGCTCCGCCGGATCGGTCGATTTGCACTTGGTAATGGCGAAGAGCAAGGTGGCTCCCCTTCGCACGCGTTTGACAATCCCAAAAATGGAATTAGCTGGAGCGGCTCTTCTTGTACGCCTACTGAACCACGTGGCCTCTACCTTGAAGGACACCGTGAACCTTGAGGAGAGTGTCTACGCATGGACTGATAGCCAAATTGTATTGTGTTGGCTGCAGTCGTCATTCCATACTTTGGAGGTCTTTGTGGCCAACCGGGTCTCGCAAATCCAGAATTCGGAGACTGCTTTGGTTTGGAGACACTTGCCAGGTGAACTGAACCCAGCGGACGTGGCGTCCAGGGGTTGCACGGCACCTGAGCTTGTTGCCCACTCACTGTGGTGGAGACCAGATTGGTTGTTGGAACCGGAGACACTCTGGCCTGCCAGTTGTGTGATTGGGACCCCATCCTCTGGCTTGGGTGTCCACCTTGTCGAGACCGCTCCAGTGTCAGACACTGCTTGGTTGCTAGAACGGTATAGCTCTCTCGACAAGCTTGTTGGAGTGACCGCCTGGGTCAAGCGATTTATACACAATTGTCGCCACCCTGACAACCGGTAACGCGTTAGAGTTCTCGCCACAGAAGAGCGGAATGCCGCCCTACATCATTGGATTAGGGTTGTGCAGGAAGAACACTTTGGGGACGTATTGAAGCCCCTGCGGCAGGGACGTCCTAAGCTACCGAAGGCGATAGCACGCCTCAACCCGTTCATTGACGAGTCGGGTACACTCCGGGTTGGAGGACGGCTCCGCAACGCTAGCTTGCCGTACTCGGTGCGCCACCCCATTTTGCTGCCTAAGAAGGGGCATCTGGTGGAATTGTTGGTGATTGACCGCCACATAAAGAACTCGCATGCCAGCTGCAATGCACTCTTGGGCATTTTGCAGCGAGACTTTTGGATATTGAACAGCCGACGGGTTATTCGGAGCATCGTGTTTCGGTGCTTGCCTTGCTTTCGGCTCAAGGCAGCCACGATGCAGCCCCAGATGGGGGACCTTCCTCCTGATCGGGTCAACGAGGCTAGGACCTTCTCTAGGGTGGGGACCGATTTTGCGGGACCTTTTTTAGTGAAAACGTCGCGACTTCGAAATGCGAAGGTTGTAAAAGCGTATTTGTGCGTTTTCGTATGCCTGTCGACCAAGGCTGCTCATCTTGAACTTGTTGGTGATCTTACGACGGAGGCTTTTATTGCGGCATTGGATAGATTTGTATCCCGTAGGGGACTCCCATCTCTGATCCGGTCAGATTGTGGAACCAATTACAAGGGTGCCGACCGTTATTTACAAGATGTTGTAAAATTTTTATTTGAAAATAAGATTGATATTGGAACAGACCTCTCCCGTCGGGGTATCACCTGGACGTTCGATCCGCCAGGCTGCCCCCACTGGGGTGGAATCTGGGAGGCTTGCGTGAAGCAAGCAAAAGCCCATATGTATCGGGTAGTCGGTCAAACTGTATTGACTTTTGAGGAACTCGCGACGTTGTTTTGTAGAATTGAGGCCGTCCTCAATTCCCGTCCGTTGTGTCCGCTCAGCTCCGACCCAAATGACCTGGAAGCGCTCTCTCCAGGCCATTTCTTGATTGGTCAGCCACTTGCAGCGTTGCCGGAGCACCCCCTCCGGGACGTACCCTCCGGTCGTTTGTCGCGCTACCAGATGCTGCAACAAATGGCTCAGAACTTTTGGACCAGATGGTCATTAGAGTATTTGCATGTTTTGCAGCAGCGCCTCAAGTGGACTGACAAAACCAGTCCCCCCAGAGTTGGAGACCTTGTGCTAGTTAAGGATGCTAACCTTCCGCCACTGCGATGGCGCCGGGGGCGCATCGTTAATTTGTTTCCCGGTAAAGACGGGACCCCTCGGTTTGCCGAGGTCATGGTTGGGGTCTCGGTTCTGAAGCGAGCGGTAGCAACCCTATCGCGACTTCCCCTAGTATAGCGGACCGGCTTAGAGGCCGTTCCGAGGCGGGTGATTGTTCGGGCCGACCGTCTGCCCGCCCCTTAAACTCCTCACGTGTGTACGCCTCTTGAGTCTGTGGTTTTGACAGTGACACTTCTTGTCAAGGCGGAGGAAAAAATATAACCTTTTTTTTTGCAGACCCGAAAGGGACGAGTGGTTTTTTGGGTAATTTGGAAACGCATTTTCCTTGTTTTGTGTAATATCGCTCGCTTTGAAGACACACGGGTGTCCGAGTGTTTTGTGTGGATATTTTGGTGACATCGGAACAGTTGGTAATTTGACGCCGCGGATTGTTGGCGAGACGGCCCCCGTACACCACGGCGGCTTCTTCAGCCCCGGAGACCCTCATGATTGAACTTGACTTGACCTGACAGTTGACTGAACCTTGACAGATACTAACCGGAGTTGAAGCGAACATCGCGCCTCCCGGAATCAGGTGAGTTGAACACGTTTTGTAGCCAATCCACTGGCTTATATGACCCGCGAAACGCGTGGCAGTTCACTCCACTCGCACTAGGCGAGGAGTTTGAACAGTGTCTGCTTATCATCATGCACACCATATGCTCGTTTGCCACGGACGTGGTAAAAGACTTGGTGGAATTAGACGTTTCTGTAGAAAGCGGGGACTCAGTAGGTTAAATTATACATTGAACGAATGCCCACATTTGCGCCTCTGGGGTCGAGCCAGCGAGGGCAGATGTTCCGAATCGTTCTCTTAATACACGCCTTACGCGTTACGGCGCAAACTTAATGTTAAGCAAAAATGGCTCATGTTACTGAAGCCCTAACGGCGCGCGCACATTGTTAAAAATAAGTAAATAAATGCAAGTAATGACTGTCTCGCGATGTTGCCAGGCTTAATTATGTCCAGCGAAGCCGTCCATTACGCGTCCTGGCTCAAAATGCCGGAATAGAGCGCTTGCATACACGGCCGGCGAAATTATTTATTTGTCTGAAAATTATTGCGCGTAATAGCGTCTAGAAGCCCTTCAATTTGTTACCTATTGAATAACTAATACACAGCTCTTTAGGAGTAAATATGGCTTATTAGATGAGAGACGCTGTCGGCTATATTAGACGCCCCGGCTCCGTTTCGCAAAGTGAACTTTAAAAGCGGATTAACCGTGTACCTACCTACAAAGCTCTCATAGTGTAAGATGATAGACGCGATTCTTGTACGATGAGCAATTTCCAGTACTCGTTTGATCCTTTGATCACAAGTTTCCCTATCAAAGGCGGCTTTGATTTAATTCCTAGGAGTGCTGCACTTGAAAGTTGTTATTGCCTAGTTTTATATAGAGATCCATCCTCCTGTAAATGTATGTGTTATAAAATCCAGGAATATGGAAGTGTAGGAAGTCTAGGTAGTCTGAATAACACACGCAGATACTATCAGTTGGAGGTTTAATCGAAGACTGATTTTGTCCAAGATACATGCCTACCCTATTCTATAATATAGTACTTTAGATCTACCCACAATAGGTACATATATTACACCTCCCCGCTAAGTCTATTACATATACATGTATACATGATTTAATAACTAATCTATCTCTAACCTACGAATTCTACAACGTGTTAATAAAATAACGCAAAACCTGAAAACAGTTTGTTCAGAATCGAGCATAGAATGCGAAAAAAATAAAAAATAAAATTTTTGACGCGATTTATTTTTTACATTTGTATGGAGCAGGTCGCCCCAGTCGGCCAACACTCCATACAAATGTAAAAAATAAATGTCAAAAATTTTATTTTTTATTTTTTTCGCATTCTATGCTCGATTCTGAACAAACTGTTTTCAGGTTTTGCGTTATTTTATTAACACGTTGTATATGGTAAGGGCCTGAGGTTTAGCGGCGACCGCCACTGTGGCTTCGGAGATGGATGTGGAGAGGGTGCACGAGCTTCAGATGTATCATCACCACTATTTAACTCCTCATTTATGACCACCTTCCTCTGTAATTGCTTCCCGCTCTCCCCGCCCACCTCCGTCTGCCGGTGCGCAGCCACGTCCCCCGCCCCCGGGGACCGCTCGGTTGCCTCAGCGGGCTGCTCCGGGCAAGGTACACTCGACAACCTCGATCTACGTCTGATTTGATCGACATGTCTTAGAATTTGTCTAACGTTATCCCCATCCAGTGAGTATCTTACGGAACCTTCGGCACCTAGTACCGTTCCCTTAACCCATTTGTCAGTTCCAGTAAAGTCGCGAGCCCAGACTGTGTCTCCGGGCTGGAAGTGCCGGTGCGTTCCGCCTGCGTGCGCGACCTGCCGCCGAATATCCAGCCGGGACCGTAACGCCCTACGCTGCAATAATACCGCCGGACTTTCCCCAGTGGTGCTATGTACACTATTCCTATACGACATTAAATAAGTCTGTAATGCCGCGTCCAAGTCTGTCCGATCTCTAAAAGCCTTCCTAATTGCGCGTTTGCATAACTTTACAGCATTTTCTGCGGCCCCGTTTGATGCTGGATGGTAGGTTGGTGAGAAAGACTGCCGTATGCCATTAATCTCCAAGAATTGTTTGAACTCTGTGCTCGTGAACGGTGGCCCTTGATCTGATACTAGTTCGCGTGGTAAACCAAATCGCGCAAAGGTGGCCCTAAGTTCCCTTACTACTGCCGTCGCGTTCGTTCTGCTGAACCGGCCAGCCCGATTGTACATACACTAGCACCCTACTTAGCGTAACGTCACGAGCCGTAGCAGACTTGATCTGTTCGTTAGTAACGGGTAGGAAGTTTTCCACAAAATTGAGGTACGTCACTTCGCTGTGCGGCCTCAGGCCTGGCTTCGCCTGTGGACCTTGTGGGAGCCTCGATAACGCATCTGCACAGTTTTTTTTTTGAAGGTACATACTCAATCTTATAGGTATATCCCGATAACAAAATAGCCCAGCGTTGCAGTCGCGAAGCCGCTATTACTGGAATACCTACTTTATCTCCGAGAATATATGTAACCAGTTTGTGATCAGTTCTCAGTATGAATTCCCGGACATATAAATATTGGTGGAATTTCCAAACACCATACACTATAGCCAAAGCTTCCCTATCAATCTGCGCGTACCCCCGCTCGGTCTCGGTCAGCGTACGCGACGCATAGGCCACCGGCCTCTCGCCCTCCGGTGTTAGATGTGAGATCACACAGCCTACCCCCACTCCTGACGCATCCGCCGTCAGTACTAAAGGTAGGGAACTCGAATAGTGCACCAACACTTCGCTCGAGCTCAAAAATTGTTTAACCTTGTGGAACGCCGCTTGACAGTCTGGACTCCAAATGAACTTTGCCCCCATTTTCAACAAATTGTATAGCGGTGTGAGTAGTGAACTGACATTCTTGATAAACTTTGCGTAGTACATTATCATACCAAAAAACGCCCGAACTTCCGACACGTTGCTTGGCGCTGGGGTATTCACAATAGCCCTAATTTTATTCGGACACGTGTGGACATCGACCTTGCTTATGACGTGCCCTAGATAACTTATTGAATCATCGAAAAATGCGCATTTATCTTTTCTGACCCGCAACCCGTACGCCTGCAATCGCTCAAATACCTTATGCAAGTCGTTTATGTGCGTCTGTCAGAGATTATTGAAAAGCCTAGATCGCTCTCTTTAGATTCTAAAGAGAGTGATCTAGGCTTTTCAAGAAAGTTTAGAAACGTCGTAGTAGTTCAGAAAGCATTTCGAGATGGCGCTACTAGGCTCTCAATGAAAAAAGTATCGTTGAATTCGTCAAAATGTTGCATTCTAGTGTCCTAAATCATCATATTAATCAATTTGAAGGCATAAAACACACTGTTGTAACAACATAACACGAAAATAGCAAAATCATACAAAGCAATTTTAAGTCGGTCACTAGTTCCATTAATCGCAAGTTTTTCTAAGCTGAATGACTACGCACGTGTATTGCAGTCCGCTAGATGGCGCATATTTATAAAAAGGTATAAACTTAAAATTGCTAAACAGTCACACGTTATACATTTTGATCTACTTTAAGCCTTCTTAAAGCTTTTAAACTTTTCTACGGTTTTTGTACTCGTACGTATATGCGCGCACGCTTCCTTTGTTTGTTTCGTTGTTACTTGTTCCGTGATATTTTTTCGATAGTGCCTTATGTTTATTGGACTCCGATTTTCTGCTTATTTGACTACTTATGCTCGCCCCTGGATGTGTGATGATTACCAAACCCGACGACCTACCGCGCTTACACAATCAAAAAAATTGCTGATAAACCTTATATTTATTTTGAAAGGCCTATCGCAATCGATAGGCCTTTCAAAATAATTATAAGGTTTTTTTTTATTATAAGCTTACGTGTAGCACATCAATATGTGCTACACGTAAGCTTGCAATAAAAAAAAAATTGACTTAGTTTTATTTATGGAGCGCATTTTTAGTAATTTAATTACGAAACTATGTAGCGGCTAACAAAGTACACCTATCCTTAAAATTTTATTCAAATACACTTAATAGTTTTCGAGTAAAATGCCTGTGACATACGGACGGACAGACAGACAGACAGACATGACGAATCCATAAGGGTTCCGTTTTTAGCCATTTGGCTACGGAACCCTAAAAATCAATAAAGGGCCGGCAACCTGATTGTGATTCTTGTGAAGTCGCCAGCGTCCATAGGCTACGGCTACTACTAAAAAAAAGTGTGGATTATTTGAGAAATGTGACTCGTCAGCGGTTTAGGTATGAATATGTTGACTTCATATTTTTAATTGCAGACCCGTACGTCAAAAAAATAAAGACATAGAACCGTTAAAGATGATTTTAAGACCAATCTTTGCAATTATTTTCTATCGAGCTGATTTCGTCCAATTATGTATCGAGCCCGTCCACGCTCTTTGAAATATGGTGAATATTAACATATATTTTTTTAGATGTGCTAGAACAAGTAGTTTTTCTTAAAAAACTGCTTAAAAACATCAATTTCTACAAAATTAGGTCTTGTCAGCCCCTTATTTTCTTGTCGTGCCCGCTCTATAATCGCTCTCATCTTTATCGTGGATTGATATCCCGGAAAATTCCACTGCCCACTCAAATGGCCACCCTTCTATCATCGCTCGATGTCTACAGATTTCTTGCAATTTTTTTAATCGTCAATAAAATCAAAATTTATTTATATTTAAATTTGTTTATTTTTATTTAGAAATACCGTTAAGTATGTATCTTTGTTTTATTAATTGTTACAGAATATAACTAATCTTTTTCCACTAATAATACGAGTAGTTGGGCATGTAACTTAACATACTAATGTAGGTTTTGGGTTTTAGCTCTGGTCTTAGTTTTTTAGGGTTCCGTAGTGAACAAGGAACCCTTATAGTTTTGCCATGTCCGTCCGTCTGTCTGTCCGTCTTCGGCTTAGCTCAGTCACCATAACTCCTAGAAAACTAATTCGGCATGGGTATAAAATCAATTACGCAGACAAAACGGTACAATAAAATCTTGAAAAAAAAAAAATTAGGGTACCTCCCCTACACCTAAAGCGGGGATGTAAATTTTTTTTCCCGTTAAACCCATGGTGTGGGATATCTTTGGATAGCTCATTAAAGTAATTTATTATCATTTTATTTGTTAATTTTTGTTCGAGTCATGTGTCCCCCCCCTGCCGGCTAAATGGCTACTCTGGGATGTGAAAAAATTCGTGGTAATAGTGCATATAATGAGTTTAAAAGGAAAACTATCACGGACAAGAAGGCAGAAGTAGTTACCGAGTTATTACCAGAGCCGAGTACCGAGTGCCGAGTGCCGAGTTTACCGAGTTGTACTATTGTCGAGCAACTTAATGTTTACTTGAAAAGGCCAATTTTCGTACAAATTCGGCCGACGCAACCGCACCGCACGTCGATGTAACTAAGACATACAGGCAACTACGGAACCCTACACTGCGCGTGGCCCGACACGCACTTGGCCGGTTTTTATCAAATATTGTCAAGTATTCCGCAATCATTTAATTTTTATACAAAATTGAGATGAAGCTGGCAGAAATGTCTAATGACAATTGCCATAAAGAAAAAAAAACAATATACCTGCCTGCACAGAACACATTTCTATGATACCTAGTCATTACACCAGTTCCAAAGTTATTTTCCAATCATAAAAAAACACTGATGTCAACATGGAATCCAATCTACCCGCCACAAACGAAACGAAATCAGCCAAGTAAAAAATAATGGGAGTGAAGCTGGAGTGAAGACGTCAGTGCCTAAAAAAAAGGCTTAAAACTTAAAACAAGATTGTTTACAAGGCTTACGTTGTTCTTGTTTTGACGGGATAAATAAGGTGCTGTTTTCTAATGATGCGTGTTCAGCTCTTTTAGAAAGGTAAATAAAATGTAAATTGCCAGAACCCGTAGCATTGCAGTCAATCCGTGCACTTTCAAGGGTTTACCCATTGAAGAGTTCCTTCTGGCTCCATTTTCAGATCAAGTTGACGGTAAGTACTCAATTATAATATTATTGTCATCGTATTATACATACCTACCTACTTGTAAAGTTTCAAGTCGATACGGCAGGAATTCACGGGTGAAAATAGACTTAGGGACATGTCATATGAGGTACTTTGGTATGTATGTATACATATGAATACCTAATGGCTTGCAAAAAGGCTACAGAGACATATTTCACATTGACGCTATTCACGATGGATAAAAATTCGACTAAATCACATTTTGGAACAACCTAGATAATAAAATGTAACTTTGTTTCAATTCAGAGGATACGTTTATAAATGAAGGGAGCAAAACGAGGAAAGCGATATGTATCTTGGCATGGGAACCTACTGGTTCGGCTACATTTGTAAGTAGGTACTTATTTAATTAACAATAGTGCAGGGTCAAACGCCCGACGCGCTAGTTGCGCTGCGCTACCATTTTACTTGGCTCCACTCAGTAAAGTAACGGCATTTGTACCAAGGACGTTCATTTGTTTTGAACAGATCTGCAAATAGTAACCGTAGTGGTATTGTGCTTGTTATACTTACCGACGCTTAGTGGTTATGCCAATTGCGTTTGTTGTATGTAAGTGCCAATTTGGCTTGTTTAAGTGGAATTATCTTGTGCTCCAATACAATTATTATTCGTGAATACACATTCTAAAATGGAATTGAGTATACGAGATAAAAATACCACAGATGCAAAAGATGACATCACGAGTGTTAGTGAAGAACAGAAAGTATCAAAATGCGAGTCAGGAGAATTAACAAATTGCGGAACTGATGAGATATCCGGGTCGAATAATGACATCATAGATGAACTAAATGACGGAACCGATAATAGTGTTGTGACAAAGCGACACGAAAATAGTTTGGATGCGAAACGTGAAAATGATGACGTCATCGAATTAGAACATTATGATATTGAAACAAGACTGCCAGAGGAGCGTTTAGTGATGAATGAAGATAACGATGACGTCATCACAAAGTTTATTGAAGAGGAATCAAAACATGGCGGCAGTAGTGTTGTGACACAACAGCCGCAACGCGGTTTCGCAACGCAAAATAGTGATGTACCGGCAAAATGTTGTGACTGTTGTAATTGTAGCTGCAATGATGTTGCTTGCTTCCAAACTGCACAAGCTTGTGCAGAATGTCTCATTTTAGTGCTGTGCGTACAGATTTGTATGAACTGTTTTCAAATGTGTTTTTAAGTTTTAAATAGGATTAATAATTTTAATGCTAAGCATTAGGTATACACATGTAAAAAAGATTTTTTTTACTGAAAACAGAGCTTAGTTTTATCTACTTATCCATATCCATACTTCCATACTAATATTATAAATGCGAAAGGGTGTCTGTCTGTCTGTCTGTTACCTCTTCACGCTTAAACCGCTGAACCGATTGCGATGAAATTTGGTATGATGATTTATTTATTTATGTCACATTTGGTTGGCATTACACAAATAAAAAAAAAAACGTTTTAATGCGTCCGAAAGACGCTGTAATAAAACGCTCATTAAATATTTAAACCTTTTATTAATACAAGTAACTCTTTAGACGCCTACAACAAGATATAGAGCACTTTTAATTTACTATTATTAATTATGTACACGGGCACTTGTTCGATCAAACTAATTATTCTAATAAAATACGCATTCAATGCAAAAAATAATAAGTTACATACATAAAAGGGGTGGAGACCAAAAAGTTAGACATCTTAACACTGTTATTATAAAAAATTGCTCGTTCATAAAATCACCTGTACTCAAAAAATTAATAAAATGCCACGAGGTACAAAATTAACCATACAATTATATGGCCATTCTGTACACATCGGATTTTTCATGTATTGTTTTGTCGCACAATATTTATATTTATTTCATCATACACTGATTTGTCATGGTTAATTTTGTTGCTCAACTGACTTTTCGTTAACTGTCGCACAGCGGAATTTAATGGTCTATTCTCGTCGCGTAATGGATTTCGTTTACCCTTCCAGGTTCGTATGATTATCCACCTATTAATGATGTTCTAACTTTTTAATCGCCACATAAAATCATAAAGGAAATGCATATGCACAATCATCATTCTGAATCCACAAACGCTACTTATGCTAGCTTTTATTGCTGAGACGCATGCCGTCCTTTTCCAACGCATATTAACCTAGTATAGTTAGATACCTATATAGGTAGACTGGACCTTACAGTACAGGCCACATAAGCTTGTGTGTAATTTTAGCTACCTACTTATACCTCATTCCAGATAACATTAGATTTTTTTTTTATCGAACCCATCCGTTTTATACACATAACAATACAATTTTTCTTTATGTATCACAATGGTTTTCCTTGAAATCGCATGACGATACACACGATTTTTTGGGAAATTACATCCCAGTAGATACCATCAATTTTTATTCCCATTAGTTCCCACTGGTAAAAGATGGAATGAAATATAATAAATAATAAATAAATCCCTGCTGTTACAAATGGTAGCAACTTGGTGGTAACGGAAATGACTTTTTTGGACAAATTTCGATAAATACTTAACTTAGTGAAGTTATATTTAAATTTCATAAAGTGAGATTTTAGATGAGATAAAATACTATAGTATTAACTTGATTGTGTCGTAAAATAATGTATCGTTTGAGTAGGCTGAGTAAAAAAAGGAAAATACAGACCCAACTTTGGTTTTTTTTTCCGAGGAAACTTTAAGCAATCATGTATCGATAAAATCAGATGAACAATCTTATAGCCAAGAGTCATATATCTGAAAATCAGACCTTATTGTTTCTTAATCTAGTCAGAACGGCGTTTCAAATTCAAAGCACGCGATAATTTCCAATGCACCGCCTTAAGGTAGGAACGAAATTCTTACTGCACGAGCGGCAACGCTAGCGGGCGGCGCTATACGTGGGAGCGAGAGATCGGAGCGGGCTTCCCGCTCGCACGTAAGGCGCAATGTTGCGGCTGGAAGTCGTGGCCGGCCGGGTTTTCGGCACTGAATGTGTTAAGAGTAAATCATGCCAAACTAAGGCAAGCAAAAAACGACTATATGGGTCAATCAACTTTTATTGGTCCTGTAAGTACTATGTTTTGTCCCTGACCAATAATCGCAGTTCTAGAGAAAATTAAGTAGTTCGTTGGCATATGTCGCATTTATCTTATTATTAAGCAAACATACGAGTAAATTATTTTAAATAAATCACTATTAAACTGGAATTTTAATGGTTGTCCATGTGACAAAACATCTGATGTAGTGTTTTTTCGTTTGTCCCCCAGTAGCTTAGTGCAATGAAACATTACTTTATACAAAAAAATACTATATGGCAATTAATTACGCTTGTACATAATGATTCATTACAATGTCTACTATGATGCTAGCATATAGATTTTTGTTTGCTTCAAAATTTTAACGAGTTTATTGCATGTTCATTTTGGTCCCTATTATATTTTATTATCCTGACTTCCACCGGACAACGGTAAAAACGTCCCGAAAGCAAAACATAGATGGCGTGATCAGTGCCTTGAGAACAAGTCGATTGATTTGGTGACAACACTCATCCAGCCGCTATTTTGATTTCATCTTTGCCGCGGCGTCAGTCGGCCGAGTGCGTTTTGAGAAAGTGGGTGGCTTTATTGCGTGTCTACCGGACAACCAGCACAAAAACGTAAAAAATTGATATATCGTAGTAAATTAAAGTGAAATGTATTCTATTTAATCTATATTTTTCACTGCGCGTAAGACCTAATTCAAAATATCATTATTATTACCAGGAAGCGCAAATACTGATAAATGTCACTCGGACAACCAGTCACTTGGACAACCAAAACCGTTGTCCGTGGGACATTTTGGTTGTCCATAGGACAATAATGATAGAATCAGCATAAAGCAATACTTTTTCTTTCAGTACTAAGTTCGTTAAAAAATAGGTATAATAAAACTGATAATTATTATCATATACATAGTTGTTTTTTTTTTACATAAAAATAACAAATACAGGCGATTTCAATCCTAGTATCTCCTTTGGACTCCCGAGTATGTCCTATGGACAACCGTATATGTCCACTGGACAACCATTTTGTCCCTGTCTTCTAAAGACACATTATCGTCATTTTTACTTTAAAAAAAACAGTAAGGTTTACAAAATTTTCAAATATGAATGTAACAATTAAAAGTGAATTCATAAAGTGTTAAATATCACGTATTAATGATTATTTAACAAGTTAAATGAAAAGTTTGTTACATTTAAAGTTTGTCGTTGTCCAGGAGACAATATTATTGGTAATAACTTATAAATTAAAAGTCGCGTCATTTATTTATGGAAGATAAATTGCAATCCATCCTATATTTAGTGAGAATAAAGTGACGGTTTACAATTTCACTGAATTTCAAATGGTTCAGAAGTCAATTTAGTTAGTTGTCCAAGGGACTATGTTAACTAGAGTCATGTGGACTTCGGAGTCAAATTTACTATTTTATTTAATTAAATCGTTCTGCTCCATGTGAATTCTTAAAATATAAATAATTATCTACAGCAAAAATGTTGAAATATAAAAAAAAACAAATAAAATTAAAAAACTCAAATTTTCATTGAGTGTACACTTAAAAGTTGATTGACCAATATGCTTTAAAGATAAAGTAGTATTTTGCGTGCGTTTTTAGATAATTCGTTCTTACAGTTTCAGTTTTAGTATACCTCCTCATTTAATAAAAACAATACTAAATCAAATAGGGTAAACAACTATTGTTGGCACTCTTTCAATGATTGACAGTTAAATATTTCAAGGTTATATGATACTCTAGGCTGCCAATTGGTACTTTGGGTGCACAGTTTTGTTTGAGGATAGTATAGTTTTGAGAGCAGCTTACATTCAAGGCTAGCTGTGACTTTAGCTTAATTACAGTGGTCACTTATGGGTTATTCCCATCTGTTCCCACCAACTTGTACTGTGGATATTTTTCTTATATTTTAACCAGTGGTAAGCTGGAAACTTAACTACTGGGAAAACATACCCACCTGTTACCATTAAAGGTAAAGTCTATTATATTCATCCTTACGTGTCCCATCCCATCATGTAAACAAACACTTCTCGAATCACACGTTTCTCTGGGATCACACAATAATCATCACTTAAATTGTTGTTGCTGAAAAATATAATTAAAGTAAGATTTTCTTAAATCATCGCAATAACGAACGAATGCCCTCAAAACATCTGACATATCGATGTCTAGATTGTCTATGAATCACATTTTATGGATATATTATAGTCATTCCCAATCACTAGTAATGGCTAGTGGCGTTAAATATAATCATATTTGACGTCATGATTGTTTACATGATAGGAAGCTTAAGAATGAATAGGCTTTAGTTATCACCTTCCCCTTTTCATTTTTACCCAGTTACCACTGGTAACAGTTCGATCATTCCCAGATGTTACCAATTAGGTGGAAACCAGTGGGAATATAACCACACTTATCACCAAATATTTTGCAAAATTCACTTAGGTTTATTTCCACCCAATCCACGTGATGAATAGCAGTTAGGGTAAATCGCTAATAACTGATGCTAAAGACACTCTATTAACCAGTATTGCATATAGTTATTTACGGTAAAACCAAAAATGCTTTGTTTGTAATCATTTTGTGAAGTGGTCAGTATTAGGCGATTAACCCTACAACATTATCCAAGAGTAGAGTTTTCCAATAGTACAATGCTCGACCTGATAGTTAGGTAGTGTATTAATGCATTGCATTACCAGACAGTAGACACTAGGCTCCCTCACACGGGTAATGTACGGCAATATAACAATATTAGCTAATCGCAGTCTCTTTAAGCAATTAAGGCAATTAAATTAAAACATTCGAGTTATACTAATAATAGCGGTTACATATGTGATATGACTTTTCACTATGGGCGACATGTTTCGAACCTTTCGACGTGTGCGGGGCGACACGACCGAACACTCAACCTGAAAAACTCTTGAACGGTTCGAAACATGCCACCCGTAGTGACAATCAATACGTGACATGAACAGTTGTAATTAGTATAATTTTAAACATCACGAAAGTTTAAATTCAATTGGTTACTTTCCTAAAAAAAAACTATTTAGTCCGTCAGTTAGATTATAAAAATATTTAGGAATATGACGTTACGCCGAACTTTAACGAGCTGTTCTCCATATTTTTTTGTTTGATTGACATATAAAAAATACGTGTCCAACATTTTTTTGATAATCAGACGGACTAAATGGTTTTTTTCCCGTAAGTAGCCAATTATTATATGAGTGGACTTCGGACTTTTGAACTACAAGTACATTCCCTTGCAATAATATTTATACAGCAAAGCGCTCAACATCTGACACGATCTGAACGTTTTCAAATAGACGCGTGTCAGATATTTTAGAGAATTTAGGGAGGTCGCACACTGCGACTTATTGCAGCGATTCGGTCGCGCGTTCGTGAACGCGACTGTCGCGATGCAGTCGCGCTGTTTTAATTCAGCATCGCTTCTGCATCGATGCAAACGCCGAGTGTATTGATTTAGTGTTTATAGTATCGCGCGGCTGTTTCGCGCGACATCGGGTGTAGGAAAGAGGGGATGCTGCATCACGACTGCATCGATGCTGTCTCGCGATAGTAGCGATGAAGAATCGTGTTTACGTGTGCGAGGGTATATATATATATATATCTGACCGGCGACAGCATCGCGACTGTATCGCGGCCTTTTTGCAAAAATTCGCCGTGTGCGACCTTCCCTCAGTCGTGGCCTAACCCTTACAGTGGCACGCTTATTGCTATTATATGGAATATTTTCTCTAAGCATAAACAAAAGTCATAGTCACAGATAAACAAACGAATATCGGCATTTAACTTTTTAATTTTAGTTGGTCGATTGTAAAGATTACAGTTGTTGAATTTCACGAAGGGGAGAGGACGCCTTTCCATTATTATGACGTTAAAGTCTAATTTCGTTAACGCTCGCCTTCGTGAAATGCAATAAGTAGGTATACCTAAGTTTGGTAGATCTTATTATCTTTAAATAGCATTAGGGTAAGGACCAAATTCTCGGCCAGCTTAACTCAATTAAAGTTTTCTGTTATGATACGAAAATTTACCATATAATTCTATGGTTAATTTTTGTGTCACAACAGAACTTTGTTCGCTTCTTCAGTTTTTATGGCTAACTACCGACTAACCAGGCTAACCACTGGCCAAGACGTTGGTCCTCAGCCATAAGAGTGAATATCCAACAGTGTGAAGGAGTGTTTTATATATTTGTCACCTCGCATGCTTGACAGCTAGGTTTCAAACGGATGAAATCACAGCTTCACATCTCTGCGGTCACACCGTTTGAATATTACCTATTATCTGTCCAGAGTGCACTTTCATCTCGCTCGCCGTGATACATCGTCAACGACTTTCTATGTAGCATTTGGAGGAATATTTACAAAAACAACTGACTAAAGTTATCAATAAAAATAAAATAAAAACCCCACCACAATCATAGGCTATAAATCGATCATCACCTTTCAAACAAATAAAAAAAATCGATCAATTTCGGGTATATATAGTACGGTCGAAACTATAAGATAAGTCCTGTTAAAAATGCAAGCCAAACACTACCTTATAGATGGAGCACAAAGTCGGTTTTTGTTTGCGTATGTTTAGACAGAATTTAACCTTGCAGTTTCGCATAGAGTATAACACGTTTCAGCTACGCCAAGACAAATAATGGCCTGAGAGAGAAGGACCGAAATACTGTTATATCCATGCCAGCCAGCATGTCTCGGGCGAGGCGAGGCGCGCCGAGCACGTCTACACTATAGTATATCCGCATGTCTCGGGCGAGGCGAGGCGCGCCGAGGCACGTCTACACTATAGTATATCCGCATGTCTCGGGCGAGGCGAGGCGCGCCGAAGCACGTCTACACTATAGTATATCCGCATGTCTCGGGCGAGGCGAGGCGCGCCGAGGCACGTCTACACTATAGTATATCCGCATGTCTCGGGCGAGGCGAGGCGCGCCGAGGCACGTCTACACTATAGTATATCCGCATGTCTCGGGCGAGGCGAGGCGCGCCGAGGCACGTCTACACTATAGTATATCCGCATGTCTCGGGCGAGGCGAGGCGCGCCGAGGCACGTCTACACTATAGTATATCCGCATGTCTCGGGCGAGGCGAGGCGCGCCGAGGCACGTCTACACTATAGTATATCCGCATGTCTCGGGCGAGGCGAGGCGCGCCGAGGCACGTCTACACTATAGTATATCCGCATGTCTCGGGCGAGGCGAGGCGCGCCGAGGCACGTCTACACTATAGTATATCCGCATGTCTCGGGCGAGGCGAGGCGCGCCGAGGCACGTCTACACTATAGTATATCCGCATGTCTCGGGCGAGGCGAGGCGAGGCGCGCCGAGGCACGTCTACACTATAGTATATCCGCATGTCTCGGGCGAGGCGAGGCGCGCCGAGGCACGTCTACACTATAGTATATCCGCATGTCTCGGGCGAGGCGAGGCGCGCCAAGGCACGTCTACACTATAGTATATGTGGCGACCGGTTAGCCTAGTGGGTAGTGACGCTGCCTACGAAGCTGAAGGTCCTGGGTTCGAATCCCGGTAAGGACAAATATTTGTGTGATGAGCATGAATATTTGTTTCTGAGTCATGTAAGTTTTCTATGTATTTAAGTATTTATATCCATTATATATATCGTCTTCTAGTACCCAAACACAAGCCTTACTGAGCTTACTATGGGACTAGGTCGATTTGTGTAAGATTGTCCTCTAATATTTATTTATTATTATTATTATTATTTATATCCGCATGTCTCGGGCGAGTCGTGGCGCGCCGAGGCTCGTCTACATTATAGTCCAGTCAATGAACTGACAACTTGTATGGAAAAAGTTTTGGAATTAATTTATAATAGCTTATTTTTTTTGTGTAACGGATAATTTATCAATTAAATAGTTACCAAGCGACAGAATCCGACTAAATTTAAGACGATCTAAAACGAAAGTCTAAAAAAATGTTTAAGTATAAATATTTTTGTCTCTATTTTGGTTCATTTACATTGGCTCTATAATATTCAAGATTAATCATGCAAAAAAAGACAATGCATGCTTCATTTAAATCTACATAATTCCTCCTGGGTGGAAAGTTTGTCGGATTCTTGAATAAAGCATCTTAGAACAACATTTTATAATGAAATCAACAAAAAAAAAACGCTATTATAAATTAATGTTTTTCAAAACCGTCTTTTTCCTGGAGTACTAAGCGCGCACGCGTGGGCGAAGCGCGCTCGGCCGAGGCGTGCGGATGCTCGGCTGAGGCGTGCGGATGCTCGGCCGAGGCGTGCGGATGCTCGGCCGAGGCGTGCGGATGCTCGGCCGAGGCGTGCGGATGCTCGGCCGAGGCGTGCGGATGCTCGGTCGCATGCTTTGGGCGAGGCGTGGCTGTGATACTCTTATTTATAAAATCAAGTTTGCTTACAGGTAACTAAAATGGTACTGCAGTCAGTTTTGTTTATAAACATCCCTCCACGATCGTGTCAATATAATATCAACAGTGATGTGACGTGTATTGACACAAACGTACAAACAGCAATAAGGATGAGCATCCGCGAGAGCTGTGCGAGGCAGCGGGGCGCTGTGCGAGGGAAACATCTACCGATACATTGCTAGCCTCGCGCACGGGGAGCGGGAACACAAAACAAATCCGAAGTCATTTGTCCGACCGAAACCATTATTCCCGCATACTTTAACATTCCGTATTCCATTTTCTACTAAACGATTATTTGGACGCAGATGATTTTTTGAAATATGAAATCATCATCATCCTCCTAGCGTTATTCCCGGTTGTGCCCTAAAGGAGCCCGGGGCCCGCTTTGACACCTAACCCCCAGGATTTGGCATATGCACTATAGCATTACGAAAGCGACTGCCATCTGACCATCCAACCCAGAGGGAACAACTAGAGCCTATTGGGATAAGACCGCACCGGTATTAAAATATTACAATTTCCTTCAGCGGAACATGGTTTTCGGAATTATGAAATTCGGTTAAAATATGCTTTCAGACATGACTCTTCGGCTTTATGTAGATGCAGTGTACCCCTCACTTCCTATTGCTGATTGTTGCTCGCTCCCCGCTTCGCTCCGTGCTCGCACAGCTCCGGTGGATCACCCTCAAGTAGTCTGCACCGAAGAACAAACATAAACAGTGGCCTACCGTCATTCCTTGGGCGTGCCCGGGGCACTATCGTCTGCTTTCCTCTTGCTAGCATGATGCTTCCTGTCTGGCTTGTATTTCTCCCATTTCTTATGATTCAAAGTGTCAAAGTCCTCACAATACTGGGCTATGTCCCGGAGGTAAGTAGACAAGTGCAGTAGTTCCCTGTCCTTGTCTCTGTTCAGATGTGCTTGCCGGAATGGCCGGATCTTGAGACCGCTCTTCGGGTTCATTATAAAGTTTCTTCGGATGTCGTCGAACATTATTGTGTTTTTTGAGCTGTATTGAGGGTATTTGCCCCATATTACGCCCAGCGGTTTCACCTGTGAAAAGAGATAGATAGATAGGCTCTTAAATGGACGATAACCAGGATCCGTTGATCATACAAAAAAGACAATTTCGAGGTTTGACTGATGTTTCCTTCAGGATACCTGCCTGATGGTAAGCGGTCACCGTAGCCTATAGACGCTTGCAACATCAGGGGTGTCACATGCGTAATACAGTGTCTACATTGTGTAGTCCAGATAATATAAGAAAGTAATTTACATCAATGGTGTGTGTGAACAGTGCCCACGGCCAAATTGTCGAGATAGAACATAATCTTGTAGTTCTTGTCGTCATTTTAGGTGGTTCGATTTCCATACAAAACGTTATTTGACATTCGCAGGCTAACGGCGTGATATTTTAAGAAAATTATGTAACTAACTTACATAAATTGGCTTTCCATTTGCGCAAAATCCCCCCTTTTCTTGAACAAACTTGTATAAACTTGAATAATTTGAGATATTAGTTTGTGACGTCATATATTAGGTCATTACCTATGAAATTGGCGTTTTGTATGGAGAATTTTATGAAAACTGTGATTTCATACATTGAATTTTGCGGATTATTCAGCAATGTCAAATTCAGACCAAACAAAATTTTGGTAGGAATATAGAAAACTTTTAAGCTACGTTACACATATCTTAATTACTTAAAAATAGTTCGCATCATAAAACTATACGTAATTGAAATACTTGAACCGGCAGCACATGAAAAGGGTGGTTATCAAGCTATAATTTGAAACACTAAATAAAAAATTCAAACCCATTATTTGTATTTGAAACATTTGTTACATAGTCTAATATTGAAATAAAAAAATAATTTGGAAGTTGCAATAGAAATGAATAAATTACGTACAAAATAATATCTGTAAAAAAAACGCCAATTTCATAGGTAAGGACCTAATATATAACACCATGTCATATATATCGTCATATATATAGAACATAATCTTGTAGTTCTTGTCGTCATTTTAGGTGGTTCGATTTCCATACAAAACGTTATTTGACATTCGCAGGCTAACGGCGTGATATTTTAAGAAAATTATGTAACTAACTTACATAAATTGGCTTTCCATTTGCGCAAAATCCCCCTTTTTCTTGAACAAACTTGTATAAACTTGAATAATTTGAGATATTAGTTTGTGACGTCATACTTTGGTAAAGTTTATTCAAGGAAAGGGGGAATTTCGCGCAAATGGAAAGCCAATTTGTGAAAGTTACTTACATAGGTTTCTTAAAAAACCACGCTGTTGGCCTGTGAATGTCAAATAACGTTTTGTATAGAAATCGAACCACCTTAATGGAAGTGGGTAACTACGGTGCCATACTTGGCCGTGTGAACAGTGGTCATAGGAAAGTAATCGAGATAGTACAGTCAGTAACAAAAGTAGCTAAGCGGGTCAAGTGCTGAAAATGACCTACACACGACCCTAATGTCAGGAGGATAAGGTTTGTTATTTTGAGCGTTATTTTGCGTAGCTACTTCTGCTGCTGATTGTACATGATAGCAGTCTCGGTTTGGGTTAGGCTCGTAAAACACCTTTCCCGACATGTGCACTTTCTGTAAAGGTGAAGTAAAGTACAAGCGCAAAGTACACTGTCCCGAAAAGTGTACTTCCCGATATGTACACTTTGTCAATAGGTGCATTTCCTAGAATGTGCACTTTGCAGAAGGTATATTTTTCCGGAAAGTACACTTTAGGGGTAGGGGTGTCTCTGTTTATAGTACTAAGAGTTTCTATGAAATAGTGCAAATGCAAACAGACGGACAGACTGACGGACGGACAAACGGACGGACGGACGGACAGAAAGACCGAAACTATAAGCGTTCGGTTTTTGCAATATGTACCTTTTGAGAAAGTGCCCTAAATGTGAAAGTGTACATTTTGGGAAAGCGTGCGTTTTGGAAAAGTGCAGTTTGAAAAAGTGCACATTTCGGGAAAGTTTCCAAATTAGGAAAGTGTACATTTTGGGAGTAAAATTTTTGCGGAAAGTGCACCTTTGCAGAAAGTGCACATTTCGGGAAAGTGTGTTTTACGAGCCTAACCCCTAGGCTTTACAGCACTTGATAGAAGTGGGCAACTTACATCGATGGTGCCATACTTGGCCGTGTGCACAGTGATCATGGCCAAGTAGTCGAGATGGAACATGACCTTGTAGTCCTGGTGCGCGGACACGCCCAGCAGCCGCATCTTCTCTTCGATCCACTTCATGCCGGTGGCCGACCAGATCACGATGTCGTAGTGCTCGTAGGCGGACGTCAGGAATTCGTGGAGGAATGGACGCATCAATTCGTAGCCTGGGAAAAGCAACGGATTTCAGTGACAGTCGTGTTGTAAACGCTTCATAAGCATTAGCTTGCCCGGCCAGCCAGAGGCCTATACCACAAAACTTTACAAGTCTACGATTTGACAAAATTGACAACTTTTTCTATGGAAAATTTTACAATTTTGTCATTCTACTTTAGATTTTATTGAGATCTAAAATACCCCGATTTCGTCACTGACTCACTGATGATCATCTTTATTCTTAAGGTTCTTCCTGAAGTTCTAGAAAGCTGAATTTTGGTATGTAAGCTAGTAATAGTATACATTCGTTTGTCAGTTTGTTAGTGAGGAACGAATCTTGCAAGTTAAATTTGACCCACTTCCCGGTGACAGATAGAGCTGAATATTTGGGTATAAGTATAGTTCGGATGACAATTCAATATTGAGCTGTTCTGATGATGGACACAGAAGGTGGCTATGGGAATTCACTACTTAACCGACGTAGTCCCGTTGAGTTTGGGCTCGTTGAGAGGGAATTCACTACTTAACCGACGTAGTCCCGTTGAGTTTGGGCTCGTTGAGAGGGAATTCACTACTTAACCGACGTAGTCCCGTTGAGTTTGGGCTCGTTGAGAGGGAATTCACTACTTAACCGACGTAGTCCCGTTGAGTTTGGGCTCGTTGAGAGGGAATTCACTACTTAACCGACGTAGTCCCGTTGAGTTTGGGCTCGTTGAGAGGGAATTCACTACTTAACCGACGTAGTCCCGTTGAGTTTGGGCTCGTTGAGAGGGAATTCACTACTTAACCGACGTAGTCCCGTTGAGTTTGGGCTCGTTGAGAGGGAATTCACTACTTAACCGACGTAGTCCCGTTGAGTTTGGGCTCGTTGAGAGGGAATTCACTACTTAACCGACGTAGTCCCGTTGAGTTTGGGCTCGTTGAGAGGGAATTCACTACTTAACCGACGTAGTCCCGTTGAGTTTGGGCTCGTTGAGAGGGAATTCACTACTTAACCGACGTAGTCCCGTTGAGTTTGGGCTCGTTGAGAGGGAATTCACTACTTAACCGACGTAGTCCCGTTGAGTTTGGGCTCGTTGAGAGGGAATTCACTACTTAACCGACGTAGTCCCGTTGAGTTTGGGCTCGTTGAGAGGGAATTCACTACTTAACCGACGTAGTCCCGTTGAGTTTGGGCTCGTTGAGAGGGAATTCACTACTTAACCGACGTAGTCCCGTTGAGTTTGGGCTCGTTGAGAGGGAATTCACTACTTAACCGACGTAGTCCCGTTGAGTTTGGGCTCGTTGAGAGGGAATTCACTACTTAACCGACGTAGTCCCGTTGAGTTTGGGCTCGTTGAGAGGGAATTCACTACTTAACCGACGTAGTCCCGTTGAGTTTGGGCTCGTTGAGAGGGAATTCACTACTTAACCGACGTAGTCCCGTTGAGTTTGGGCTCGTTGAGAGGGAATTCACTACTTAACCGACGTAGTCCCGTTGAGTTTGGGCTCGTTGAGAGGGAATTCACTACTTAACCGACGTAGTCCCGTTGAGTTTGGGCTCGTTGAGAGGGAATTCACTACTTAACCGACGTAGTCCCGTTGAGTTTGGGCTCGTTGAGAGGGAATTCACTACTTAACCGACGTAGTCCCGTTGAGTTTGGGCTCGTTGAGAGGGAATTCACTACTTAACCGACGTAGTCCCGTTGAGTTTGGGCTCGTTGAGAGGGAATTCACTACTTAACCGACGTAGTCCCGTTGAGTTTGGGCTCGTTGAGAGGGAATTCACTACTTAACCGACGTAGTCCCGTTGAGTTTGGGCTCGTTGAGAGGGAATTCACTACTTAACCGACGTAGTCCCGTTGAGTTTGGGCTCGTTGAGAGGGAATTCACTACTTAACCGACGTAGTCCCGTTGAGTTTGGGCTCGTTGAGAGGGAATTCACTACTTAACCGACGTAGTCCCGTTGAGTTTGGGCTCGTTGAGAGGGAATTCACTACTTAACCGACGTAGTCCCGTTGAGTTTGGGCTCGTTGAGAGGGAATTCACTACTTAACCGACGTAGTCCCGTTGAGTTTGGGCTCGTTGAGAGGGAATTCACTACTTAACCGACGTAGTCCCGTTGAGTTTGGGCTCGTTGAGAGGGAATTCACTACTTAACCGACGTAGTCCCGTTGAGTTTGGGCTCGTTGAGAGGGAATTCACTACTTAACCGACGTAGTCCCGTTGAGTTTGGGCTCGTTGAGAGGGAATTCACTACTTAACCGACGTAGTCCCGTTGAGTTTGGGCTCGTTGAGAGGGAATTCACTACTTAACCGACGTAGTCCCGTTGAGTTTGGGCTCGTTGAGAGGGAATTCACTACTTAACCGACGTAGTCCCGTTGAGTTTGGGCTCGTTGAGAGGGAATTCACTACTTAACCGACGTAGTCCCGTTGAGTTTGGGCTCGTTGAGAGGGAATTCACTACTTAACCGACGTAGTCCCGTTGAGTTTGGGCTCGTTGAGAGGGAATTCACTACTTAACCGACGTAGTCCCGTTGAGTTTGGGCTCGTTGAGAGGGAATTCACTACTTAACCGACGTAGTCCCGTTGAGTTTGGGCTCGTTGAGAGGGAATTCACTACTTAACCGACGTAGTCCCGTTGAGTTTGGGCTCGTTGAGAGGGAATTCACTACTTAACCGACGTAGTCCCGTTGAGTTTGGGCTCGTTGAGAGGGAATTCACTACTTAACCGACGTAGTCCCGTTGAGTTTGGGCTCGTTGAGAGGGAATTCACTACTTAACCGACGTAGTCCCGTTGAGTTTGGGCTCGTTGAGAGGGAATTCACTACTTAACCGACGTAGTCCCGTTGAGTTTGGGCTCGTTGAGAGGGAATTCACTACTTAACCGACGTAGTCCCGTTGAGTTTGGGCTCGTTGAGAGGGAATTCACTACTTAACCGACGTAGTCCCGTTGAGTTTGGGCTCGTTGAGAGGGAATTCACTACTTAACCGACGTAGTCCCGTTGAGTTTGGGCTCGTTGAGAGGGAATTCACTACTTAACCGACGTAGTCCCGTTGAGTTTGGGCTCGTTGAGAGGGAATTCACTACTTAACCGACGTAGTCCCGTTGAGTTTGGGCTCGTTGAGAGGGAATTCACTACTTAACCGACGTAGTCCCGTTGAGTTTGGGCTCGTTGAGAGGGAATTCACTACTTAACCGACGTAGTCCCGTTGAGTTTGGGCTCGTTGAGAGGGAATTCACTACTTAACCGACGTAGTCCCGTTGAGTTTGGGCTCGTTGAGAGGGAATTCACTACTTAACCGACGTAGTCCCGTTGAGTTTGGGCTCGTTGAGAGGGAATTCACTACTTAACCGACGTAGTCCCGTTGAGTTTGGGCTCGTTGAGAGGGAATTCACTACTTAACCGACGTAGTCCCGTTGAGTTTGGGCTCGTTGAGAGGGAATTCACTACTTAACCGACGTAGTCCCGTTGAGTTTGGGCTCGTTGAGAGGGAATTCACTACTTAACCGACGTAGTCCCGTTGAGTTTGGGCTCGTTGAGAGGGAATTCACTACTTAACCGACGTAGTCCCGTTGAGTTTGGGCTCGTTGAGAGGGAATTCACTACTTAACCGACGTAGTCCCGTTGAGTTTGGGCTCGTTGAGAGGGAATTCACTACTTAACCGACGTAGTCCCGTTGAGTTTGGGCTCGTTGAGAGGGAATTCACTACTTAACCGACGTAGTCCCGTTGAGTTTGGGCTCGTTGAGAGGGAATTCACTACTTAACCGACGTAGTCCCGTTGAGTTTGGGCTCGTTGAGAGGGAATTCACTACTTAACCGACGTAGTCCCGTTGAGTTTGGGCTCGTTGAGAGGGAATTCACTACTTAACCGACGTAGTCCCGTTGAGTTTGGGCTCGTTGAGAGGGAATTCACTACTTAACCGACGTAGTCCCGTTGAGTTTGGGCTCGTTGAGAGGGAATTCACTACTTAACCGACGTAGTCCCGTTGAGTTTGGGCTCGTTGAGAGGGAATTCACTACTTAACCGACGTAGTCCCGTTGAGTTTGGGCTCGTCAGAATCGTCTCAATCAGTAGTTAATGACGGTATACAGAAGAGTACAGTCGGAAATTAAAAGATTGTACCAAAAATGTTTTTTTTTGACGGAAACTTATGCTTGATACATTGGCGTAAACTCATGAGGCCCGGCCAACATACCCTCCAACAATATTGTAATTGTAATCAGAAACTACAGACAGAAGACTAGTGTGCTAAACTCTAATAGTACATTGTTTAACGAGGTGCGTAATATATGGTTTTGATGACTCGAGTTTTGCAATATTCTTACGCCCGTGTTATACACAATGTTTTTCATTACATTTGCGTTCTTCGCAAATGTAATAAGAAACAGCAAGTGAGATGAAATAGTACATTACGTACCTAGGGCGGTGAATTCGTGAATGGCCCAGATCGCAGGTGTTTGTGGCCCGAACCGAAGGTGAGGGCCATAAATAAACGATCTGGGGCTTCACGAATTACCGCCCGTGGTGAGTACACAATTTTACGTCTTCACCTGGCCACAATGCGAGTTTTACCGTACGCGCAGCGTGCGGTATAACTCGCATTATGGCCAGGTGTGACGTAAAGATTTATATATCCTCTGCACTGAGGTTGCAGATAATTCATCTGTAAAAACAGGTATTAAAATCTCGTATCTGAAAATCATCAAGTTTCTAGGAACAATAAACATCCTGTAAATAATTGTGATTGATCAAATAAGTTCCTGTTAGCTTCATGAGATACTTTGATAGCCAGTCATTCATTTTACAAATATTCGAATAACTCACGCACACTTTTACGAATATTCGAATAACTCACGCACACTTTTTATTAAATTTACAGTTATTCGTAAGATACAAGATTTTTGTTCTAGTCAAGCGCTCATAGCCTAGCGGCGCCTGCGAGTCGGAAACGATAACGAAGGTTAAGCAAAGATGGCAGCGGTCAGTCTTTGGATGGGTGACCGCCTGATGTTTGAGTGGTTAATATGAATGAGCGCTTCCATGCTTTGCATGGAAGGCACGCTAAGCAGTTGATCCCGGCTGCTGTCTATGACAGTAGTCGTTAAGCGGAGTTAGTTTACACGTAAAGGAGGTGGCGATGTTTGTTAAAAACCACCCACAATTATTTGAAACATTTCGCAGGTGTAATAGAAATTTTAGGAACAGTAATAAACTAGGCTTAAAACCAGGGGTCCATATTGGCTCATATAAACTTGATGTGTCGATTTTTTCTAGTAATACCGCTTTGTAATCATGATCATCACTCTTCATAATTTTTTACTTCCCTCCTTTTATGTTCCTAAATTACTGTAACTATCATCGGAACTCATAACGAACAGTTTTCATAAAATGTTTCTTCATAATGTCATTGCTAAGAACAGACTTGAACTCATAATTTGGTTTTTCATAACAGTTTCCTTCATAATGGACATATATCATAATTTTGTTAGTCCTAATAACATAAATCATAACTAAGAATATAACTAGTTAATATTTTTTTGCAAACAAGTTTTTCCGCTCTTTTATAAAAAAAATAACCTCGAAGACGAAAGCGCGAGCGAAGCTCCCGCTTCCGTCTTCTAACCTATCCGCGATCCAAGTCGGTTTTGCCACTATAGTCCCTGTTCCCTACTGCCTACTTGAACTTATACACCACTATCTTGGCATTAGTTGATCTCAGAGAAAAGTTTATTAATACAAAATTTAGCAATAACTACTAGTATGTATAGAAATAAATATGATATCCATACTAATATTATAAATGCGAAAGTGTGTCTGTCTGTCTGTCTGTCTGTCTGTCTGTTACCTCTTCACGCTTAAACCGCTGAACCGATTGCGACGAAATTTGGTATGGAGATAGTTTGAATCCCGGGGAAGGACATAGGATAGTTTTCATCCTGGAAATCACCCCCTAAGGGGATGAAATGGGGGGTTGAAGTTTGTATGGAGCTGCGATATAAACGATTTCCACGCGGACGGAGTCGCGGGCAGAAGCTAGTTGAACTATATTGCTAAAAACCATTATGATATAAAAGTATATAAACATAGATTGTAGTAACAGAGATACTTATGTTGAATAACATTATGAATATAGACATTTCGGAGTTTCGATAGTTATTAGCAAAAATAATTATGAATAATGATCATTATGAGATAAAATTGTATGAGAAAAAATTTCGGAAATCCAATAATCGAAGTTGCAATTTTATATGAACTTTGGCGCACCCTAAAACCAGACACTATACACACCTGTCTCGGCGACGGATCTATGGTCGAACAGCGTGTAGTCTATGTCTAGCACGAGGAGCTTCTTGTCGGGTCGGGGCTCGTTGAGAGTCTTTATCTGACACTATACACACCTGTCTCGGCGACGGATCTATGGTCGAACAGCGTGTAGTCTATGTCTAGCACGAGGAGCTTCTTGTCGGGTCGGGGCTCGTTGAGAGTCTTTATCTGACACTATACACACCTGTCTCGGCGACGGATCGGTCGAACAGCGTGTAGTCTATGTCTAGCACGAGGAGCTTCTTGTCGGGTCGGGGCTCGTTGAGAGTCTTTATCTGACACTATACACACCTGTCTCGGCGACGGATCTATGGTCGAACAGCGTGTAGTCTATGTCTAGCACGAGGAGCTTCTTGTCGGGTCGGGGCTCGTTGAGAGTCTTTATCTGACACTATACACACCTGTCTCGGCGACGGATCGGTCGAACAGCGTGTAGTCTATGTCTAGCACGAGGAGCTTCTTGTCGGGTCGGGGCTCGTTGAGAGTCTTTATCTGACACTATACACACCTGTCTCGGCGACGGATCGGTCGAACAGCGTGTAGTCTATGTCTAGCACGAGGAGCTTCTTGTCGGGTCGGGGCTCGTTGAGAGTCTTTATCTGACACTATACACACCTGTCTCGGCGACGGATCTATGGTCGAACAACGTGTAGTCTATGTCTAGCACGAGGAGCTTCTTGTCGGGTCGGGGCTCGTTGAGAGTCTTTATCTGACACTATACACACCTGTCTCGGCGACGGATCTATGGTCGAACAGCGTGTAGTCTATGTCTAGCACGAGGAGCTTCTTGTCGGGTCGGGGCTCGTTGAGAGTCTTTATCTGACACTATACACACCTGTCTCGGCGACGGATCTATGGTCGAACAGCGTGTAGTCTATGTCTAGCACGAGGAGCTTCTTGTCGGGTCGGGGCTCGTTGAGAGTCTTTATCTGACACTATACACACCTGTCTCGGCGACGGATCGGTCGAACAGCGTGTAGTCTATGTCTAGCACGAGGAGCTTCTTGTCGGGTCGGGGCTCGTTGAGAGTCTTTATCTGACACTATACACACCTGTCTCGGCGACGGATCTATGGTCGAACAGCGTGTAGTCTATGTCTAGCACGAGGAGCTTCTTGTCGGGTCGGGGCTCGTTGAGAGTCTTTATCTGACACTATACACACCTGTCTCGGCGACGGATCGGTCGAACAGCGTGTAGTCTATGTCTAGCACGAGGAGCTTCTTGTCGGGTCGGGGCTCGTTGAGAGTCTTTATCTGACACTATACACACCTGTCTCGGCGACGGATCTATGGTCGAACAGCGTGTAGTCTATGTCTAGCACGAGGAGCTTCTTGTCGGGTCGGGGCTCGTTGAGAGTCTTTATCTGACACTATACACACCTGTCTCGGCGACGGATCTATGGTCGAACAGCGTGTAGTCTATGTCTAGCACGAGGAGCTTCTTGTCGGGTCGGGGCTCGTTGAGAGTCTTTATCTGACACTATACACACCTGTCTCGGCGACGGATCTATGGTCGAACAGCGTGTAGTCTATGTCTAGCACGAGGAGCTTCTTGTCGGGTCGGGGCTCGTTGAGAGTCTTTATCTGACACTATACACACCTGTCTCGGCGACGGATCGGTCGAACAGCGTGTAGTCTATGTCTAGCACGAGGAGCTTCTTGTCGGGTCGGGGCTCGTTGAGAGTCTTTATCTGACACTATACACACCTGTCTCGGCGACGGATCTATGGTCGAACAGCGTGTAGTCTATGTCTAGCACGAGGAGCTTCTTGTCGGGTCGGGGCTCGTTGAGAGTCTTTATCTGACACTATACACACCTGTCTCGGCGACGGATCTATGGTCGAACAGCGTGTAGTCTATGTCTAGCACGAGGAGCTTCTTGTCGGGTCGGGGCTCGTTGAGAGTCTTTATCTGACACTATACACACCTGTCTCGGCGACGGATCTATGGTCGAACAGCGTGTAGTCTATGTCTAGCACGAGGAGCTTCTTGTCGGGTCGGGGCTCGTTGAGAGTCTTTATCTGACACTATACACACCTGTCTCGGCGACGGATCGGTCGAACAGCGTGTAGTCTATGTCTAGCACGAGGAGCTTCTTGTCGGGTCGGGGCTCGTTGAGAGTCTTTATCTGACACTATACACACCTGTCTCGGCGACGGATCTATGGTCGAACAGCGTGTAGTCTATGTCTAGCACGAGGAGCTTCTTGTCGGGTCGGGGCTCGTTGAGAGTCATTATCTGACACTATACACACCTGTCTCGGCGACGGATCTATGGTCGAACAGCGTGTAGTCTATGTCTAGCACGAGGAGCTTCTTGTCGGGTCGGGGCTCGTTGAGAGTCTTTATCTGACACTATACACACCTGTCTCGGCGACGGATCTATGGTCGAACAGCGTGTAGTCTATGTCTAGCACGAGGAGCTTCTTGTTGGGTCGGGGCTCGTTGAGAGTCTTTATCTGACACTATACACACCTGTCTCGGCGACGGATCTATGGTCGAACAGCGTGTAGTCTATGTCTAGCACGAGGAGCTTCTTGTTGGGTCGGGGCTCGTTGAGAGTGTTAATCTTGTAGTCGCGTACCCGCTTGTTGATCTTAGCCAAGTATACCTGAAACGTGAGGACATTGTCGTCAGTTTAACTGAGAGCACAACGGCCCGGCCACGACATGGCGCGAAATTGCGGCGCGGTAAGTGTTTTACCTGTTCATTGCGCGGTCGAGACGCGCAACGCACTGTGGTTAGTTGGGAGCACCCGCAATGAATTAGGCAAACCGCTTCCGCTGCCGCCGCCGCGCTGTATTGTGGCCGGGCGTAATAATTTCAACACCACTTGTTGCATAATCTAATTTCATCTCTTTCCCCACTACCCAAGGGTTGTCTGGCGATCGCTCTGCAGCGGTAGGACCGCTAGTTCTCTGCCTCTACCTACTTCTTATTGTTCTTGTTTTTCTTTATAATATAACTGCTTCATTTGTGTGAGGTGTCTGATAAGTGTAATTGTATTGTTAACTGTTGTAAGAGTTTGCCCCTCCCATAGAACTCGTTAATTGCTTTTCTACACTCACATATAACCCCTTAACACTTTTGTATGCCGTTCCCACTGTGGTGTTACGTATTTCTCGTATCTTACGGCTTTAGTTTCTTTTTGTTAGTCGTAATAATATTGAAGTTTCTCAGTGCAAATAATAATAGTAATCCGCTCTGACATGACAGCTCCAGTTTGTTCAGGCGTCAGATAACATCTGAGAGCATCACGTCAGATAAATATGAATCGGATTTAATCTAAAATGACGGAATACCTCTGTATCTCTGTGATTTTCTTTTGTAACTGCTCTATCTGTGTGAGGGTGTGCAATAAAGAGTATTTGTATTGTATTGTGTTGTACCTCTTGATTCTCAACATCAACCTCCTCCTCCTCAATGTCCAGATCGTTGACCACCTCGTCTCCTCCCTCGGGCTTGGTCTGAGCACCCTGGATGGCCTCCTCCAGCGAGCCCATCATCATGATCTTGAGATTCGGCTTCAGGTTCAACTCCGACAGTGTGTAGTTGTCTGTCGCCACCTTACCTGCGGATAAAGGAAATATATACTAAGAATAGAGAGATGTCAGTGAAAAAGGAAAATGTTACTAACGGACAAATATAGGAGAATGACTCATCCAATTTAAAAAATGCTTCCATCAGTGTTCAGAACGGATACACATAGGCTTAGTTTATCCCATGGCTCTGATGTATATATTGCGCCATATTATAATGGAATTACATCGCTGTACTTTGAAATAGGATGCTTTTCGAGAACATATTTTTGAGTTTTGATAAAATTGAGTGTAATAAGAAGATTTGAAGAATTTTGTTGACTCAGTTTTTTCAATTAAACAAAAATATTTGAAAATAAGAGTGGATGGCGAGTTTCTTGATTGAGAGTTCTCACAGAGCCCCAGTTAAAGGGTACAAACTACTTTTTCTCTTTAGCCGACAAATATAATAATAATAAATAAAATAAATATTTATTAGGGGACAATCTTACACAAATCGACCTAGTCCCATAGTAAGCTCAATAAGGCTTGTGTTACGGGTACTAGACGAAGATTTATTTAATAGATATAAATACTTAAGTACATAGAAAACATCCATGACTAAAAAACAAATATTCATGCTCATCACACAAATATTTGCCCTTACCGGGATTCGAACCCAGGACCTTCAGCTTCATAGGCAGCGTCACTACCCACTAGACTAACCGGTCGTCAAATATGATGCGAAACAACCCAGGGATGTATGGCATTATGACCTGGCGCAGAAAAAAAAATGAATTACAGAAGAGGTGACTCTTTCATTATTGCTCATCCTAACTGAATGTACATTTTGGGTAGGATTAGAACTTTTTACCCTGGGTTGGGTAAGACCAAGAAGTATATGGGTATGAAATTGAGGGTGATATTTGGTATTTCATACAGAGATAATTGCAGGCCAAATATTTCGATTTCTTAACTTCATAATATAAACATGACTGTATTAATGCATGAATGAATTGAATACATGGAAGTGACCAGTTGAGAAACAGCTGAGCTGGCTCAACTGGTGGTAGCTGGAAACAGCTGAGCTGGCTCAACTGGTGGTAGCTGGAAACAGCTGAGCTGGCTCAACTGGTGGTAGCTGGAAACAGCTGAGCTGGCTCAACTGGTGGTAGCTGGAAACAGCTGAGCTGGCTCAACTGGTGGTAGCTGGAAACAGCTGAGCTGGCTCAACTGGTGGTAGCTGGAAACAGCTGAGCTGGCTCAACTGGTGGTAGCTGGAAACAGCTGAGCTGGCTCAACTGGTGGTAGCTGGAAACAGCTGAGCTGGCTCAACTGGTGGTAGCTGGAAACAGCTGAGCTGGCTCAACTGGTGGTAGCTGGAAACAGCTGAGCTGGCTCAACTGGTGGTAGCTGGAAACAGCTGAGCTGGCTCAACTGGTGGTAGCTGGAAACAGCTGAGCTGGCTCAACTGGTGGTAGCTGGAAACAGCTGAGCTGGCTCAACTGGTGGTAGCTGGAAACAGCTGAGCTGGCTCAACTGGTGGTAGCTGGAAACAGCTGAGCTGGCTCAACTGGTGGTAGCTGGAAACAGCTGAGCTGGCTCAACTGGTGGTAGCTGGAAACAGCTGAGCTGGCTCAACTGGTGGTAGCTGGAAACAGCTGAGCTGGCTCAACTGGTGGTAGCTGGAAACAGCTGAGCTGGCTCAACTGGTGGTAGCTGGAAACAGCTGAGCTGGCTCAACTGGTGGTAGCTGGAAACAGCTGAGCTGGCTCAACTGGTGGTAGCTGGAAACAGCTGAGCTGGCTCAACTGGTGGTAGCTGGAAACAGCTGAGCTGGCTCAACTGGTGGTAGCTGGAAACAGCTGAGCTGGCTCAACTGGTGGTAGCTGGAAAGAGCTAGAAGTCACGCAAGGTCATGTAAAATGGAGAAATCTTCTGCGATCCCTATGTCCCCAATGAGAGATAACAGGAAATATATCATCGTCAAACATAGGTTATAAATTAACTTAATCTTTTAAAATAGCTAGGCAAATCATTAATCTGGGTCAGAGTATAGCAAAAGGGGCCCGATTTTAGGACTTAAAAAATTTACGAGCAAAATTTTTTATTTTCGTTTTTGGTAGATTTTTTTGTTAAACTTGAAAGAAAACATTAAAATAAGCATCTTTTATTGATAGAAGCTTTTTTATAAACTTGATCGTTTAGGAACTAGAGCGATCTGAAGTTGCGAGTTCGGCCATGGGATTACTAAGGCACCAGAGACTTAGAAAATTTACGAGCAAAATTTAAATCTTTTTTTTTTATATAGCTTCTCTTTTTATATAAACGTACAGTAGTTTAAGTCGGTTCTGGCGCTTTGCCGGCCGCTTATTGGATGCTTATTTTAATGTTTTCTTTAAAGTTTAACAAAAAAAATCTACCAAGAACGAAAATAAAAAATTTTGCTCGTAAATTTTCTAAGTCCTAAAATCGGGCCCCTTTTCCTATACCCCAACCTTAATCTGAAAGTAACTATGTCTGTATGTTTACCTCCCCATATACAGTCCTTGCTCTAAGGACTTTTGTGTTTTAGAAGAACACTTGGCCTACTACTTCTGGGTACCAACAACAGTGACACAATGATAATGAAAAATATGGCTGTGTTGCGAACTACGTAGAAAGTACGGCAACATCTCATATTTCGATATAATGGATATCGTTGCCGATCACGATTCCGAGAATTTCAGTAATTTAGAAAGGCAATTATAAAAGCCACATCGTGTTACATAAAACCAACCTCTTCATTCCCAAAATTAAGGAGTAATAACTTCAAATTCAACTACTCAACATTTTAGAGAAGTTTTCGTCTAAAAATATAATTAGAAAGATGCATAATTACCCTGGAACTTGACATTGAGCAATTTTTGTCGGTCCGACCGGACGCCAGTAGCATTCTCGATAGCGATCTTCAACATCGCTACGGAATCCGACGGAGAGAACTCCGGGATATCAAATTCCTTGCCATTCCACTTCACTGTTAATTTTAGAGGGCTTTCGTTGAAATCACACATTTTTTCATGAAGCCAAATACAGAAAAATAACGGCAAATATGACACATAAACAAAACAACTTTGACGCTAGTGTAGTAACTCTGCATCGATTTCATAATTTTATTACAGTAATAGTGATGTACTTCACATATGAAATCGCAGATATTTGCGCGATGTGTGTCGTACAAAAAAGCCCTAAATCTGCGGCTGAAGTAAATTTTCTTGATGCGCTATACAAACGACCATAAAATGAAACATTGCGGCTACGTTTAAAGTTATATTTACTTGAACGTGGCAATACCAAAGTTGAAAGTTGCCATGGCTTAAAAAACACGTATCCAGGCCAGAACCATAAAAAAATAAAAATTGCCAAGGTCATTATTAGTCTGTGCGGTGCCGGTTAATGTACAGCCATAATAATGCACGGCCAAAATAATGTACAGCCCAATAATCCGCGACCATACTGTACATGGATTATCAGGCTGTACATTATTGGGCCGTGCATTATCACCCAGAGCAAATTTGGTCCGGGGCAATCCACGGGAAGCCACTTTTGTCCGGGCTGATAATACACGACCCAATAATCCGAGTCCACAAAAAGTGGACGCGGATTATCAGGCTGTACATTATTGGGCCGTGCATTATTGGCTCCCCATGCATATCACGTCACGTGTCATTTTCGTTTGCGTTGCGTTACTTGCGTTATTATTTCAACTTTCAACTTCAAGATTCAAAACTTTTGTTTAGTATATAGTTTCACGTGGATATTTTGAAAACTAATTTGTGCTTTGTCTACTCTACCTGTGTCACGCATCTAACTAATGCAATGGAATCGCGACCTGAAAGAAATATCCCTCAATTCAGCGGCGACTGTTATGGTGCATGGAAATTTCGCATAAAAACAGTTTTAGAAGAACTCCAAATATATTCTGTAATAGAAGGGCCTCCGCCTGAAAGCCCGGACGATGAGTGGACCGCGAAAAACACCAGTGCAAAGTGTACAATCGTAAATTTTTTAGGTAACGCTTTTTTACATTTGGCTGAAGGTAGCGCGACCGCGAAATCTATAATGGACAGTCTCGATAGACTATACGAGAAGAGGAATTTAACCGCGCAAGTAGCGCTACGAAAGTCGTTGTCAAGTTTAAAATTACTCCCCAATGGCAGCCTTTCACAACATTTTGCAAGATTTGATAAATTGATCTCAGAGTTGATATCGTCTGGCGCCAATATCGACGAGATGGAGAAAGTTTGTCAACTATTGGCCACATTACCTTCATGTTACGACTGTGTCATTGGTCCTCTGGAGGAGTTCTATGGGGATAACTTAAACCTAGCATTTGTTAAGACATACCTCTTAGATCAAGAGGCTAAAATAGAGATTGAGACTGTCTCTAAATTAAAAGATACAATGACAGAATCAGCTCCAAATAAAAGGAACAAGCCTAATAATTATCAATACAAATACCGAAATCTGTCACATTCAGCTTCTTTCACTTTTTGTGAGTTCTGTGGTCGGAATAACCATAATATAAAGGATTGTTATATTTATAAGGCACAAACGGAAAAAGCCAATATGCACCCAAATGCACCACAAGCTGCCCCGCCTGGCGAAAGGAATATCTTCCCAGCTATGTTTCCTTTACGTAAGTTGTTCTTTAATTCCTAAAACCTACTATAATTAAATGGGCCATTCACGTCTTTGAGGTTGATTATCGCTCTACATGTTTTGAACAAAATATCCTTGTTTGGTCCTTATTCTTGAGCACCGACGAAAGATATCGAGCAAGTCATTTCGCTGGTTAGCGACCACCTAATTTCATGTGCCGGTGGACGACCACTTAAGCTGAGTTGGTGAACTGAAAGGATATTTTCTCGCTCTTTTAGTAGATTTCTATTCTAAAACAACAAAAAAATGCATGTACAAGTAATTGTCTCAATAGGGTGTGTAAATTGATGTTATCTTCAATAGAAAAAAACCTTCTCCTTCAGGTGGTCGCTAACCGAAGGTGGTCGCGTAACCAGCGAAATGACCCTATTCAACATCATCAATGTGAGGGACATGTTTCACTATATTTCACTTATAGCTAATAATTGTATGGATAGTTGCTAAAAACAACAAGAAATGACTGGACTGTCAGGCAGACAAGAATTATAGTATGAGAGTAAAATAAAGATTTAGATTAGTTAAACAGAAACTCACATGGATGAAAACAATGTGTCAAACAGCTGAAATTAATTCACCCATGCATTCTTTTCCAGATAATCATAATGTTCCAAAGAAACTTAAACGAAAATCATTCATAAACAACACCCAACATAGGCGGCTCAGCAACATCAACCCGTATTCAGCGCCCAACATCAAAAATGAGCTAGTAATGGTTAAACAAGAACCAATGACTATGAAACCGGAACCAATCGAGATAAAGAACGAACCAGTGTGGGTAAAACAGGAACCACGGGAGCAGTCAATTAAAATGGAACCAGGTACTGTCAATAGTACACAGCGAACTGCGTTTGTTAAAATGGAAGGTACTGAAAATAGTACACAAGGCAGTGTGCTTTTTAAAGGTACTGAAAGTAGTACACAGAGCACTGTGTATCTCCAAATTGTACCTCATAAGAAAACATGTAACAAGAAGCACACTGTAGGAAAAGACTTCATAAAAGAGGTTATCAAAGGTTGTGGAACATATGCATCTAGTCTGTCTCGAAAATTCTTTATATGGCAACTATTTTACCTATGAAATAAACTGCCAGTTATAAGTACCTGTTACGCCGCCATACATTTCGTGTTACCAGCATTCGTTTTTTTTTAATATGCCGCTATTTTCCTAAGACACGACTCGCTTGACAGACTATTCCAAATGCATAGTGGAATCAAAGTCAAAATTGACTAGTAGTAGTAGTAGTAGGAGTTTTTCAACTTACCTAGATTCCGGCCAGTAAAAGATGAGCCTAAAAAAGATTGGCAAATTTTAAAAAAACAGCGTGTGTTGCACACGATAAAATAGTAATGATAATTAAACAATTATTATTTGTGTTGTGTTGCAATAACGCGATAAAATCTAGACACGCGGGAGCGTGTCAAGCCAAGTTCAAGAAACAGAACTGGCGAGCCGCACCGTGTGTAATATTACACGAACCATTTTGAGCCACTTTTGACCCCCTCATAAATCAAAAACTATTTTACATAAACGTATCAAATTTGGCTCATATATTGAGACTTGCGAGATACATATGTGTTCTAAATTTCATAAGCTTATCTCAAACGGTTATTTAGATATTAATGTCCAAAATTCCTCATTTTTATCATTGACTGACCTATAGACCAAAACTCTAACCCAGTTCCAGATGACCTAGAGAGTTAAAATTTGGTATGCAGATAGGTAATTAGATGAATACAAAGGAATAAATAAAAAACTGGCAATTTTTAAATAATTAGATTCTATTATGAACGCTTAACATAAATACCTAATATTACTTAGGGTACCTACGTTATTAACTGGGATTAATTATTATTTTTATATTTAGCGCACATCAATAGTGTAAAATCATTACCTACTCATAAATAATGATAAAATAATAGGCATTTAGATTTTCGGTATATAATATACACGACGCGCGCGCGCCGAGTGATGCCGGAGTGGCGCGGGCGGGGTGGGTGGGGCGCTGTGACAACCGAATCGAACCGTTGACGCGAACGTGGCCGAGCGAGCGGCAGCCGGCGCATCCGCGCTCAATATAAGCGCGAGCGCCGTCTTGCTGTCCGGTTGTCTCTCGATATCTGACCTATAAGTATAGTTGCGATTTATGCTGCGAAATTGCTATGTTTTCTTAAGGAAAACTTATAATTTGTAGTAATATTATTATTACAATTTCTTTAATAAGTAGGTACGTACGTATAGTATTATAGTATAGGCAATAGTTTAAATAAATAATAATTTTATAGTTATAATTTGTCCTTTTAAAAGGACCCACGGCGTTACGAGGATATGTACTTACCTACAAAAAGTAATGATATCCCACCAAAAACATAAATGCCATAAGCCAAGTTCAATACAAAAATTATTCTCTGCTGTGGGCTTCGCCGCAAAAAGAATGGAGATCTGAGATTGAGTGCCAAGTTCTATGCAAAATCCAAATATGTAGTCTAAGGGCTGACTTGGCTTGTTTTCCCATACGAATTATATAGCCTTCGCATGTTCTAAACCTGTTACCTTTCGGTTCTTATTTTATTATTCCGAAAATTTGGCTTGCTGGTAGAAACTACCCATCGAACATAAGGCTCTTCCATGACTGTGTAAAAGTAGGTACTTAATACTTTATTTATATCTATGTATTTATATCTATGTATTTATATCTATGTATTTAAGAAGAATAATCAAAATCTCCAAACTTTCAATTTGCAGGAGACATAATAATTTAACAACATGACAATGATATTATACAATGTGAATACTATTAGCTGTAAGTCAATTCTAATTCTCTTAAAAAGCAAAAACGTTCTAATTTATTATGGAACAGTCAATTTCCTAATTGGCACATATAATATGGCATGGCATATATTCTAAATTTGCATATTAGGACATCATGCAAATTTAAGGCGCTTGCCAATGATAATACTATTGCCATTTAGAAAGTTTTAAATATATCTCGGGCTCATCTTTTACTGGATAGACTCTAGCGTTTATGACGGACATAAAAGTATTTGTCCCTTACTGGCAAGTATGTATGTAAGTGCAAGAGGGACAACTGCTTTATGTCCCGCATAAACGCATTCTTGCAGCTTGCTTGCTTGTTTTGTTGCATGTCACATGTCGTGAGCTGGATATGCATGTGATTTAACATGTTTTTTTTTGCTATCTTTAGTGTTAGAATCCCATTTACAACAATACTTTTCACAGTTTGACAACCGGTTTAGCTTAGTTGGTAATGATCCTGCCTACGAAGCAAGAGGTCCCGGGTTCGAATCCCGGTGAGGGTATTTATTTGTGTGATAAGCACATTTTTTTAATTTATATATAATTTTCTTGAGTCATATGGATACGCATTGGTATTTATACATCTTTATAAGAATGTTTATCGTCGTCCAATGGTCTTGTGGTAATTCGACAGTGTCGACGGAGCCCCACGCGGCCTTTCAAGTATCTGAAAATTCCGCCATAGCAGAAAAAAACAAGGTATGTCATTCCCGTGATAGCTCGTGACGTCACCGTAACCTGACTACGTCACCAATCTTAAAAATGGCGGACTGTCAGAGTGTTGCCACTGTGTGAAAGTATATTACCCGAGTAAATTGCAATGTTTACGTTAAACTACTTGTAAACAGTTGTCTTTTCACCCCAAATAAATAGTTGAACTATATTAGCTAACATTATTTAAAATACTAATTATGCATTGCAACAGAAATCAACGGTACCTAGCGTGCCAACTTTGCACAATGGCAACATTTGTGTGACTGCGTCAGGATACATCGTCCGACATGGCACACCTTGTGTTCTTCAGCCACGGCCACTGCCATCGCCACTTGAAGTCGTGACCTAGCCCTGAGCATTGCGTCGAGTGATTTTCGAGCTGAATCATATGAGATACCCTTTTTATTGTATTCTTAAATGTCTTCTTTTGCAGGCTCATGATGCAGTCAGAAAACAGAACTGATGTAGGTGGAGCAGAACACCCAGTAACCAACCCTGTCCAAGATTCGTGAGGAATGTGGTAGCAGCCAACATTATTCCAAAGATGATAGATGATAGGCATCTCTAATACAAAATGTCGGTTCTGAAAGATTAGCACCGAGAGATACTATTCAATCTATATGCCTAAGAAAGGGTTAGGTTAGGGTACGGCTACGGGAAATTTCCCTCAAAAGTAGGTACATGTAAGTTAATGTGCCATACTTGGGAAACAATTTAAATAAGGTGCTTTAGGTTAATCCGTATAGCCGGCGCCACACCGGTCGCATGCCTCGTGCCCCGGTCTCGCCGCCTCGCTGCCTCGCCGCCTCGCCCGCGCGTGCGCGCTCGGTGTGGACGTGTCTCGGCGAACACCGCCTCGCCCGAGACATGCGTCTGGTGTAGACACGGCTAATGGCGGGTCATTCTGAAAGTTTACTTCAAAATGAGTAGGGTTCAGTTATGACACATATTGCTCAGAAAATAAATGAGTCTTGGGGTGGGTTGCGCCAAACCTCATGCAATTGTAAGCGGTGTTCGTTAACAACTGTACGAGAGCATTCCTAGAAATGTTTGTACATAGCGTTCATTATTCCTTTTTTTTTAAGTACCATTTTTTTTATATATTTTTAAAGTGAAAACTTCTTTAGCGGCGCTGAGCATTTTTTGGGACGGGGAAAAATTGTTAAATACGCGACAGAGTTTTGTGACGTCAGATGTGAAGGAGGTCACTTTTTGCTGCTACCCGATTCGACTTCATTCAAAACTGAACGCTATTCGTAAGAGTATAAAGCCGTTAAACACTTTTTGAAATAGCATATTCTGCAAATAAATTTGTAATAATACCAACGCGTCCTTCACCGTTTTGCTATTGAGAAAATTCGAATTTGGGCGTTATTCCTCTAGAGATAAAGTTTAGAAAAATATTTACCAACGGCAAAAACATATTGATATTTTGGTCGCCACGGCCGTCTGCCGTTCTTGCAAATTCGAATAGTTCGAATTTAGACGTTATTCCTAAAGTCCACTCCCGGAGTGCAACCCGGTCTTTTTTTTTAAGACAAGAATGTAAAAGTATGAGTATAACAGAATCTTAATTACCCAAAATAACAATACAATCCATATAAAATTCCGAGGAGGTGCACATTAGGTGTATCGTGACCTAAATCCTGGTATAACCCATTATTGCCGATGATATAATTAGGTCGGGTTGCACCAACTTAGGCTTACAGACCGATCAACGTTAAATATGGCCCGGCAGCTGTCCTTTCATATAAACTTGTCAAACGTTCCACACATTGACATTTTAACGAACACCCAGCCCACGAGTACAGAGGGTTTGGGGCCACCCACCTTGTCGTGGTCAAATTACAAGTTCAATATCATTTTCGCAACTACCCGCCATGCTTGGAGTTTTTCCTGCACAGCTCAGTTTTATGAAGAGAACAATATTATCTTTTAACATAACTCTGGCGCGGCTGTAGCACGCCATATTGCATGCTTAAGTCATATGTAGCAGAATTCTCGTAGCTGCTAGGAGCGCATTCGGACTTAAAGGTAGGTATTAATAGTACCTTAAAATCAGGCTACTATGGTCCTAGCGTTCATCAATAGTCCAAACATGCCTCGTTAAATACGTTTTATTGAATTATGTGACTACTAGCGACATCTTCTTTTAATTAAAGTTTATCTATCTTATAAATCCAAATTTCAATCATTTGGTGTCATGCGTTACAGAGAAATAGATTACCCAATTCGTAGATGTTAAATTTTGGACCTATATACCTGATTTTACGGTACCTACAAAGTAGAAAAGAATGTTTGGCCAAAACGAGCGAGCCGGTGGTGTCATTAATTAGCCGACCTCTCGCTTGCACTCTCTTTTCACAAGCTTTTATTTAACTTGCAATGCATGTAACTACGAGTATATGTTTGTTCGGGTGGAATCTTGCAATGCAACTCAGTTTTGAAGCAGATATCTTCAACCGATTGAGCTGATTGGGTTTAAGTATAGTTTGGATGACAATTCAATATTATGGTACCATCGAGCTGATCTGATGATGGAGACAGAAGGTGGCCATGGGAATTCAGCACTTAACAGACGTAGCCCCGTTGAGTTTGGGCTCGTGAGTATCGTCTCAACGAGTAATTGATGGCGGTATACAGAAAAGTACAGTTGGCAATAAAATACCAAAAATGTATTTTTTGACAGAAACGTATTATGAATATTATTATCCCTTAGGTAAGTGCGAGCCAGACGGGGAGAGATCTGTTAAGACGCCATCGGTTTCATTTGCGCCCTACTATAATAGCCGCGATATAAACGGACGACCGAAAGGCATACTGCGGCGCTACCACGAACTTCGAAAGTCGAAGTTCGTAATACATGCATCCCTGTCACTCGAGTAAGGGAGTGCGATAGAGATGGAAATACCCGAACTTCGACTTTCGAAGTTCGTGGTAGCGCCGCTGTTATATCTTTCACATTCGTTGAGCTCGTGCAGGTGGGTCATTGCCAGATCTAGGTTGGCGTCTCGTCTGTGGTGTGGACAACTAGACATTGCCGAAGTTAAGAGCTATGAAGCCTAATTATTTTTTGAACTCTGAATTCGCATAAACAGCGTTGCCTCTTCTATAATTCTATGCGATACAAAGATATTCGGCCGTATTCATAAACGTTCTACAAGCCTATCTTAACTAAAATGCCGTTAAAATTCGTTTTTCTTTATCTGTTACTTGTATATTCGTGTTCGTAAGATTGGGACAAAGCACATTTTATGTAGTAGAGGCATTTTGTAAGTTTTGTGAATAAGGGGGATTATACATAAATAAACATAAGCCAATAACTATTAATGACTGTAAAGAGGATTTTTGTTTTCTAGACTGACAATGACCCTGGTGTGAAAGAGCATTATGTTTTGCAATGTTTGTTTGTACCACGACAGTTACTAGAGCTAGTACCTATATGTACAAGTAAGTTACTACATGGATGAAAGTGTTCGAAATGATTTGCAACCGCTCGTCTCATGACAATAATTGCCGAATATACTAAGCTAAGTAAACATATACAGTAGTCTCACTAATTCGGCACTTCAATAATCCGGCACCCTCCCTCTCGCTTCAGTATAACCTGGGCTTTTTTTTCTATACCAGTAATCCGAACATTCCAATATTCCGGAACCTAGTTTGGAAAACCCAGTGCGGGATTAGTGAGACTACTGTTAATTAATACTATATTCTAATTTTACAAAATATATTTTCTATAAATAATATTTTGCTTCTTTGTAAGCCTCGAGGGGCTTGTTTTTCTTGCCGCTTCGTCTAAAAACGTAAATAAATAAACAACGTCCATTGTATGATATCACGCTATCCTCACACACGTTGAGACTAAATTACAATCGCAGCGATCAAATCAAAAACGCGTCTGGATGTCTTGATCACAGAGGGGGCCTAGACAAGGTTAGGTACTATCGACAAGCGCTAACGCCAATATAAACTAATAAAATGTAGGTATGGGAATGACAGATGTTAACGAAAAGTGTTTCGCCGGTATCTGTCATTCCCCTACATTTTATTAGTTTCTATTGGCGTTAGCGCTTGTCGATTGTAACCTTGTCTACGGCCCCAGAAACGCAATGAAGTTTTTTTTGACTAATGGCGAAAATATCTGAAACGAGGGCGGTAAGCGCCGGCTCCTTTCTTGTCGTGAGTGGCACTAGGTAGGTACATCCGCAAAAACCCCGCATCGATTTTTGCGGATGCGGATGCTGATGTTGAAATTTAAAAATCGATTGTTCTTATCTGCCACATATCAAAGGTACGTTTTTGAGAAAGGACAAAACACGTATTAGTTACCAGCAGTTTGTTGTTTTACGAATAAGGTCTCTCGTTATCCCAATAGGTACTCATACTCATTTATTTATAATGCACAAATACATAAACGTAACGTCAAAAAGTTAATATTAGATTAAATTTAATTAATTCCAATTTATTTATGTTGGCAAAGAGTTAAATTAAATCAGAAATGTATAAGTACGCATGTCAAATGAAAATAAAATTGGTAATAAAGTCATTAGAATTCCATAATGAGGAAGAATATATTAAAATGTTAGAATGTTAGTGGTCACACAGTTCAGAAATGTCATAAAAGGCGTTATTAACCAGACATTTTTTCAGTTCGCTGTAGAAGAAATGATCAGGAATGGCATTATATATTTTTGGACCAATAACATAGGTCGTTTTGGTAGATTTTGTTAATTTGCACCGGTTTGTTACCAGCTTGCCCTTGTGGTTATTACGTAACACTCGTAGGTTTTCGGCTCTTAATGGAAACGAAATTAATGTTATTCCTTACAAATTTAACAATGCTATAAATGTATTGTGATGGTATACAGTCACTATCCCAAGCAAGATGAAGAGTTGTCTAGCTGGGGAACTAGGAGGGGCACGTGCTAATATTCTGACTGCTCGCTTCTGTAGCACGAAAACGCGGCGCCAGTCAGCTGCGACACCCCAAAACTCGACACTGTAGTTTATTACTGAGTGAAACAGTGCGTAATAACTATTTAATACTTGTGCATCAGGAAGTACGACAGACAGCCTTTTAAGGGCGAAGCAGACTCCCGAAAGTTTACTACAAACGGTGTCTATTGTATTTGAGTGATCCACTCTACGCCCAAAAATTTTGCGGCCTGTACTTGAGGAAGAGTAATGTGGTTGATATTTATATGGAGAGGCCTGGGCAATATGTGCCAGGTCCTATAGAAAGAACAAACCATCATATCAGCGGAAAGACGCCCCCTGCTGGACATAGGGCTCCCCCAAAGAGTGCCACAATGACCGGTCCCGCGACCTTTACCAGCTAGCTCAAGCACAAATCAAATATTCAAATAAAATAATACTTATAAGAGTCCCCAGCATGGTCCACTCAAGAAGACTCTATAAAAACGTTATTTGGTTCTCATTTTAAAACAACGAACAACATATAATAGAAAATAATTAAACGATTAGAGACTTTCTATCAAATACCTACATTCCATTTGCTCTATTCTATTTAAATTTCTAGCAACAGAAACTAGGTTCCAACCTAGCTATGGCGGATCCCATAGTGTAGGTATACAAAGTTTCCTGTTATTCTAGCATGTCCTTTTAAAATACGTTTGTATGGAGAGTCGAGTGTCCTAGCAACCCTTAATACATTTGCATTTATTTCGGCTCGTTCGATTTTGGAACAAATTAAACTTTAAAACTGTTATGCGAACCGCTTGGTTCGATTTAGATTGTATTTCTCTTTGTATGAGGTTTCAGCACAGATCTTTTAAAAGGCTATCATCTACTTATTAGCTAGTTCTCTTGGCTGGTACTGGTACACGTCGGGCAGCTATCAAGGGTTTTATCTGGCTCATAGTTGGGGTCCAAGGTCCTTGTTCTGATGATCTCTTTGTAGATGAAGGCTGACTTCCTGGGCGTCCGTGTTCGCTCGTTGCTATGGAAATCCACTTCGTAGAGGCCGAATTTTTCTCTGAAACGTAAAGATTTACTTATAAATAAATAAATAAATAAATAAATAAATGAATAAATTTTAGAGTTTAGAAGATAGGTAGACCATGTTCTTAGACGTCATCTCAAAAATCTAAACTCGGGATTTTCCAGCGAGCCGCGGAGCGCAGCATATTACGAGGAAAATTGATAGATCGCATCCGGCCCACCACGCTGCGCTCCAAAACTTGAATAGTCAACGTTGTTAGGAAGGCGGCCAAGTTGAAGTGATAAATGAATATGAAGCTATGTAAAAAGTGACTGGATCTAGATCAGTTTGGAAGTCCATGGAAGAGGCGTGTTGTCCAGCAGTGCGGACGCATATGCTGAAGAGGGAGAGAGAGAGGACAAAAAGTGACTAGAACTGCTATCAAAAAAACATCATCATACCAGCCGAAAGACGTCCACTGCTGGACATAGGCATCCTGTAAAAAAACATATAATATCGAAATATGTAAAAAACATATTGATTTAAACTTTCACGTTATTCAAAGTTATTCTATATTTAACTACCTAATAGTAGGGTCGGGTCGGTAACGGTGGCTCGGTCGGGTACACTGACTCGCGCCTATATTTCCTAGATAGAACAGCCAATATCTATCTGTCTCCTTCATTTGCCGGAAGCGCTCGACAACCAAACACGTACAAACCAGTGATCCGCCCGCTCCCGCGCAGTTCAAATGGTAGCAAGTGGTTTTGTGTTTCCGTGGGTGAAAAAATACTTTTTAAGGTAAGTTACACATGTTTTATTTATTGAAATTTAAGGATTTAGACAAGTACTGTTGTTTTGATGCAAAGTGACGTTAATATGCAGAATATGCTAGGCAATGACGTAGATTCGCGTGTCCTTCGGTAAGCCAGGTGAAATTTAGAATAGAATAGAATAGAATAGAAAAACTTTATTCAACATCACATGACAATTCAAGTTACATTTATGCGCCGGTGAATTCAAAATGGCTTCAGCGTGGCCAGTGGCTCAAATTAGAAGTAGGTAAGGTACACAGTGACTCGAGTGTACCTACCTATCCTAGTGTAGAAGCCTACTTTTTTTTGGATTTATTTTCCTTTTAATTTATCATAATAACTGTTTATGTTATTTGCTTAAAATCTGAATAAAAATGACTTTTTTAATTTTTAGATCTCAAACGACAAAAAACAATGGCATATGTTTAACGGACCACCAGATATAGTAAAATATAACGCCAAAAAAATACTTTTTACTGCCAAAAATAGTAAATGATCACCAAAATTTTATTATTGGAATAAAAAAACTATCGTAAATTATCGTAATTAATACGCTAAAATAAGCATGTTTTGTATGAAAAACTTTTTTCTGAAATAAAAAATTGCCGAGATATTTGACCTCAAAGTCAATTTATATTTCATTAATGTCATTATTAGTTCTGGTGCTTCGCCAGCTGCTACCGCGGCACGCTCGCTTCGCTCGCTCGGCTCGCGCGCTTAGGGTCGCGGTACAGTCAGCATCACATAGTTAGTAGCAGCCAAAGTAGCCAAATATATCGTAACACTTCCTTACTCCTATAGTAATAAAGACGTGTTCCGATATATTTGGGTACTTTGGCTTCTACTAACTATATGATGCTGACTGTACACCTAACACTCCTCCTCGCTACGACCTGCCTTAGACGTCCAATATCTTGGCTATTTTTAATTTAGGGACTTTTGGTAAGGTCGAGCGGGTCATGAGTACTTAACTTTGAAGAACAATGTTAACGGTTTATTCTAACACCTTAGGGGCCTTTAACACCATCTGCCCGCTTCCTATTCTTACTGTTGAAGACTCAAGCTCTTCAACGCCGGGAGTATATGGTGATGACAATGCCGGCCCAGCAACATAAACCGACCCGCCGCAGAGAGCGCGGAGAAATCCCGTTATAACGACGCGCCGGCGATGCGACAGCGACCGCCGCGCGACACTTCACCTCGCGTACCGCTTCGTGCTCGCACGCACTAATATTTGTACGCGCCGCGACCCGCGACTATTTGTAGAAAGACCTATTATTATTACAAGTGTTTACAGTCCGCTCAGTATTTCTTTGTAGTCTAGATATCCCTCTACTTATAAACTAGGGCACTAGTCTCAACACGAACGTTTCCGAGAAAAAACCCAGTGCAGATACAGACGGATACGGACACAGTGGCTCACTTCCCATTTAAAAAAAATCATTGTCTGACTATTTATTATTGTCTTGATTGAAAAACTGATAATTAATGCACGGAGAAAATGTAATAACCAAAAGCTCGTCGAGTGTGAATTTCAGCTCGCTAGTCTCGCTACCACGACTTTTTCTTCATAATTTCCCTTCATGAAGGAGGAGATCTGGGGATCGATTTTTGAATCTCACCAAGTGACTAATTCTCACCGATGTGTGTGATTTCCGAAAGTTCGTATTTTTGAAACTCACGTCACAATGACTTACATTTGTCATACCTATGATATCGATTTACGAGTGCCCCTACCCACTCGTAATTTAAATCACCATGCGATTGTTTTTGACAGTTTGTGACATCTGCCAAAAGTACCAAAGTATGTTTTTCGGAAGAATTAGCAGCGGGGCTCGATTGTGATATTTGTGATTGCGACGATTTATTGAGAATATAAATAGGAGGCCAAGTGCGTGTCGGACCACGGACAACGAAGGGTTCCGTGCCTATTAAAAAGGTCGTATCGTTACTGAAATCTTATGGCACTTACATCCTTTACTTTAAGGAAGGCAGTTTTTAGGGTTCCGTAGCCAAATGGCAAAAAACGGAACCCTTATAGATTCGTCATGTCTGTCTGACTGTCTGTCCGTCCGTATGTCACAGGCATTTTACTCGAAAACTATAAGGTGTATTTGAATAAAATTTTGAGGATAGGTGTATTTTATTAACTGCTACATAGTTTTGTAATTCAATTACTAAAAAAAAAAATTTTTAGGGGTGCACTCCATACATAAAACTGAAAGTCAACAATTTTTTTTTCATTGCAAGCCCACGTGTGGCACATCAATCGATAGGCCTTTCAAAATAAATTCTTTTGAACAAGATCGGCTCAAAGGTTTTCGTGATATTCCTAAAAAACTGCCTTCCTTAAAGAAAGGACGTAAGTGCCATAAGATTTCAGTAACGATACGACCTTTTTCATAGGCATGGAACCCTCGTTGTGCGTAGTCCGACACGCACTTGGCCGCTTTTTTATTTTTAGAAATACCTCAAAAACCTTTGAACCGATCTTGTTCAAAAGAATTTATTTTTTCAAAACAATTTTCGCTGAAAGAATTTAATAAGCCCTATGTCCAGTCAGCATCAGAAGTAGCTAAGCAAAATAACACGCTCATAATGACCTACACAGATCCTTATTCCCTTGACATTAGAGTTGGTGTGTAGATCATTTTGAGCACTAGAACTGCTTAGCAACTTCTGCTGCTGACTGTCCATGTATTTTTTTTATATTTTTAAAATACACGGTTCAAAAATTAGAGGGGGGGACACAATTTTAGTGACTTTCGGGGCGATTATCTCCGACTCTATTCACTTAATCAAAAAAAATGCTGAGAAACCTTATATTTATTTAGAAAGGCCTAGCGATTGATGTGCCACACGTGGGCTTGCGATGAAAAAAAAATTTACTTTCAGTTTTATGTATGGAGTGCACCCCTAAATTTTTTTTTTTTGTAATTTAAATTACATTACTACGTAGCGGCTAACAAAATACACCTATCCTCAAAATTGTATTCAAATACACTAAAGTTTTCGAGTAAAATGCCTGTGACATACGGACGGATAGACAGACAGACATGACGAATCCATAAGGGTTCCGTTTTTTGCCATTTGGCTACGGAACCCTTAAAACCGGTATCAAGGACAACACTATAACATCTGCGTAAAAAGGAACGTAACGGGAAGATTGTCTCTGACTGACATTGTAAAATTTCTGCATGTTGGTAAACAGCGTGTGACTTTCAAAAATACGGCTCTTGGAAAATGGTGACATAAAGTCATCGGTGATCATTTTAGTCACCGGTGACTTTGATATCACCAGTGAGATTCAAAAATCGCACTCCTGGCCGAAGAGTGTAGTTTTCCGGCGATTTTGAGGCCGGCTATTTGACACCCAGAACTTGCGCCGCGCGTCGCCGTCTTAACGTGTTTTTGTGATATGTTATAAGTTTTGTATATTGTTATGTATGTTAGTCTGTAAGGTATTTGTAAATATGGGCCTTGTTGCCTGACTCAAATAAATAAATACAAAAATAATTTGAGCGTCTGAAAAAACCCGAGCCACTGTTACCGACCCGACCCTATCCCATAACATAACCAAACGTTTAAAACAACTCACGTATAGCCGTGCTTCCACTCAAAATTATCCATCAAGCTCCACGCACTGTACCCCTGTATGTCGCAGCCTTCGTCGATGGCGTCCAGAAGCATGTTCAGGTAGTTCCTGTAGTACAGGATCCTCGTTTCGTCCAGTAAGCCCAGGCTCGTCGACCAGCCGTTTTCTGTGATGATCACTGGCGGGTTGTCGTACAGGTTTTTTATGTCGACTAGCAGCTTGTAGAAACCCCAGGGTACCATCTGAAATATAACTTCATATTATATTTAGATTTTTTTAACAGTTGATATTTGACAGCCGTCATCCCGGTACAATAAACGTCAAAGATGACAAATATTAATGGGATGACAGCTGTCAAATATTGGATGTAAGGGCTGTTTCACTATAGTGCGTACGCATTAGATAGTCAGCCTCGGACTGAGGCACACAGTCACCTACACCAGTGTGCACGGTGCCTAATCGAAACTTAACAGATATACTTACGTGCTGAACGAGGACTAATGAGAATTTAGTGTCCAACTGAGAATAGGTCATGTTCAGTAGTAGGTAGTGAGACGGATAGTGAGCTCGTGCGCCGTCTTGTGCTAAACATGACCGAATGTAAACCGTTCGTAAGGTTCGCATTCGTTAACGACCGGTGTCTCTTCATGCGTCATTCCATTCATTGTACTAAGCGTAGTGGATTATAGTCGAGTAAGACGCATCCCTACGGGCAAGGTGCACTGCCGAGAAAGGTCAAGGGGTGAAGTTTGCGATTCAGTACGCCGCCTGCGACGTCCACACGGGCCGAAATCACTCGACGGACTGTCACGCTCGGCCCTATTTAATATTCATATAGTAAATAGGTACACTTTGCGCTCGCCCTCAGGGGTGCGCCTGACTATGGATAGGTAACTAGCTATGGATAGGTAGTTATACATATTCGCTCATCGAACAAACCTGCAACCAACTCGACTGCGCCTGCGTCCACGCCGGGTCCTTGACGAGTACCACCCCCATGTCGTCCATGTACGACGGCACAGGGTACATGCCGTCCAGGGAAGCATCTCTGTGGAAGTGGTAAAAGTTTAAAATCGGTCCTAGTGGCGTTAACTGAAGGTTTCAGTTCGCTCTAAGATAAAGCTACTAAACAGTATAACCTACTTACTCCAGAAAAGTAGTATAGCCAGTAAACAGTAAAAGTAGTATTCCATACTTAAGAATGGTAAAGACCATTGCTCACTATAGTTTCGACAAAACACTGGTGGATCCCTAATCCTGATAGATAGTATTGTAATCCGCGTCCACGGTTCATTCTCCTTCTGTCTCTATCTCTCTCTATGGATAACATGGTCTCTGATGTTCAGGTTCCTCTTTCCGCTTTAGAGGATTATAGGTAAATGGGGCGAATGTCAAGGCTCCTCTACACAATGGGCCATCATGGCCGCAGAACAGAACGCGGTTATGCGATGGAAGTATATCTTTGTCCCCCTAACGCATCGTCCTTCATAGGACGCAACTAAGCGTTAGAGAGAGTGCTCATGGTGTAGAAGAGCGCTTAATAGTTATTTGTTATACAAGGGCGCAAAGTTGTATTTTACCCGCGAGTGTGGAATTGAAAAGCAAGCGAAACCACGCTGAACCACGAGCGAAGCAAGTGGTTCTAAATTAGAATCCTGAGCGTAGCGAGTGTTTCAACACACGAGAAGTAAAATACATTTGCACCCGTGTGTAACACAAAACTTTTCACCTCACTGTAGCGAGGAAAGTGCAACATGCAAAACAACTTTATTTAATTTAAATAATAATATTTATATTTTTTTAACAGTAATAAATAGTAATAATAACGTTAAGTAATATCAAGTAGAATTTTGGTCAAGTGCGAGTCGGGTTTTAATTTTCATATACATTTTGAGACCCAGCGCCTGAATGAAGTCAACAAGCAATTCTTTAAAAGCTCTTAAATAATTATTTTATTCTGTTTTTAAGTACTTGTTGTTATAGCGGCAACAGAAATACATGATCTGTGAAAATGTTGTATTATGAGTGTTTTACGTTTTGTTATCTGTCAAAAGTCTCAAAAGAACACGCTCCAAGGTCAAATTACTTTCCCTACTAGTGGATAAAATGCGTTTTTGCTCACTGGTTTTAAAGGATAAAAGACGGCTTTCCGAGACAGTGAGGGGAAAATATTATTTAATCACTTTACCTGTACGCCATCTTGGTGGTATACGAATTAACGCCGAAGAAGTCCGAAGTGCCCCGAATGAGGTTCACCTCCTTGGCGCTGAGCTCAGGAAGTCGGGAGCGAGGGAACCCTTGCTCAGCGCTCTTGTAGGCGACGTTGTGCTTCACTTCTTGGGGGAAATCGCCGTCTTTTGAGAAGATTGGGTGGGCGTATTGGCCCCACTGGAAAATAAAAGGGCCGGTAAGGGAAACCCTACATACATTTAGTAGTAATCTACTTAACTGGCCACTACAGACGTAACATACCTTTAATTAGTTAGGTAAGTACTTATATACCTACTGTTTGCTTTCTACCACCGCACACACTACAACCTAAATGGTCGCGTACGGTACGGTTTCAGAGAAATTTCCTCCCTCGGACGCTTCGGTCGTGGAATGAGCTCCCTGCCGACTGCCGAGGTCTTCCCAAGGGACTACCAGTCGTCGTAACTTCATCAGAATCAGTTCTTCAACTAGTATTTAAATGAAGAAAGGGTCAGCGACGCGCATGTGGTATCCCTGGAGTTGCGAGCGTCCATATGCTACGGTCGCTTACGCTGCGGGCCGTACGCTTGTTTGCCACCGACGTGGTATTAAGTCTGAATGACAGAGTGCCAAGTCTGAATGACAGAGTGCCAAGTCTGAATGACAGAGTGCCAAGTCTGAATGACAGAGTGCCAAGTCTGAATGACAGAGTGCCAAGTCTGAATGACAGAGTGCCAAGTCTGAATGACAGAGTGCCAAGTCTGAATGACAGAGTGCCAAGTCTGAATGACAGAGTGCCAAGTCTGAATGACAGAGTGCCAAGTCTGAATGACAGAGTGCCAAGTCTGAATGACAGAGTGCCAAGTCTGAATGACAGAGTGCCAAGTCTGAATGACAGAGTGCCAAGTCTGAATGACAGAGTGCCAAGTCTGTTAAATCTACAAGGACTGGACGTTGTTGTTCTCTACTTTGTTTGATGTTCCAAAACTACAGCTAGGCTAATACAAAACTACAGCTAGGCTAATACAAAACTACAGCTAGGCTAATACAAAACTACAGCTAGGCTAATACAAAACTACAGCTAGGCTAATACAAAACTACAGCTAGGCTAATACAAAACTACAGCTAGGCTAATACAAAACTACAGCTAGGCTAATACAAAACTACAGCTAGGCTAATACAAAACTACAGCTAGGCTAATACAAAACTACAGCTAGGCTAATACAAAACTACAGCTAGGCTAATACAAAACTACAGCTAGGCTAATACAAAACTACAGCTAGGCTAATACAAAACTACAGCTAGGCTAATACAAAAGCCGAGTTGATAGAGGATCGAGATAAGAGAGATGGCTCTCAGTAGGTACTTACACCAATCTTGTAGCACATACAATATGTCTAATAAATCCACGGTTAAAGCCACGACAGGCATCATGTTTCGAACTCTTCGGGAGTTGTTCAGTATGACCCATTACATTCGATACGACAACGCGGGCTTGCTGGTGCGGGAAAACCGTTACGCAAGATCCGGGAGGCGTGATCGTGGCTGGATGTCACCACCAGCTTGGAAATAATTTATCTAGACACTAATCTATAGGTACTGACGTTATAAAGAGGAAATTTCTGTGAGATTCTAGCTTTGTCTGTTTGCATCGAATGGGTACGTAATCACTGGAACCGCATCCATACTTCCATATCCATATCCATACTAATCCATACTTCCATACTTAATATTATAAATGCGAAAGTATGTCTGTCTGTCTGTCTGTTACCTCTTCACGCCCATGAAAGGACATAGGATAGTTTTTATCCCTGAAATCATTCCCTAAGGGGGTGAAATGGGGGGCGAAAGTTTGTATGGCGCTGCGATATAACGAGTTCCACGCGGACGGAGTCGCGGGCAGAAGCTAGTATTAAATGCGAAAGTGTGTCTGTCTGTCTGTTACCTCTTCACGCTTAAACCGCTGCACCGATTTGGATGAAATTTGGTGTAGAGATAGTTTGGGTCCTGGGGAAGGATATAGGATTTTTTTTTCCCGGAAATCATCTCCCAAGGGGATGAAGTGGGGGTGAAAGTTTGTATGGAGCTACGATATAAACGAGTTCCACGCGGACGGAGTCGCGGGCAGAAGCTAGTATCCAATAAAAATGTTTTTTCACCTGCGTGTAGAATGGGCTTCCTGGATGGTTGTAGGCAATATGTCAGGCCGTGGGTTTGCCTGAGTTCTTTGAAATACGCGAATCTGCGCGGGCAGCTAGTATTCTAACAAGTGAAATCAAAAGATACCTATTACTCCTGACTTCAAGTGGATAGTCATGAGTTGTGACAATCCCGTGGACAAAGAGTCTAGCGTTAGCGTCATAACAACTCCAGCGCAACGCAAGACTGCCTGGTGCGGCGGGCGGAGCACGCGTGGGCAGTGCTTCAAGCGACATTGCCGCGAAAACACTCATCCTGCGTAGGGGCTAGCACAACCGACGCCACGCCGCGACGCGAGTCGAGAAAGATCTACCCTCCTCTTTCTCATTTGCACGGTGCGAGTTTGACAGGAGACGCTCAGTCGCGCGCGAAAGCGTCTGAGCAGCAAGTTGTGCTAGACGTACTGAAGAAGAAATCCCGAGGAGTTCGAAACATGTCGCCTATCTTGAAATGTAGTAAGTACGTGAGTTTAACCGTGGATTTATTAGTAGTATTTTAGACATGTCTCACGAAAGTTTAAATTCGATTGTAAGTAGCTGTAGCACATACTTACATCGAACTGTCTTGCATCGTACGCCGCCTGGTCATCATCGACAGTGTCCGAAGACGGTTCATACCACGTGCAGCTTATAGATATACCGATGCTCCCATTCTGTACCGACCTATAGTGATCATTATACAAATGGTATACTTTCGCATGAGCCAACAGCACATTCTTCGCGCAGATGTAATCCCCTACTCCCGTAGCATTCACAAATGGCGCCTTCCCGTCACTACCATATCCTTCGTAGCATATTTGCTTAGGCTCGTTTATAGTTATCCAGGTCTTCACTTTATTTCCAAACTTCTCGAAGAGGACTTTAGCGTAATCGTGGAACCATGTCGCTACAAGCGGGTTAGTCCAACCGCCGAGCTTTTGCAAGCTTTCAGGCAGATCCCAATGGTACATGGTTACAAATGGTTGAATGTCGTGGGCCAGGAGTTCGTTGATAAGCTTGTCATAGTAATCGATTCCGGCCTGGTTGATCTTGTTCGGGAATCCGCCGGGCAGGACCCTGCTCCAGGCGATGGAGAAGCGGTAGAAGTCCAGCCCGAGTTGTTTAGCCATCATCACGTCTCGTTTGTAGTGGTTGTAGGAGTCGGCGGCCACGTCGCCGTTGCTGTTATCGTCAATTGGGGACGGGTACATGTGGGTTGCCACGTCCCATATCGATAAGCCTTTGCCTGGGGAATGGGATTATTGTGAACACATGCTCCACGTTCGGGCGAACAGAAAAAAGACGATACATAGGTATATTTTATGATTGGTAGGAAATGATTACAGTAGGTATATTATAATCTTTATTAAATTTTCTTCTTAAGCTAGGTTTTTACAATAATTATATAAAAAGTAAAATATAAAACTATACATACAAGAAATAAAATCATTATAAAAACCTAACCTAGGGTACCGCCGGCAGCGAGGCGGGGCCTAAGCTGCCGGTGGTCAGGGCGACAGAGACAGGAACCTCCTGACTATCCGCGCAGTATCCAGGAGTACCGCCTTCTGTATCTGACCCTTGATCCAGCCATCTAGCGAGAGTCTCTTGAGGTGATGGTCGAGACTCTTCGCTATTAAACCGTTCGCCGAAACGACTATCGGGACGATGATCGTCGAATCAACATCCCACATGGCGGTTACCTCGTGAGCCAGGTCTAAGTACTTGCTGGCTTTGTCCTTCTCGGCCTTCAAGAGGTTCTCGTCATGGGGGATGGTGATGTCGACGAGCACTACCTGGCGTTTCGATCGATCAGTCAGCACGATATCAGGCCTATTGGCAAGAATAGTCCTGTCCGTGATGACAGATCGATCCCAATAGAGCGTGGCACGACCATTTTCGAGAACTGGCGCAGGTGTGTACTTATAGTAAGGCACTTCGGAGACCACAAGACCGTATAGCAGAGCAAGTTGCTGGTGAATAATTCTGGCTACAAGGTTATGTCTGTGCAAGTACTCGCCGTTAGCAAGATGACCACAACCGGAGATAATATGCCTGAGTGACTCCCCGGGACGGCGGCATGCCCGACAAATGTCGACCGTACCGTCCTTCAGGATATATCTCCGGTAATTGTTCGTCATGATAACTTCGTCCGCAATTGCACAGGCAAAACCTTCGGTTTCCCCGAAGAGATCCCCGAAACGTAGCCAGTTCACCGACGCGAGCAGATCTACATCGGGCCCTGTGAGGGCCTTGTAGAACCGCCCGTGTAGCTCCTTGCTCCTCCACACCGCCTTGCGGTCCTCGGCGCTCATTACTTTAAGTCTGCGCCAGTTCTCGTTTGCCAAGGAAAGCGGGGTGAAGTTTCCGTCTACTGCTACTACGTCGCGATGCATCCCACACTCGTTGTTGAGGAAATAATCCCTGAGACTGCACACCTCGCGGTTGTGAAGGTCTTTGGCATTTAAAAAGCCGCGACCTCCACACTTCCGCGAGATGTACAGTCTCATAACAGACGAGCGTGGGTGTAGCATGCGATGCGCAGTAAGCAGTACTCGGACTCTTCGGTCCAGGGCATCCAGCTCAGTCTGAGTCCACCTTAGTACGCCAAAGGAGTAAGTAAGCAAGGGCATCACCCAGGCGTTGAAGGCGCGCGCCTTGTTGCCGCCCGACAAAAGACTATTAAGTACTTTGGTCAGGCGACAAAAGAAGCGCTCCTTCACCGCCCGCTTTACGCCCTCACCCTCAATACCCAATGACTGTGACATACCAAGATACTTATAGGTTTCTGCTTCGGAGATAGATTTGAGGGACATTGTCTCAGAAAGTTGCAAATTTGTTGAATTTACAACTTTCCCCCGCTGTACATGCATGACCGCACACTTATCGACACCAAATTCCATTTTGATGGCGCTACTGAATACTTCTGTTGTTTTCAGTAGTTCCAACAGGTCATGTCCATTCGGTGCAAATAGCTTCAGGTCATCCATGTAGAGCAGATGAGAGATGACCTCACCCCCTCTCCGAAGCCGGCAACCTAGTCCTGAATCCTTCAGCAGGGTGCTAAGCGGATTCAGCGCTAGGCAGAACCACAAAGGACTCAGACTGTCGCCCTGGAATATCCCACGTTCAATCCTTATAGAGTCCTGCGGACTAGAAGGGCAATCTCCTCCCCCCGGTTGACAAAGGACTGTGGTCCACTGCCCCATGCAAGTGCCTAAGAAGGATCTCAGAACTGCATCAACTTTATACAACTCTAAGATCCTCCTCAGCCATGAATGAGGCACCGAATCATAGGCCTTCTTGTAGTCAATCCAGGCGGCCGAGAGGGCCCCTTTGTTCCGCCGGACTCGTTGGCAAATGGTCATGTCTATGAGGAGGAGCTCTTTAGTACCACGAGACCCAACCCTACATCCATTTTGAGCAGGGGCCAAAACGTTGTTTGCAACGATGTGTGCGTTAATTTTTGCTCTCAAAATGGATGTAAGGAGCTTGTACAGCGTAGGCAAGCACGTGATGGGTCTGTAGTTTTTCGCTTCCATGGTACTACCGGACTTATAGAGCAGGGAGGTGATACCAGTTGTCAAGAAAGATGGCAAGGCACCGAGCTCAAGGGCTTGCTGGAACTGCGTTGCCAAACGCAGGTGTGAGCATCGAAACCATTTCAGCCAGAAGTTGTGTAATCCATCTGGTCCAGGACTTTTCCAGTTCGGGGCCAAACGGATGGCACAACTAACGTCCTCGGGGCTGATGGTAACAGTCCCCATGGGTTCGATGAACTCACACTCACGTTCGACAACACTCATCCACTCGCCTTCGGTGTGTTCGACTGGCACTGACCAGATACTACGCCAAAAGTCAACCATGGCAGTAGCATCCGGCTGCTGTCCGTCGGACACACGAAGATCGGCTCCCTCCCACTTTCGGTATACCTTCCTTTGATCGCTCTGGAAAAGGCAATTCTGCTGGTATCGGTCCACTCGCTCTCTGTAGCGGCGAATACGGCCTGCCCATGCATAGACTTTCTGCTTCAGAAAGTCAATGCGCTCCGTGACACAGGCCATGTAGTCGCCGGGCCTGATACCAGTTCCCGCGAAGGCCTGGTTCACAAAGCGCATGACTCGGGGGCGGTTGTTGCCCCCCCTGAAGCAGATCAGCTTTGCAATGAGAGTCCTAAACGTATTGATACGACGCTCAATCCGTACTTGCCATGCAGGGACACCCCCGGCGGTCCTAGGTGCACGGTCAGCGTCCGGAAACTTGACGCGAGCAACACGGCACGCCGCGATGGCCCCGCAGTACATGATTGAGTGTATATCAAGTAAGTCTTCACTAGCCCGTATATACGGGTCTAGCAGACCGTTTAGAGCTCCCATTAACGCTAGATTGCGTCTATTTACGGGCAGGCGTGGTAGTCGTGGCCTAGAGTTGTTTGTGGAACGATACCCCGTAATCGCATCTTCCAAAGCCCTCCTCAGTTGCTCATTGGTCTGGGTACTCACGCTCTGATTCGCACATTCCTCCTCGTCGGCACTGGGATCAACCCGCGGTGCCCCCGATGCCAGGTCGGGAGCAGGCATCGGAGCCGGCAACAAGGCGGGCGGATCCCGCGCCGAGGTAGAGGCCGCACGAGCAGAGAGTGCTTCCAGGCGTAGCCGATCAAGCGTGGCGTCATGCAACCGCTTGTGCCGCTGGATGACGCGCACCTGATCCGATAGACGCTGCGCAGACACGGTGATGGCTGGTTCAAGCACCTGGAACAGAGGCAGCATCCGAACACGGTACGCGGACAGATTAGTTCCCCCCTCTGTCGCCCCATAGTAGGCGCGCATGCAGTTTTCGTTAATGGATTGCGTCCACTGCATGCGGCGCACTATACCACCGGCAGCGGGAGCCGTGGGCGGAGCAGGATGCCCCGCAGGCCCCAAGCGTGCCAGCAGCGGTGGTCGTCCTCGTCGCGCAGGTGGTCGCGGCGGCGGGGACGGCGGCCCGCGCTCGTCGCTCGACTCGCTGGTGTCGGCCGCTGTTGCGAATTCATCGCCCGACGACGATGGCGATGGCGAGGAGCTGGACGGCGCGGGTGGAGGTGGTGGGCGTGCGCGTTGTGCCGCTCTTGAGCGTGTCCTAGTTATCATATTTGTATTCGTATCGTTTCAGTTTTCTCGGATATGCCTTTGACAGCTGCTTGTCAGTTCCCTCGATACTCAGTCTGCTCCATAGCAAAAAGTGGTGCCGTATTTTAAATATATTGCACATTGTGGGAAACTATCAATGTGCATTTCCTTAAAGGCAATAATATACTATGGGTACCGACCTCGACATATTTGGCTGGTGGTGACCAGATTTAGTTGATGCTGTCGCGGTATTAGGTACGAAGAGAACAATTTTGTACATAAAATATAAATAAATTAATAAAATAAATATTAGGGGACAATCTTACACAAATCTACCTAGTCCCATAGTAAGCTCATTAAGGCTTGTGTTATGGGTACTAGACGACGATATACCGGGTGGAAAAATCGAATGCAACATGGATGGCAACTACCTTAAATATTGTAAATAGCACATTCTGTGTAAAGGAAACATTCCTTTGTTTTTAAAAACAATAAATTCTGCATTTAAGGATTTATGAAAACCGGTCAAATGTGACAAAAAATAAAACGCTCTATTTTATGATGCAGATTGAAAGGGTAACTGATAAGGTTCATTTTTCTCTAAATAACAAATACAATCAGAATAACGGAGTGCCATGAAAATTGAAAACTAAAAACTAAACCGGTTCGAGTCCCGACTGAGGCAAGCGATTTTTCATAAATCCTTAAATGTAGAATTTATTGTTTTTAAAAACAAAGGAATGTTTCCTTTACACAGAATGTGCTATTTACAATATTTAAGGTAGTTGCCATCCACGTTGCATTCGATTTTTCCACCCTGTATAATAATAGATATAAATACTTAAATACATAGAAAACTTCCATGACTCAGAAACAAATATTCATGCTCATCACACAAATATTTGCCCCTACCGGGATTCGAACCCAGGACCTTCAGCTTCGTAGGCAGCGTCACTACCGTCGTTCTATCTAATTTATAGCTAGTTTAATTAACCCTGCTGTCCACTGTCCGTACAATGCAGGAGGGGCCTTAAGGTAGAGTCCTCATCAGCACAGTCGACTCAAGTCAACTCTAGTTTTTTTAATCAACGATCTATAGTTTCCGACCTTGACCATGGCGCAGCGGATCCGATTGTGTACTTAAATGCAGTTTTATGTTATTCTAGCAAAATGTGGTTTTAACTAAGTTTGTATGCAGAGTCGAGCGTCTTGGCGACATGACGACCATGAAGTTTTTTTTACCCACAATTAGTCTAGTCAAGTTTTGGTAGCCTAATAGTGGTCAGGCATGCGGCTGTCAAGCGGCGGTCGTGGGTTCGTTTTTCGGAAGTTATACCGGAATATTTATCGTTAGCTTTTCGGTGAAGGAAAACATCGTGAGGACACCGGTCTAATCGCAATAAGGTCTAGTTATCCCTCCGGGTTGGAAGATCAGATGGTAGTCGCTTTCGTAAAACTAGTGCTATTCCAAATCTTAGGAGCTAGGAGGAGGATGATGACAATAATTCTAGTGTCCTTAGGACTTACCGTCGCTATCCCAGCCACCTTCGATTTGATAAGCTGCCGTGGAAGCGCCGAATCGAAACCCTGGAGGGAATTTCCGGATCTCTCCTCCTTTTGAAGACACGCAGTGTCCCCACGAAATTAAAAGTAAACTGAAAATAAAGCAAATATCACTAGCTAGCAGCCACCTATTCAGATTCAGGTTTACTTTTAACTCTTTTAAGTACCTAGGTTAAGGTCTGAGTCTACTGAGTTTGTTTCGGTATGTTTTGACGGAGATCTTCTCTTTCAGAAATGCTGGTAGAATTTGACCTGTAAAAGTGCTATTGCGGCCTACTTGCAGAATATAATTCATTTATTTCATTTATAATATCTGCCACAATAAAGCGCGCATAAATATCTGCGGCGCTACCACGAACTTCGAATGTCGAATTTCGGGTATTTCCATCTCTATCGCACTTCCTTACTCGAGTAACAGTAGGGATGCATGTATTACGAACTTCGACTTTCGAAGTTCGTGGTAGCGCCGCTGACAGCACTCTATTTCAGTACAATACAATAATGCATTTCGTATTCTTATGAAGTTGCCTCGTTATTGCAGTGCGTCGAGCATGTTTGCAGAAGCCAGAGTCCCCGACTTCTATGCAATCATTAGAACACGAATAGCGGCGTTCCGGGATCGTATCACATCCTCAGATAACGAGATCCTCCGTACCTTGTCTGATCTTCCGGACTGTTCCATCATGAAATATAGATGAACTATCGAGAACATGGAATTGCATTTGTAGTGGTAGTACGAGAAAATAGAAAATTCAAATGCCTGCCTGTAAACATAAAATACTACTAAGTACATATGCAATTCCATGCTCTCGTTAATTTATCTATAGTGGGTGAGCGTGCACCGCTTACAAAGCAGGAAATAAACGAATGAACCCGCTGTATGTATATAATATGACTGACTACTTCTAGGTACCTAGCTAATTTTAGTTAAGAATTTGTATTTTATTTTATTTTATTATTGTCATTGTGTATGAAGACTTTATTGTTATTATATTTCAAGGGGCGTAAGGGCGCGTCAGATATTTTTTATGGCAGACTAGCTTCTCAACGCGACTCCTCCGCATGGAACTCGTTTATATCGTAGCTCCATACAAACATTCACCCCCCATTTCACTCCCTTGGGGGACGATTTCCGGGATAAAAGTATCCTATGTCCTTCCCTGGGACTCAAACAATCTCCTTAAAAAAATGCATTTAAATCGGTTCAGCTGGTCACAAGCGTGAATAGGTAACAGACAGACTCACAATTATAATATTAGAGGTAGTGTGGATATGGATGTCTGGCTTTGTAAATAAATTAAATGAAATATCTCATATAGGCACTTACCAGATGATTTCGGTTGAGCCGGCCATCCTAACCGAAGTGTTTCGCGTCACTATCTGCCACAATCCAATTCTCAAGACGTTATCATGTCTAGAGGACAATTCTGCAATCTTTGCAGTCAGTTCATAAACGTGAGCGTTAAAAATTGTACAATACAATCAAATTCAACACGTCAATTTACGAAAACAATACAGAACAATCACAAGTATAAGTAAACAACAGGCGCTCTTATCGCTAAAGAGCGATCTCTTCCAGCACGCCTATCATGAGACGGCCGCGACATAGGTACTCTCGATTTTTCTCGCACTATACCTCTTGTTCTAAGTGTTTTGATAAATGAGAGACGGATAGTGCGAAAAAAATCGAGAGAGCTCGCGCGCCGTCGCGTGATAGCCGTGCTGGTGACCTTTCGGCCTACCTTTGAACGTACCTACTCGTACCTACTTGTACAAGAGACAATAAATATTTTGAGTATTTTAATTAACAAGTGTACTCACCCAGTTAAATTATCCAATAAAAGACAATGATTCTTTTTAGAACTTAACGTATAATACGATCTGCATAAGATTGAAGAAAATAAAAAGTCCCGAGTGTTTACTGCAAAACGTCCACATTATTCGCTAGTAGGTATAAAAATAACGCGCGCAGATAAAGAATGGATCTGAAAATGGCCGTCCGCTCGCATGCTATCTCGCTCACACCCTATCGCTGTCACACAGTTTATTTATATACAGCGATAGGGTGTGAGCGAGATAGCATGCGAGCGGACGGCCATTTTCAGATCCATTCTAAATCTGCGCGCGTTATATATCTCTATCACACTTGTATATTCGAACAACAGAGAAGGAGATATACTTACCAAACAAAGAAAACAAACCGGAGCAGCACGGTAGCACAAACCGGCGCGCGAGCTCTCTCTCTCTCTAAGTTTTCTAATGAAAGAGAAACGGATGTTGCGAGAGAGCTCCGCGCCATCTTGTGCTAACCGTGCTGAGCGCGGTACGGTGGCATCAGTGAACGAAAAATCCATACAAGTCTAAGTAGGTAGGTAGCGCCGCAAAATGGCGCAACAGAATGGGTGCCATTGCCATTATGCGGGGGTGGGGGCGGGGCGGGGCGGGGGGCGGGGTGTCAAAACGATACCAGGCAGCCGTTTAGTTCGAACACGGATTTTTAGCACGTCTTTGGGTAGAAATTTGTAAGGAGCTCGCATTCTATGGTTTTTTCGTTCGCTAGGTAGCATAGCATAGCATAGCATAGCATAGCATAGCATAGCATAGCATGTCTGTCGGGTGGGCCTTACCTACTCATGGAGAGGGGCGACTTTTCAGTTTTTCGCAATATTTATTATAGAAGTTAGGTACCTATAAATAGTTTGTTTTAAACGAGAATCGTTTTAATTATTAACCTTTCGCATAAATAAAACTTAGATTATCTTAAAGCTGACATGAACGCGACCTACGGTTCATGATAAGTGTTCCATGTTCTACTAGGTGCTCGTATAGTAGGTACACAAGTCGGTCAATAAACCCTTAAGAAATATACTACGGGTGGTCACCGAGGGGGGGAGGAGGATAACAAGTTGAAAACCGGCCAAGTGCGTGTCGGGCCACGCGCAGTGTAGGGTTCCGTAGTTGTTGTGATTGATTTATATATCCATGCCGAATTACAGTTTTCTAGTTGTAATGGTTACTAAGCTAAGCCGAAGACGGACCGACAGACAGACAGACGGACGGACGGACATGGCGAAACTATAAGGGTTCCTAAGGAACCATTTTGTTGTCTACGGAACCCTAAAAATGGGTCACCTAGTATGGGTATGTTACAAAGCTACATATACAATCAACTTGACCTATATACCAAAGACTTACACCAAAGATACTGGGAGCAGATAGACACATGCAGACAGACCAAAGAGATTCTGTCAAAACGCGACAACAAACTCACAACAGCACTACTGAGGACACATAGAAACCAACTACGCAAGATAGTAGGAATAATAACAGGACACAATACCTTGAACAGACACCTCTACAACATGGGTATCACAGATAGCCCCATGTGCAGAGCGTGCATGGAAGCGGAAGAAACGACCAAACACATTCTACTGGACTGCAAGCAGGTAGAAGTATACAGGAAAAAGCACCTAGGGTCTCCAGCCAGACACACTACGGGACGCAATCATAAACACAAAGGCACTCACCAACTTTCTGGAGGAGCTGGGGTGGTTAGAGTAGCGCTACCCCACAAATTCACGCAAAATAGGCACACTGGATGTCGACTTGCGGAAAAGAGCCCAGGATAACTAACTAACTATGGGTACGTTCCCTAACCGAGATTAAACGAACATCTATTTTATTTTATATAGATCTTAATCAGTTTAAGGGGATGCCTTGATTCGAGTCGAACACGCCCCCTAGACAGAGACACGCTAATGCCTTCCGCGCACGAGAAAAAGAGATGTAACACTCTTCGGGAATGGCTTTTTTGGACAAATTTTTCAACAATACCTAACTTAGTGAAGTTTTATCTTAATTTCATAAAGTGATATTTTCCCCATCGTTCTGTGAAAGACTTGCCTGAGATGATGAGGGTAATGAGAGTGGGCGTATATGAGATAGATTCCGTCTGTAAGATGCATCATTAACATTGACTAAGTAAGACCTCTCCGATAGGATGTCTGTGACAATACCTGGAGACCATGTATTACTAACGGATGGATGTAACTGCACAGAGACAGGCTGCCCAATTTCTAGTGTTACAGCCTTCTTAGCTCTTTTATCATAATGTCTTTTGATATTTTCTCGCTTTTTCTCTATGTTACTAGGGACATCTTCGACAACTTGCGGCTTCAGAAGATCAGGAATTACAGGCAGGAACCCCCTAGTTCTTCGAGAGTATAAACGTTGTACTGGACTGGAATTTAACTTGTTAGGCGTGTTTCTTAAGCATAGTAAATTGAACCAGAAATCTTCACCACTTTCAATGGATTTTAATAATACTTTTTTTGCTATCTTTACTGTAGCTTCAGCTTTCCCATTACCTTGAGGATGGTTTGGCGACGAGGTGACCTGAATGAAGTTCCATTTCTTAGCGAATTCAGGAAATTCGTTATTTAGGAAATTGGTACCGCCATCAGTAACTACAATTTCTGGAACACCATGCCTAGAGAAATTCTTCTTGCAACTGTCTATTACTGACTTGGCTGATAAATCTTTAAGTTTATCTATTTCGAAAAAATCAGAATAGTGATCCACGGTAATTAAAATTTTTTCTTGTTTGCCGTTTTGTGAGAAGAAAAATACATCCATAGATATTATTTGAAACGGGTATTCAGGAATTTTATGCGACTGCATGGTGAGCTTTTGTTGACTAGGTTGATATTTATTACAAGTAGAACAACTTTTAATAATATCTTTTATGTCTCCAGACATAGATGGCCAAAAAATAGCTTCTCTAGCTAGTTTTAAAGTGTTCTCTATTCCAGAATGGGCTCTATGCAATTTGTGTAGCATCTTTGGACGCAGGTTCTCGGGTATCAAAATGGCTTGCCCTTTTAAGATGATGTTTTGGTATGTAGTTAAATCATTTTTAAAACTGTGATACGGTTTTAAAACTTCTGGTATATCTTTTAAATAAGCTGGCCATCCCTGAGATATAAACTGTTTGAGTTTAACATAATTATCATCTTTGTTAGCAAAAGACTATTTCTTTTATGCAATTATCCGAAATTGGCAGATCTTTGGTAGGATTTATTTTCTCAATGATTTCAAAGATTTTCATATTTTTGGACTTGTCTATATCATTGCAATTTAAATAAAATCTGGACAGGGCATCCGCCATGATATTTTCTTTCCCAGATACAAATTGCAATTCTAGGCTGTATCTTTGTAAGGTCAACAACATGGACTGTAATCTTTTGGGCGCATGTAATAGAGGTTTTTTGAATATGCTCAATAGTGGCTTATGATCCGTTTTAATAACAGTTTTCGGATTGCCCACAATTAACTGATCAAACCTGGTGCATGCGAAGACCACCGCAAGGAGCTCCTTTTCAATTTGGGCATATTTCTTCTCCGTAGGGGTGAGGCATCGCGATGCATACGCCACGGGCTGTTCGTCTTGAAACACCGCCACACCCAATGCCCCTTCACTGGAATCACATTCAATAATAAGCGGTTCAGTCTTATCATAGTACTTTAGCGTCTTTGTATCACTGATTAGTGTCTTCAGGTTATCAAATTCCTTCTGAATTTTACTGTTCCATGTCCAATCTGTTTTGTCATGAGTAAGGTGTCTCAGTTCTGTTGATTCTGCGCTAAGGTTTGGTATGAATCGACCTAGGTAAGTGACAACTCCCAGGAATCTTTGAAGCTCTTTTTTATTAGTTGGAGTTGGTATGTTTCTTACTGCTTCAACCTTTGAAGGATCTGGCTGAAGACCTTTGTTTGTAAAGACATGTCCATAGTATTTTACTGAAGTTTGCAAAAGCTTTATCTTAGTTTTATTTAGTGTGCAGTTAAACTTTAATAATCTTTGTAAGAGATTTTCAAGATTTTTGTTGTGGTCTATGACTGTCTCATCCATGGAATCTCCTATACCATAAACTAATAAATCATCCACTAGGACTTCAACTCCTGTCAAACCTTGAGTAATTTCGCTCATCTTCATTTGAAAATAATCTGGCGAAGAGGAAATACCAAATGGGACTACTTTCCAGCGATACTTGCCGAATGGAGTCCAAAAAGTGGTAAGTTTACTACTTTCTTCTGAGAGATTTAAATGCCAAAATCCCTTTTTAACATCCAGTGTAGAAAACACTTTGGCTTTTCCTAGCTCTGGAAGAATTTCATCAACTGTAGTGAACTGGTAATTAGGCCTCAAAATGGCTTTATTTAGTGGAATTGGATTCAAGCAAATTCTGAAATTATTATTTCTTTCAATAATTAATATATTGCTTACCCAGTCTGTATGATTCTCTTCTTTGACTATTATTTTTTCTTCTTCTAATCTTTTTAACTCTTCTTGTAGCTTTGTACGCAGGGAAACCGGAACACGACGTGCTTTTTGGACCACTGGAGGAACTGTTGTATCAACCTCAAAATTGACTTCACCTGCAAAACTTCCTCTGCCCTCAAACACAGATTTATATTTGTCTAATATCTCATGCGTTTTTTTCGAGTAGTTAGATGTTATTTCTTTACAGAATTTGACAAGTCCCATCTCCAGGCAGATCTTGCATGACAGAAGGGGAATATGAGGAGTGTGCACTACCTGGAAAGTCACTTTGTACTTCGTAGTCTGACCAGCAATTTTAGCTTTAATGGTAAGGTCTATTTCACCCTCAATCATAATGTTGTGTCCACCGAAGCTAAATAAAGACTTTTTTGATGGTCGCATCTTTTTCTTCAGTCTGTTCTCTCCTAACATCTTCTTAACATTGCTGAGTCCTATCAATGATTCATCTGCGGCTGTATCAAGCAAACAGGTTGTTTCGTTCCAGTCACAACCTTTCTTATAAAGAACTTTGCATTGGGCTAGATGTTTTTGGGGATCATCAATAATTTTTTTTATAAAAAACATTTCAGAATCTGTGTCACTGTCAGAAGATTCGTCTTTGTCTATACTTTCTTGTTTCTCTGAGATTTGCTTGACTAGTTTCTTCTTTTTGCATACTTTTTCACTGTGATTTCGGCCACTGCAGTGTTGACAAGTTTTTCCCCACGCTGGGCAGCTTTCTTTCTTGTAAATGTGGATATTGCCACAAAACCAACACTTGCCTTTTTTTATTTCGTTGACTTTTTTTATTTCAGATGCAGATGGTGCCAATGACAGGTTTCTTACTTGTGCATTTGTCGCCTCTGAAGCCCTGCATATGTTAATAGCATCTTGCAAGGTCAAGGTTTCTTTTTTTAATAATTCTTTTTTTAAAGATGTATCTTTTATACCAAGAACAATTTTGTCCCTCAGCATTTCTTCTTTATAATCTTTGTAGTCACATTCTTCTGCAAGCTTTGTAAGAGAACTGAAGAAAATGTCGAAAGACTCCTCTTGCTGATGATTGGTCCAAAACATGTATCTGTTGTATATGATGTTCTTTTTTGGTACCATTATTGCCGTCATTGCCTGTAGCACTAACTCACATGATTGTAGTTGCATATCTGTTTGTTTTATACCGTAATGACCATATTTTTTTAATGCTTCTTCCCCTATACAATTGAAAAGTATTCCCACTTTTCTGGGTTCCATGTCTGCTGACCACTTATCCATCTGTGTCGCACGACAATAGTTATCCCATGAGGATTTAAAGCTCTTGAAAGCATCTTCCGGATCAAGATTGACGTTTATTGGAGCAGGCCAAGGTACATTTATCGTGTTTGAATGGTTCGAATTGGATCGTTGGATGGCTGCAAGTTGTTCTTGCATCGACTGCAGAAGCCTTGTTTGTAGCTCGACTACAGCCGCCAAACCTTCGTCCGCCATAATTAGATATAATTATGCTCACACCGCTGCCACCATGTTTTGAAACTACTTTTATTCTTGAGAAATTACTTTATTTATATGAGAGAATACAATGTGCCCGTTCCGGCTCAGCGTGATCTGCTGTCAAAGACGTCACTTGTCATAAAAGCGCGCGCATTAGGCAATGGATGCTTACATCATAGAGCCAATGCCAACAGTTTGTTTTAGTTCAGATGACGAAAAGTATTTATTTAATTGGTACCTGTAAGGTTGTAAAACAATTGCGCAGGTGTGGAGGCCCAAAGTATAGGTACTGAATAAACAATAGAACAAACAATAGCTAGGTACTGTTATATTTTATTTTCATGATTAGCAATAAAAGAAGTTGGAAAATCCCACGAAAAGTGAATTTTCGGCGTTTTACTAAACATTAACCGGATTTTTATTTTTGCACATTTTTTCTTTAGGTACTTATATCCGTATTTTTTAGAATACCCCAAATATATTATTATCTTAGCACTTCAGAAGATGTTATAATCAAAATATTTTCGTTCGCGACACAGCGTTGCATAATACATATTATTGTCTCAACATTTCCTTTGTTTCTATATTCGTGATTATGATTTAATGACTCCGGAAAAAAGAAAAGCATGGAAATGTAAACATTGCATGAAATGTGTTCCAAAGCCCAAACAAATGGATACAAATAGCCTATCCTCCACCTCTTCGAGTAACACACCCAAAAAGCAGCAGTATAGGGACTTGACCAACACAAATGTCGTAACTAGAAGAGCTCATAAGAAAATTCATCCCAAGGCATTGACTCTTTCAGACATAGAATTAGAAGTAGACACAACGCAAGATTCGCCTTATCTCTCAGATCAAGATAGCCCCCGAAGTGTACCAAATATTTCAGAATCAGCCGACTTACAAGTCCAAGAATTACACAACGAAATTGATAGTCTAGCATTGCAACTTGCGAGCGCTCACGAAGAAATCGCTCGTCTTAACGCGGACATAACAAGCCTACATAGAAAGAATGAAGAACAACAGCTTCAAATTAACGTCTATAAGAAGCTTGTCACGGAAACCTCACCATCATCATTAACAACTCCTTCACAAAGACGTGCAAATAAAAATAAATGCTTGAGTCAACAACCAAGCTTTCCTTCTCCCATGCTTATAGTATCAAATGCCGAGCCAAGTGAAGCAGAAAATAAACATCAAGTGACCGCCTCACCAACCCGGACCACTCGGACCACCTTGTCACCACAAAAATTGCAACGAACTGTAGAGCCATCCCAAGAAAACACAACACAAAATAAGAGCCCAAGCTATGCAGATGCAGGGCGAAACAGGCTAGTCATCATTAGTAGTAATAATGTAAACAAAATTTCAAATATTGTAAGAAATGATGTGAACCTAAAACATTGGGACTGTTGCCACTTTATTACACCTGGAGGAGGGATCAGAAATATGTTACAAAACATTGAAACCAAAGTGTCGAACTTAAAAATGAAAGATTATTGCGTCATTATGGTCGGCGAAGAGGACATGCAAGAAACCAGTAACCACCATGAACAAATTCAATTTATGAATGAAGCCCTAAGCCCGATCACGAAAACAAATATTATTGTAACCTGCCCAACATATATATGTGGTAAGCCGATTTTCAACACAGTAGTCGAGAATTTCAACTATTTGCTGCACAAAAACATACCGTACCATAATCAGCACTACTCTTTCGACTCGAACCTGGATTTATCTCTAGATATGTTCTCGAAACGAACAGGGAAACTTAACAACAGTGGAATGGCAAATATAATTGGCCACATAGGAAGTTTCGTTTCTTCAAACAACAGACTAAGAAATCCTATGGGCAAACCCGCACAAAAGAAAATTTCCGACTTCTTTAAAATAAAAAGCCAGTGTAAAACCAAATGTACACAGAAGAAAATAAATGATTTCCTCAAAGTCAAAGACAAAATTCCAAGTTCTTCCCAGGAGCAAAGACAAATAACACAGGTTGAAGGTGAAACGTTTTTTCGAGAGACCAAATCCTGAAACTTCACATAATTTGGTTATCCTCCATCAAAATATTGCCGGACTCTTAAATAAGCAAGACATATTAGATATAGCGATAAAGGAACTGGAAGAGACACTAAAAAGCATAGACATAATTTGTCTGAGTGAAACATTTATATCAAAGGGAGACGAAAAAAATGTACGATTACATAATCATGTTCTGGGATCTCACTGGTCACGACCAAATTTGAAAAGAGGAGGAGTTTGCATACTGGTAAAAAATGATTTAAACTTCGTTAACCTTGAGATCACGAAAGAATTTTCAATGCAAAACGTATTTGAATGTTGTGGTATCTCACTTACAGATAGTAATCTAGTCGTTGTTTGTATATACACAACACCAAATCCGGATAAGTCACTATTCTTGCATAAGCTGGAGTCTCTACTGTACAGATTAACAAAAAAACTAAATAAGAAAATAGTATTGGCGGGTGACCTAAATATTGATATACTTAAAAATGGTAAATACGCAGAACAATTAGTTAGCATTTGCACCTCATATAATACAAAATTGCACATCTCCCAGCCAACACGTAAACTCTCATGCATTGACCAATTTATTAGCAATATTAAATCTGCGACTGGGACAGTTCATAAACTAGGTCTCTCAGATCATGACACTGGACAAATCCTTAAAATTAAAATCAAAATACAGAGAGCCCCTAAGTTCTGGTTTCAGGAAAAAAGAGACTAATAAGTCGAATGTAATTAAATTTGTGGAATGCGTTGAATCACTCTCATTTTCTGAAGTCCTGCACGAAACTGATAGTGAAACAGCTTTTAATAAATTTCATGACATGATTTCACTGCTATTCAATTTAAACTTTCCAATTATTTTTGTAAAAATGAGCAACAAAAACAAATGCAAAATGCAATGGCTCACAAAAAATCTAAGAAGGAGTTGTATAGTTAAGAGACGTTTGTATTTTCAATATCAATATGCCACAAATAATAAAGTTCACTACAAAACGCTCTTCAAGAAGTATTCAAAAACTCTTAGAAAATGTATTAACGAATCGAAAAGGAAAAGTAACATAAATTATATTGAAAAAGCAGAAAATAAAGGCCGAGCCACATGGAAGATTATCCGAGATCAATCAATGAATATAAACTCAATGAGCATTATTAAAAAAATAAAAAAAAATAACTCCGTAGTCGAAGATCCACATGATATGGCTAACACGTTTAACAACTATTTTGTGGATATCACTAACAATCAACAAGGAATAGTCGATACTAAAAACCAGATTAGTAGTATCTCCTCTAGTATATTTTTAAAACCGACCCATGAACAAGAGTTATTAGGTATAATAAAAGGCCTAAGAAATACGGGAGCTGTCGGATATGATGGCTTACCTACCAGAATTGTAAAACTATGCGCGTCATTTTTTGCCAAAATATTAGTATATTTAATAAACTTATCCTTCTCAGATGGTTCTTTCCCCGAAAGGCTCAAATGTTCTATTGTGAAGCCCATGCACAAAAAAGGTGATGTCACTGAAGTAAGCAATTATCGTCCAATAACCCTTATACCCATAATTTCGAAAATTTATGAAAAAGTTATGTGTGCCAGATTAAACGAATTTTTTGATCAGCAAAATGTGATAAAACTTGAGCAAAATGGTTTCCGAAAAAACATGTCAACGTCATTAGCTGTATTTAAACTTATAAAAACGGTGACAAATTGCGTCGATACGGGTGAAATGGTCGTGGTTCTTTTCTTTGACATGACCAAAGCTTTTGATTTTGTACATCATGACAGGCTAATAAATAAGTTAAATAAATATGGCGTTCGCGGAGTTGCCGAAAAATGGATAAATTGTTATTTAAGAGACCGTGTTCAATACACCGAAATAACCAATCTTCAAGAGGGTAAGCACCTTAAATGTTTTAAATTACAGTTGAAATTCAATAGATATGGGGTTCCGCAAGGTAGTGTCTTAGGACCCCTTCTTTTCCTCACATATATTAACGATCTCCCAGATATCATAACACATGATTGTATTTTATTTGCGGATGATACGACAATCATTATCAAAGGAAAGGACCGAGATAAACTGCAAAGCGATGTTAACTTAACCATAAATATAGTCATTGACTGGCTGGAGAAAAATAACCTAAAGGCAAATCTCTCCAAAACTAAGTTTATGAGTTTTCATACTCACCGAGCCTCTCCTATTGAATTTAATATTCATTATAAAGACGAACCAATATTAGAAGCCACTCATACCAACTTTCTTGGAATAATTCTTGATAGTCACTGTGACTGGAAATTACATATAGATAGTGTTTGTAAAAAGGTTAGTAGTTTCGTGTTTGCACTTCGGCACTTAAGACAAGTGGCATCTCAGGAAACGAGTGTCACCGCATATCACGGTTACATTTCGTCCGTTCTTCAATACGGATTGTTATTGTGGGGAAATTCAACACATGTAAATAAGCTGTTTATTCTACAAAAAAAATGTGTTAGAGCTATTTGTGGTGCATATTTTACAGATTCATGCAAACCACTATTTCTAAAATTAAAGCTGCTTACTCTGCCATGTATGTATATCAAACAATTAGCAATATTTGTGAAAGCAAATCCAGAACTATTTACTAAAGTAAGAGATAATAGGACGCAACGAACAGTTAACGAAGGTAAATTAGTGTTACCAACAACTAAATTGTATTACTGCAGAAGAAATGCTTATGTTATGGCCATCAAAGTTTTTAATAAACTGCCTACAAATCTGCGTAACTTGCCCTTAAAAATATTTAAAACTGAACTCCATAAATGGCTCACTCATAGAGTATTTTACTCGGTGAATGAATTCTTTACTTATAAAGAAAATATTGTGTAACATAGACATTCGTTAGGTTAGTAGCATGATAGATTTTAATCTAATCATGAATTTTAGATATTAAGCATTTATTAAAATTCGCACGCCAGGAAAAGGTGTAATATGTAGATCCACTATAATGTAATTTAAGACCTTCGTAACCATATTACTGCGAATAAACGATTTGTATTTGTATTTGTATTTGTATGTGACTTCATCTTTCTATATGAACACAGTGCCACTAACGCAAACTGTGTGCCTGATGGTAAGCGGACACCGTACCTGATGGACGCTTGCGACTCCACGAGAATAAAAAGCGCGTTAGCGACTCTTTGCTCTGAGGATTCGTTGTGTTCACAGCATTACAGCTAGAGACAAGGGGGAGTATGAGGTGGCCAGTTATTGAACGGTTTCCAGTTATTGGCGATTGACCCTAATACCTACCTACCGTAAAAACATACAATGTTTAAAATTGAATTCACATAATTTTGAGTAGGTAACGAATGTCTACACACACAAAGATAAGTGTAAAAACTTGTATGTCTTAGTAATCCAAAACGATACGTACTTACTCGTAAAAAAGAGCTCGCTAAAAGCGGGAAATGTTGCCAGGTTTAACCGATTTTTTATATTTAGCAACCGTACTCCAATAAAAAACGAAAATATTAATTTTCTAACATTTATTAAATGACAAAACTCACATTTTTTAATATATCAATAGCTGCTCGAAAAAATACTGGCCGTCCACATGTTCGAGTTTGTCTGGAAAAAAAAAGTTATAGTCCATGGTGCATTAAATTACTCAAACGGGGCAGCAGTGAGGGAAAATCTAATAGTCGTTCTTAGGAGCGACGAGAAAACACGTCTTAATACCCAGGAATCGGACCCGGTCAAATCTGTCTAAAAATCGGAGATTAGTTTTATGGCGAAAATGAATAGTGCTGGAAATAATATAAGGAACAATTTTATTGTTACTATGGAACCCTGTATCTACGATGTGGAAAACTCCCTTTTTTTGTTCGCTGGTTTAACGTTTTGACAAGCTGATGATAAACATTACAATAATTTACGCAATCGACAATAATTGGCTTACTTGCGAATGCTTACAAGATTCCTTTTCCTGATTCAGTTTTCTGGTCTTACAATAGTTACAATTACAACTCATTTTTTTCTTGGGATTCCTAAAAAACAATTAAAATTATGTCTTCAAACTTACATTTTTACTAACAGTAAATTTTTCTCACAAAGCCTGTGCTAATCACACGAAAATTCAGAATAAGTTCTTAACTAAGGCCAGAACCCATCGAGGCCAGATCCAGTTATGGCGATTCCAAAGTGTTCATATTTTTTATATTTTGTTGTTTACATTTTTTTTTTTTTTGTTTACATTGCTTGTGTATGACAAAAAAACGTAAAAGTCGCCTGTGTATCAAAAAACATATACCAAACATATTCATACAGCAGTACGCGCGGCGGTTCAAAATTAAATAAACCCTCCCACCCTTCACAGTCGCGAGGAATGTTGTCAAACACAAGCAATGTAAACAAAAAGAAAAATATCAATGTTGACATAAATAATCAAAAAATAAACAAATGCTGTATTTGGCATCGCAATGCACTACCGAATATGCCCTTGATCGGTTCACTTTTGGTCCACCCTGTATGTATAATAACTATTTGTCGCAAAGAATTATTAATCATTATTCAAATATATCGAAATTCCGAAAGCTAAGTGAAAATTTCGTTAAAAATCAATGGCAATGGTTGAAATTTCGCCCACTGACGGAAAATTCTCACTAAAAGGCAAAATTAAAAAAGAAAACTGGTTTTTACCTGCGCTTGTAATACTTTAGAGCGTGTGCTTGTTCTTCAGTTACGACTGGCCGCCATTTTGGAGGTGCAAGATTTATAGCGCTGTTCTGCATCTGTGATAATTTACAACTTAAAAAAAAACCCCAGACATTTTAATTTCAATGTTCAATATCTCAAACTCGGCTGTACTGATTTTGTTTAAACGGAACTAAGAATTATCACGATCACGCAGCTTGCGGACAAAAAAACCGCATTAATTCATTTAGAAGCTACGATGCCACAGATAGACATCTGACACGTCAACCTTATATACCATGTGTATTGCTTATACTTGATCAAACGAAATGTGCGGATACTAGACAAAAAAATATCGATAAAAAAATAAAAATAAAAATTATATTTAAAAAATTAAGGCGTTTTAAATTTTTTTTCTGATGAATATTTCCGAGTTTGGTTTTTAATTCATATCTTTGCGTCTAAACGGTGTAGTTTCTCAAAAGTAGTCTTGTTTTAAAGCTACAAAATGCAGCTAATCGACCAACCAAAAAATAATAACAATATCAAACATAAACCTACAAAAAAAAAGGTAATTAGTAGAAATTTGTGAAAAAGAACATTCTTTTTTTAAATTAGTGTCTGTAACTTTAAAACTAGCAGTTTGAGGTAGACTTTTTTGCACTTTTTTGGCTTTTTTTTTTTTTTTTTTTGGTAGGCTTTTTTTTTTTTTTTTTTTTTTTTTATCGATATTTTTTGTCTAGTATACGCACATTTCGTTTGATCAAGTATAAGCAATACACATTGTATAACACCCCTCTTTTTGCGTCGAGGGTTAATAAAATGAAAGGACACACAGACATCAAATCATTAACCATTTAACAGAAAGTTAGTTCAAACGTGACAATTGAGTATCAGTCTTGCTTGCTCAGTTTTCAAATAAAAAAAAAAATCGTAAAAAAAAAATAAAAGCCTGTAAGTAATTCGCTTGGCAACTACAGTTACCACAATACATTTTTGGGGCGGGCAAAGTTGGCATCTCTGGTTGCCAGAGGCATGAGGTGAGTGGCTATCCGTACGAAATGTGATGAGGTATATGAATGAATTAATGAATAGTTTATTTCTGTAAGAAGGGTATAAATTGGTGTTACATTCTTATGCTATTTCCATCCTTATTTTGCCATGATACAAGGCGTACAAATATTCTTAAATTGAATTAGCAAATAATAAAAAAATATGTTGGTACAGTACGATTACTGTTAGTTAACCACAGACAGATAGTTTGCCTTCATTTAATTTTCAACTTTAATATCATACATTTAACTGTCATATTTTCAACTTTAATATAAGGATGTCAGATTAGCGATTAGCAAAATGACTAAGGGAAAATCGCCCGGTCACGATGGCCTCTCTATTGAGCACCTGCGGTATGCCGGCACTCACCTAGCTGCCACGCGTACTTGCTATGTCGTACAACTTCTGCATAAGTCACTCGTATATGCCTCCTGACGCGTTAAAGACTCTCGTTGTGCCCATCATCTAGAGCAAGACAGGAGATGTGGCGGACAAATCCAACTACATATACACCCATTTCCTTAGCCACAATAGTAGCGAAAGTATTTGATAGTGTGCTCAACTCTGTTTTAAGAAGGCATATAAAGCTACACGATGCTCAGTTCGGCTTCGTGCCGGGTCTATTCTACGAAAGCTGCCATACTTAGTTTAAAGCACACGGTCAAGTATTATACAGATAGAGAAACGCCTATTTACGCTTGTTTTATGGATCTCTCGAAAGCATTCGATACGATTTCGTACGATATTCTCTGGCGTAAATTAAAAACAGTAGGGCTACCGCTGGAGTTGATCTCGATGTTTAGATACTGGTACTTGAATCAGGAGAATCGGGTAAAATGGGCAGGTGAGTTGTCGGTTCCATGCAGGCTGATGGAGTGTGGGGTGAGGCAGGGAGGGTTGAACTCACCCTTACTCTTCAGTCTGTATGTAAATGCACTGATTGGGGAGCTCAGCAGCATGCATGTCGGCTGCTTTGTTGATGGGGTCTGCTTCAATAGTCTGAGCTATGCAGATGATATGGTGTTGCTGGCCCCCTCGGTTAGTGCTTTGCGGCAGTTGATTACTGTGTCTGTGAGGCGTTCGCGGCATCGCATGGCTTGTCTTATACATAATGTGGCGAAAACTAAGTACATGGTCTTTAAGGCGGGAACCAAATGTCCTTTATTTTTCCCGCCCATAGTTATTAACGGAGTGCCCATTGTGAGAGTGAGTCAGTTTAAATATTTGAGGCATTTTCTAACAGACGACCTTAAATACGATGTTGATGAGGGAGCACAGGCCATTGTCAATTCGAGCGAACATGCTGGCTCGCAGATTTGCACGGTGTACAGACGAAGTTAAAATCACGCTTTTTAAGGCCTATATACTGCACGTCAATGTACACGTCAAGTCTGTGGCTCAGATATACTCAACGGGCTTACAATGCCCTGCACATCCAATATAATAATGCATTTAGAGTGCTGTTGGGACTGCCGCGTTTTTGCAGTGCGTCATCCATGTTTACCGAGGCGCGCACAGATGGCTTTGGTGCTGTCTGGCGCAAGAAAACTGCCTCGCTACTCGACAGGGTGCACGGCAGTGCCAACAGCATTCTGCATCCAATAAGGCAGATTGCCCTCTGATGTGGAAACTCAGCCAGAGGACCAAATCCACACTATCAATTATATACTAACGTAGGCTATGAATAACTAACACCGATTGGACCACCTTTGTTGTCTTTTAATAAATATAATAAATAAAAAAGACCGGGTTGCACTCCGGGAGTGCCGGCAGAAGTGAAAAGTCAATAACATTGTAACAGCTTTTCGATCAGGTCACGTGACATCTTACGGTGTCACCCTAAAAATGAATTTGACGCAAATTTATAAACAATTATCAATTATTTAGGCGGACGGGCCGCGGGCGCGTTGGGTGCGACGGGCCCAACGCGCCGCCGCGGCGCAACGGTGCCGGGGTCCGGCGCGCCGACGGGCGGCGGCAAACACAATACCAATTTGTTTTTGCCATTGCCAAATATTTTTCAATGCTTTATCTCTTTATGAATAACGTCTAAATTCGAACTATTCGAATTTGCAAGAACAGCAGACGGCGGTGGCGACCAATATATTAATTTGTTTTTGCCGTTGGTAAATATTTTTCTAAGCTTTTTCTCTTTAGGAATAACGCCCAAATTCGAACTATTCGAATTTTCTCAATAGCAAAACGGTGAAGGACGCGTTGGTTAAAATTACAAATTTATTTGCAGAATATGCTATTGCAAAAAGTGTTTAACGGCTTTATACTCTTGCGAATAGCGTTCAGTTTTGAATGAAGTCGAATCGGCTAGCAGCAAAAAGTGACCTCCTTCACATCTGACGTCACAAAACTCTGTCGCGTATTTAACCATTTTTCCCCATCCCTAAAAGTGCTCAGCGCCGCTAAAGAAGTTTTCACTTCAAAATACAAATAAAGCAATTTTCAGAATACTGTTGCCCACGTCTACCGATTTAGAAATAACTACCTACTTAATTTGTATGAGGTTAAAGTTGAAAATTAAATGAAGGCAAACATTGTCAATGGTAAAGCCCAAATAATTATATTGTAAGTGATATTAATATATCATTCTGAGACAATAAGTGTTCTGAGGGAATGGGACCAACAAAGTTCTAGACCTCTCAGTGAGGGTAAACCTCCCCATGTTTGAAATGGGAGAGCTGAAAATGACGTCAGATATACATTATCGGAGTGTCAAGTGTGGTGCACTTATTTCAAGTTTTATATCAAACTAGCTTCTTTTTTTTTTTCTCTCCGCTACTTCCGCGTGGAACTCGTTTATATCGTAGCTCCATACAAACTTTAACTTTCACCCCCTCAGGGGGTGATTTCCGGGATAAAACTAACCTATTTTCTTCCCCGGAATTCAAACTATCTCCATAACAAATTTCATCTCGATCGGTTTAGTCTGAACGTGGAGAAGTAACAGACAAACATACACACTTTCGCATTTATAATAGTACTAGCTGTAGCTGATGCCCGCGTGGTTATAGGAAAATGTAACATATTGAATTTTCCCGTGGGAATTAGAGGTTTTCCCGCTGGAAAAAGTAGCCTATGTCACTCTTCAGCTTCTAAACTATCTCCATACAAAAAATCACAGTAATACGACGCTCCGTTGCGACGTGAAAGAAGGACAAACACACACACACACACTTTCGCATTTATAATATTAGTAGGGATGGATACTCACCTTCTTCCGGGCATAGCACTCTTTCAACCTCTTGGTTTTGGTACCTGAAATCGTAAATAGTTTTGCCAAATAAGTAATAGAGTAAAGAAAAAATAGCGTATTTGAAGTGAAAAGTACCTGATGTGAAAATCTAAGTTAATTAGTAAAAAATATCTCTCTTTTACGGGTAATTTTTAAATATTGCACATATCGATTTTATACATAAGATGTGAAGATTTCCGATCAATAAAGTATAAGTATACATTTTTCGATTTGAAGACAAGAATAAATACATCGTTTGTAGATATGTTGTGTTTTATTTATACTAAACATTAAGTCTAAATCAAGTTAATTTATAAACTCGGTAAAATATATATTTTTTTTAATTGCTTATTTGTTCTTTATTTGCACGGAAAGACTTATGACCACTTACACTTTTTACACCTTTTATAGGTATAATCCAGTATTAAATGTTAAGGTGTAAACAATTACGTATGTAAAACATTTTTTTATAATACTCGGAGTAAGCTTCCTCTGTTTCCCGTACTAGTAATTATACTGTATCACGGTGGAACAGGATTCGCCATCATTGTTGTTTTAATTTTGCGTTTAGTTAAATACTAATACGAGTATATAAGAAAAAGGAGAAAGACAAATTTAACAAGTTAAAAACTAATAATAAGTGAAGAATGCGGGTGGGTGACAAAATCATAGAATACAAGTTGTAAACACGTAGCATATGCAGAGTGACCAGATGAGTCAGGTCAGTGGATGGATACATTCATTTATTGCTAATTACATGGTAATAGTATGTTTATGACCAATTAGAAAGAAAGAAAGAAAAGAAAGAAAGAAAATATGTTTATTTAGCATATAAGGAATAAAAGACAAGAAATTACATAATAATTATGAGTTATTAATTATGAGTTATTAACGTTATTAAAAAAAATAGAAAAAAAGAAATAAAAAAAAGTGAACGGCGCCTCCACTCTTAATGGAAAATACTGCACCGACAAGAGGGCTCTTAAATTAATGATGATAAATTATATGCTGTGTAATTGTTACAAGAAAATCGAATGTAAATTTACCTTTACGCAAATGATGATAATGTTTGAAAGAAGGCCTTTCACTAACAGCATTTCTCTGAAAAAAAGTGCGCACATTAATGTGTTAATCGCCAACATTGCCCACGGATTTTCTATTTTCATCTTTGCACTTTATCATATTTAAAAAGAAAGGGACACATAGTAAGAGAGTATAATATTGACATTCTTTAGACTATGTTTTTTTTATTTCGCCCACATTTCAGTTGCGTATTTTAATGCGTGCGTTTCTTTGATTTAGGTCAACACATCCGAATATCATCAGTATCATCAGTTATCTAGCTTATTAATTGAATGACTCTCAAATACATATCTTTTTTTTCGGGTAAAAAAACTGCGAACTAGGTAGGTACCCAATCACCGGGGGGTGACTGGGTTATGTGGTATTTCTATACACTAAAAACTCCACGATGCCCTGCATCTGCGCTCTCATGCAGGGGACTCCAGGATCTCATGGTGAACGCACTGCCCACTGGAGCCCCCTCGCGCCTCGCCACATTAAGCTATTCTTAGAGCAAAGATATGTTGTCGCCTTCCCTGGGGTTCCCCAGCCCCCGGCCCCCGCCCCCGCCCCCCGGCCCCCGGCCCCCGCCAGAACACTGCGACGCCGATGACCCCCTTTAGTCGCCTTCTACGACCGGCGGGGGAGACCGTAGACCTATTCTTGTCCGAGCCTACACAGTATCTCAAATGTATACCTAGATTTAGGTTTTTGATATTTTTATATACTTGCCTTAGGTACATGAGAAACCCGTGATGAACTCTTCATTTCCATGTTGTAAACTTGGGCGTAGCACTGCTCAGACTAAAAACACATCATAATACTATACTTACACAGATTATTTGACTAAATTAAACTCGAGCAACTACAGCAGACACGAACAATTGAAGAAAAGTTTTTCTTTTTAGTTTCTTTTGCGGAACCATAGAAAGAAGGTTATAGTATAGTGTATCCATGAGTACAAACTTACCTGTATTAAATAGTTAGATGCTGAAAGAACACCTCCATGATCTGCGAAAAAGCCTTTAGTCAACATGATGATGTATATTGTAAAATATACGAAGTGAAGCTAAGTAGAGTTATGTCAGGCGAGGCGTGTCAATATCGATGCTGAGGTGAGGTCTAAACAAGTAGCAGAATAGCGGGGTTAAGTAGAATTATGTCAGGCGAGGCGTGTCAATATCGATGCTGAGGTGAGGTCTAAACAAGTAGCAGAATTGCTGGGTTAAGTAGAATTATGTCAGGCGAGGCGTGTCAATATCGATGCTGAGGTGAGGTCTAAACAAGTAGCAGAATAGCGGGGTTAAGTAGAATTATGTCAGGCGAGGCGTGTCAATATCGATGCTGAGGTGAGGTCTAAACAAGTAGCAGAATTGCTGGGTTAAGTAGAATTATGTCAGGCGAGGCGTGTCAATATCGATGCTGAGGTGAGGTCTAAACAAGTAGCAGAATTGCTGGGTTAAGTAGAATTATGTCAGGCGAGGCGTGTCAATATCGATGCTGAGGTGAGGTCTAAACAAGTAGCAGAATTGCTGGGTTAAGTAGAATTATGTCAGGCGAGGCGTGTCAATATCGATGCTGAGGTGAGGTCTAAACAAGTAGCAGAATAGCGGGGCTGCAATCAAACCAACCGTCAAGATAGAACGATGATCCCCATTGAGTTGCTGCTCCTAGACCTTTACCTTCTTGGCCTTCTTGCATGTCTTTTTCTGTCATGATTCCTCCCTTTTTCGTCTGCGCCGCCTAAGAAAAATCACAATTAAAGTTAAGTAGGTACCTGTACTTACATAAATAGTTATCGGTCATAAAGCTACTTTAAATACTGCCACTTTAACTTACTCAGAAAACAAATCCTGACGAAAGTTCAAGTTTATCCGAATAGTAAGTTCGAAATCGACCAAAACTCTCTTTACTGGTTTGAATTAAAATATACTTATGTTTGATGTACCTATAAGACTTCACTTCTAAGACGTAAAGTGCATGGCACGGGCACGGGCACGGATTGCAATTAGGTACAGGAAAGTCCAGAATATAATTTTCCGTGTTTTGGGTTAAGAGGAGCATGTTTAGATACAAAAACTTCACTAACTGGCCTCACACTGAACGGAGTTCAGTCACTGAACCATAATCTAAATCACTCAAGAGCAAGTCAAGTGGATGACGACCGGTTAGTCTAGTGGGTAGTGACGCTGCCTACGAAGCTGAAGGTCCTGGGTTCGAATCCCGGTAAGGGCAAATATTTGTGTAATGAGCATGAATATTTGTCTCTGAGTCATGGATGTTTTCTATGTATTTAAGTATTTGTATCTATTAAATGATGACATATGGTACTGAAACGTGGTCGCTTACTATGGGCCTCATAAGAAGGCTCAAAGTCACCCAAAGGGCTATGGAGAGGGCTATGTTGGGAGTTTCTCTGCGGGATATGTCAATAAATATTTATCAAATACATCAGTCAAAAATTCTGTTACCGTATAATATGCTTTTTCCGTAAGAAATAACTTCAAACTCCTGTTAAAATTTAAAATCTACTTCATTTCCATTGTTTGCAAGGATGTGCTGTGGAAGCTTAGGCTAAGCGCGCACTGCGGTGCGGCCAGTTACGGTGCGTTATTAAATCGCAAAGGAAAAAAAAACGTGATTGTCCAGTACACGCATAGCGGTGACATATCCGCACGTTTTGCCATTCTAGTCCCAACTCAAGTAAAGAACGCACGTCGAAAGCAGCACCGTGTCGCGAGAACAACTGCGTCACTGGATGGCAGACGGCCGGCGTCCGCACGGATTTTATTCCGCAGTGCGCGGGGTTTCATAATGGACCATAGAATGCAGAAAATTCGTGCGGCGTCGCACCGCAACCAATCTGCAGCAAACCACAGATTTTAATCCGCATACGGATTATTTTCCGCAGTGCGTGCACTTCAAGGAGGTCCCATACTTCACAGATTTTGCGGAAAATAAACGCACGGCAAAAATCCGCAGTGCGCGCTTAGCCTTATTGTATATTTTGTGCGACATCCCTTAGTATGCTTTTTTGGTAGTAGTGCTGTGTTACTTGACTGCGATTTTAATTTGTTCTGGAGACGTATACTTTTAAATTTATTAAACTGATGGCGATTAGTGTTTACAAAATTGACCATTTCGTAAATATACAAACAATAATGTAAGTATTTTTAATTTTATAAAATACGGTTTGCAGGTGTCATCATATCGACCTTAGACACTTTTTTTGAGCCTTAAATACGTTTTCCTTATTTGTTGAATTTCCCCAGAAAAGTAGGTACCTATCCCATACCTTAAAGTGGATGTTACAAAGGCATGATAGGCAGTTAAAACCCATGACTGATTTGCGATTCTTTGCAAATTGTATAGCGCATAGGAAAATTTACTTAATTTTTTACATATAATGTCAGTTTGATTTTTCCATGTCAACTTATTATCGATACTAAGCCCTAAAAATTTTGTTACGTCCGTTTCATTGATTTTATGTCCCTTATAAGCTATAGATAAATTGTCAGGTTTGTTTTTGTTGAAATGTCATGATATTAGTTTTGTCAAGATTTAGTTTAAGATTATTATTAGTTAGCCATTCTATTATTTTAATTAATGTATTGTTAACGTCAGATTCATATGTTTTACCAGTTTTTCCAGAAAATATAATAGTACTGTCATCAGCAAAAATAATCATGGGATGTTCCGTAGCCTTTGGCAAATCGTTAATATTTAAGGGGGCTCCCATACAACTAACTTTTTTTTAACTGTTTTTATAGATAATACGTACGAAACTTCGTGCGCGAGTCCGACTCGCACTTGACCGGTTTTTTTAGCTCTTAAGCAGCAAACAAACCATAGAATGCGAGCTCCTTACAAATGTCTACCCAAACACGTGTACTCCAGGCAAAATAGGGTCAGCTAGTATGGCGAAATGGAAATAATTTATAATAGCTTTTTTTTTCTGCGTAACAGATAAATTATAATTGTATTAATGAGACGCGAAGAGACTAAATCCGACAAAATATTTGTGATTTTGATATTTTAATAAATAATTGAAAATTTATAAATTCCTGTAAAATCGGAAAAAAAAATTAACTCATTTTTTATTCTTTGTTTTGATAAATTAATATTTCCTCTATAAGTTTGATGATAAATCAGGCAAAAAATGTTTCCGAATATTACATTTCTATTTAGTAGATCCCTAACATTTTATTCATTTACCATATTTCCGTGTCCAAAAATAATAATTGGCTGTAGGTTCCTACATTCTTTGATGAATGTAGTGGACACAAACATTAGAAACGAATCGCACACTAAACAACAACGGAGGGTGGATTTTAGGGGTTAAATGCTGTTTAACTATTTAAAAAAATGCAAATTGATCAGTTACTTTTGGGATTTTCATTATAAGCTATTTTTCATCGAATAATGTACGAATCCCCTTATAAAATCGGTTGCAAGTAATGTTATTACAAACACCTGTTAAAATAGGTTTAAAAATGCCGCGCGCGAGCCGCAGAGCTAACGTGATTGGCCGGCCGCCCGCTCGCCGCGTAGGTACTACATACTAGGTAGGTAGGTAGGTACCGCACGAATCGCAGCGATTCGCGAAACCATCTAACGCGTCTAAGATCTAGTTGTTGATAGTAGTTAAATTTTAATATACTCGTTGTGAAACGAATTATGAAAATATTTAAGTATTTTTATTTATTTATCAATGAGTGACACTGACGAGCGTGGGATGAAGATACCTATGCAATTTAACTTTGAACTTTGACTTAGGTAGTGGAAGTTGGAAAAAGGGACTTCAAAGATTGTGCACACGTGTATATTATGTAGTTTATGATGGACTTTTTAAGACTAGAGGAAGATGCTTGCTTTGTTTACATTAATTTCTTTTTTGGTTCAGTTTTATTTATATATTTAGTCTTTATTGCACTAAGGACAACTTATCGTACAAGAGGCGGACTTAATGCCGTAAGCATTCTCTACCAGTCAACCTTTGCGCAAAGCAGACAGATTGTGGGCGTGTAGTAATTGTAATAGAGCAAAATTCGTTAAAATAGTAAACTAGAGAGATTTATACCCTTACCTATTATTTGATTTTTATTATGCCCAATATTACACGTTAGATAATATACAGGGTGAAAAAATCTATGGAACCTGAAGGGAAACCCTTAAGACAGCTCATTCTCTCGCTCTCATTGTCATGAATTAAACACTATTTAAATTTAATTTACCTACTTTTAGCCCGAATTACATTTGAATTACAATTTACTATCGCAATCACTAAAATTTATTGACCGAATATCTTTTGTCCGAAAACTTTTCGTATTTTTATGACTTCTCCGAATATACAATTCATTACCTACTTTTTTCATTTACCATTTGATGTTATCCAAATGTGTCAGTTGTCCGAAAAACTTTTACCACTACAGTCTTTTGAGCTTTGTTACAACTTTTGTTTCATAGCCAATTTTTGACTTATCCAGCATTACTTTCCGCATTTCATACGTTTAGTCAAATGTTCATTTTGAATGAAATTCAAAGTAGTTTTACAGAGACTAAGGCAGGTCGGTGTAGGTACGACGACGAGCGAAGCCAGGAGGAGTTTTAGGTGAACTGCGAGTTTGCGACCCTACATCGCGCGAGCCGAGCGAGCGTAGCGTGCCGTGGCAGCGGCCGGCGAAGCGCCAGAACCGAACACTTTTTTACTACTTAATATTTACATATGTACTGTATAAGTAAGGGTCAGGTCGGAAGAAATAACTTGATAAACCAAATGTTGTAATTATTTAGTATCGATTTATTTAAAGAACACCCTGCCTAGAGATGGTGTTTACCCAACCTACCCAGAGTTACCCATTTCATCCCAAACGTCGTCTTGTGAAGCATTTTTGCAAAATATAATGAAACTTCTTACGTCATAGTCATATAGGAATGTGTAAACGTAAACGTTGTTCTCATTGAGATTTTCTTACTTGGTTACTTGCTAAATATGCAAACAATATAGGCTCATCTTTCCCTGGCCAGACTATACGTGTGTTATTTTGAATAATAGTACATTACTGCAGAGGCAGTGAAGTAAGGGATTGCTGGACTAGTCCAGGCAATGAACTGACAACTTGTATGGAAAAAATGACAATTTTGGAAATAATTTATAATAGCTTATTTTTTATGTATAACGGATATATTATCAACTAAATAGTTACCCAGCGACAAAATCCGACAAAATTTCAGACATCGAAAAAATGATAAGTTCTTCTAAAAAGTCAGTAAAAATATTAATAAATGTTTTTGTCTTAATTTTGGTTCATTTACATTTGCTCTATAATATTCAAGATAAATCGTACAAAAAAAGATAATGCATGCTTCATTGAAATCTACATAATTACTTCCGAGTGGAAAGTTTGTCGGATTCTTGACCTTATCCCACCCAATCCAGACCCAATCTTAGAATAACATTTTCAAATGAAATCAACAAAAAAAACGCTATTATAAAAAACGCTAAATTAATGTTTTTCAAAACCGTATTTTGCCTGGAGTTGACGAGATTGGGGTAAACCGGATACAACGAGTCCAGCAATCCATGTTCCGGCCGAGGATTGTATAGTGCGTTTCTCAAACGATGTGAGGAAATATTAAAATAAAAATAAATACAAGGTAATCAATTAAATAATAGGTAATTTGCCGCCTTTTTATTTTTTAAACATGCCATTTAAACAAGCCGTTCGAGCACTATGTTTAACCGCACATAGGTATAGTACCATCGTTTTTTTTTATGTCACAAGTTTGCTTACAGAACAGAGTCTAGTGGTGGTTGGCAGTATGTAATTTTTCCTTTGTCAGTTTAATATTAGTAAGCAAATTTAAAAAGTTAGATAGGGGACAATAATGGTTTTACTTAGGGTTACTTTTCTCAGTCCAGTTCCATAGGAAACAATTCACAGCCGTTACTAGTGTTAGCAAATTGGTGGGAACTGGCGAGAATAACCATCGAATACCAAAACCAAATGGTACTCAAGTATTGCATTTTTATCGAGTCGATACACGCGTAACGTAGCTGAAAATCGAATTTACCAGTCAGGGATATTAATATTTGTACCAGAGTAAGGATAAAAACTGACATAGAGGCGTACACAGATATTTATGCCCTTTTTTTGTACATATATTAATGCCTGACTTTAAATTTTCACCAAGATTAAACATATGATTAGTAAAAATAAACCAAATTAGCCCAAACTACCTACAATAGACGGACAGACAGACAGACAGACAGACAGCGGAGCCTTAGTAATAGGGTCCCGTTTTTACCCTTTGGGTAAAACAATATCACAGATTTGAGTAGGGCAGGCAGTGTCTTTCTGCCTTTACGTGGTGCACGCCACTGATGTTATGGATTTACGGTGGTTTTCTTTCAGGGCCCATAGGTTTTTCCACTCTGTATAGCTATAGCAGCTAAGCAGTATTTAAGCAGCGTGTTCTTTCTTACCCATTCCAATAATTAAGTACCTACTTCCGTTACTACAATGATGTGCAGATGGATCTTGTACTACAAACTCACAGACGACTTAACCTAGGTTAAGTGGTCTGTGATACACCTACGCAGATTAAGTGGGAAATTAACTACTTTAAGTAGGAAATCACCTGTTAAAATTGTCGTCACTGTTTTATAATGATGACATTTATCAGTAAATAAATTCTTGGCATGTTTTCACTAAAATATGTTTATAAATTTCATTAATTGTTAGCGCGTTTCCCGCTTACGCCATTATTTCACCGTGAATAGTCGCATTCTCCTACTAGTACATCGTCGAAGACGATATAAATGATTACAAATAATCTGCGTAGGTAATGTAGGTATCTATCTACTTCGCGTCACAGAAAAGGACTCGTTGCGTGCCGCCGTTGCGAGCGAATGTGATCGTTAACACACGCGGAAAGAGCTCAAGTTCAATTGTAGAATTAAACAGGACTATTCAAATGTGTATTATGCTTTACATAAACCTTTTTTCTGTAGGATTCGTGTACTACTTTAATAATCTATATAGTTAAATTAAATTTGGACACAATTTGGTCCTATAAATATATTTACCGATAGTTTATTGGAGTAAATGTATTTATATGCAATTCTAAACAAAAATCTATACGATTTTTAGCAAAATAGGTTCATCAATTATTTTTATGAGAATCAAATCAAAGTACTACTTATTACAATTTTTTTCTACCAACTTCTGTCACCTGTCACCCAAGCCATGCATTTTGTTAATATATTGATTTTACATGTAAAAAAAATGTCGGATTTCATTGTTTACAGGTTAAAGACAATAATATTGTTGTGTTGACGATTATAGACAACTATTATTAATTTTAATTAATAAAATCGGCGTATATTTGACAGTATTTTTTTATACCTACTTTCGGGTCGAAAGTTTGTAAGATTCGTAAATAGAGTATCTTAAAATATGTATTTATGACGGAGAAAAAAAACACAGGCTATTATAAATTAATGTTTGGCGAAACCGTATTTTGCCTGGAGTAGTGCCTACAACCCGGTATACGCATGTTTGAACTTAACGTCTGCCTGACATCGTTTTGACACCCCGCCCCCAACCCCGCATAATGGCAATGGCTGGCACCCACTCTGTGGGGCCACTTTGCGGCACTACTGGGACTTCTATGGTACTTTCGTTCCCTGCACTTCAGCGACTGATTCCGACTGTGTGTGTGTGGGGCCGGCCTAACGGCCCGGTCACGACATCGACATTGCGCGAATAGGCATGCGGCCTTATGTTCAAATTCATAACGTAGTGATGCTGAATGGATACCTAGTAAACCATCAAATTATCGTAATAAAGTATAAATTATAAAATGTAATTAAAAAATCATAAAAAGATATGAACCTTGAAAGTTTAGAAAAAAGATGCATTTTTTTATTTTGTCCAAGAGTAAATTTATAGCTGCCAATAGAATCCTTACGCTTTTATAGAAACAAATTTGTATGACAACATGTACTTCAACGCAGTATTTCGCGACCGAAACAACAATTTACCGGATTTTCCATACAATGAGTTCGTACAACTACTTTGTACAAGTGACGTCATACGTGGGTACGTCATCAGTATGAAGCGTTTTCCGCTGCCGCCAGAGACGTCAATCTTTGTCTCAAATTTTTGGGTATTTATGTTCTTTAATTGTAGTTGCTCCCATACAAACATTTGTTCCTCTCCAAAAACTGGTTCGAATGGCATCGTAAAAAAATCTTAGTCCGCATCCCTATTGTGTTGTGACGCGGCAAGCGTTTTGTCTGTCGGTCGAGACGCTCAACGCACTATGGTTATAATCGAGATCGGGATCACACGCTATGAATTAGAGAAACCGCTGCCGAACAATGTCGTGGCCGGCGCTCGGGACATCCTATTATGTGTAGGTGCGAATAAAATTATGTAATTTTGTACTTTTCTTTCAAACATCGGGCTCCACCAATCAGACGTTATGGTGCTCACGTCAGCCACCGTCTTGGTCATGGTCGTCGTGGATCTATTGGCCACCATAGTCACGTTTCTGGTCTTCGGTCTCGAAGGTCTCTCATCAGCATAGTCTAGTGTCACCTGGCTGCATATGCTATCCGACGGCCAAATCAGTCGTTCAGTAACTTCTTCTGCAAATACAAGTGGTTTTGTAAGAAGCTAAATAGCATCGCGTGTTTGTATAGTTTAATATTTGGTCTTTGGTCATTTTTTGAAGGGCTCTAACGATTTCGATGATTGTTTCTGGAAAATTAACGCAAGTTGGTCCCCTAGAACTAGAACCTATGCGTCGACGGCGCGCTTTAAAACCGCATACTCCAGGCAAAATAGGGTCAGCTAGTATGGCGAAATGGAAATAATTTATAATAGCTTTTTTTTTCTGCGTAACAGATAAATTATAATTGTATTAATAACGACGAGACTAAATCCGACAAAATATTTGTGATTTTGATATTTTAATAAATAATTGAAAATTTATAAATTCCTGTAAAATCGGAAAAAAAAATTAACTCATTTTTTATTCTTTGTTTTGATAAATTAATATTTCCTCTATAAGTTTGATGATAAATCAGGCAAAAAATGTTTCCGAATTACATTTCTATTTAGTAGATCCCTAACATTTTATTCATTTACCATATTTCCGTGTCCAAAAATAATAATTGGCTGTAGGTTCCTACATTCTTTGATGAATGTAGTGGACACAAACATTAGAAACGAATCGCACACTAAACAACAACGGAGGGTGGATTTTAGGGGTTAAATGCTGTTTAACTATTTAAAAAAATGCAAATTGATCAGTTACTTTTGGGATTTTCATTATAAGCTATTTTTCATCGAATAATGTACGAATCCCCTTATAAAATCGGTTGCAAGTAATGTTATTACAAACACCTGTTAAAATAGGTTTAAAAATGCCGCGCGCGAGCCGCAGAGCTAACGTGATTGGCCGGCCGCCCGCTCGCCGCGTAGGTACTACATACTAGGTAGGTAGGTAGGTACCGCACGAATCGCAGCGATTCGCGAAACCATCTAACGCGTCTAAGATCTAGTTGTTGATAGTAGTTAAATTTTAATATACTCGTTGTGAAACGAATTATGAAAATATTTAAGTATTTTTATTTATTTATCAATGAGTGACACTGACGAGCGTGGGATGAAGATACCTATGCAATTTAACTTTGAACTTTGACTTAGGTAGTGGAAGTTGGAAAAAGGGACTTCAAAGATTGTGCACACGTGTATATTATGTAGTTTGTGATGGACTTTTTAAGACTAGAGGAAGATGCTTGCTTTGTTTACATTAATTTCTTTTTTGGTTCAGTTTTATTTATATATTTAGTCTTTATTGCACTAAGGACAACTTATCGTACAAGAGGCGGACTTAATGCCGTAAGCATTCTCTACCAGTCAACCTTTGCGCAAAGCAGACAGATTATGGGCGTGTAGTAATTGTAATAGAGCAAAATTCGTTAAAATAGTAAACTAGAGAGATTTATACCCTTACCTATTATTTGATTTTTATTATGCCCAATATTACACGTTAGATAATATACAGGGTGAAAAAATCTATGGAACCTGAAGGGAAACCCTTAAGACAGCTCATTCTCTCGCTCTCATTGTCATGAATTAAACACTATTTAAATTTAATTTACCTACTTTTAGCCCGAATTACATTTGAATTACAATTTACTATCGCAATCACTAAAATTTATTGACCGAATATCTTTTGTCCGAAAACTTTTCGTATTTTTATGACTTCTCCGAATATACAATTCATTACCTACTTTTTTCATTTACCATTTGATGTTATCCAAATGTGTCAGTTGTCCGAAAAACTTTTACCACTACAGTCTTTTGAGCTTTGTTACAACTTTTGTTTCATAGCCAATTTTTGACTTATCCAGCATTACTTTCCGCATTTCATACGTTTAGTCAAATGTTCATTTTGAATGAAATTCAAAGTAGTTTTACAGAGACTAAGGCAGGTCGGTGTAGGTACGACGACGAGCGAAGCCAGGAGGAGTTTTAGGTGAACTGCGAGTTTGCGACCCTACATCGCGCGAGCCGAGCGAGCGTAGCGTGCCGTGGCAGCGGCCGGCGAAGCGCCAGAACCGAACACTTTTTTACTACTTAATATTTACATATGTACTGTATAAGTAAGGGTCAGGTCGGAAGAAATAACTTGATAAACCAAATGTTGTAATTATTTAGTATCGATTTATTTAAAGAACACCCTGCCTAGAGATGGTGTTTACCCAACCTACCCAGAGTTACCCATTTCATCCCAAACGTCGTCTTGTGAAGCATTTTTGCAAAATATAATGAAACTTCTTACGTCATAGTCATATAGGAATGTGTAAACGTAAACGTTGTTCTCATTGAGATTTTCTTACTTGGTTACTTGCTAAATATGCAAACAATATAGGCTCATCTTTCCCTGGCCAGACTATACGTGTGTTATTTTGAATAATAGTACATTACTGCAGAGGCAGTGAAGTAAGGGATTGCTGGACTAGTCCAGGCAATGAACTGACAACTTGTATGGAAAAAATGACAATTTTGGAAATAATTTATAATAGCTTATTTTTTATGTATAACGGATATATTATCAACTAAATAGTTACCCAGCGACAAAATCCGACAAAATTTCAGACATCGAAAAAATGATAAGTTCTTCTAAAAAGTCAGTAAAAATATTAATAAATGTTTTTGTCTTAATTTTGGTTCATTTACATTTGCTCTATAATATTCAAGATAAATCGTACAAAAAAAGATAATGCATGCTTCATTGAAATCTACATAATTACTTCCGAGTGGAAAGTTTGTCGGATTCTTGACCTTATCCCACCCAATCCAGACCCAATCTTAGAATAACATTTTCAAATGAAATCAACAAAAAAAACGCTATTATAAAAAACGCTAAATTAATGTTTTTCAAAACCGTATTTTGCCTGGAGTTGACGAGATTGGGGTAAACCGGATACAACGAGTCCAGCAATCCATGTTCCGGCCGAGGATTGTATAGTGCGTTTCTCAAACGATGTGAGGAAATATTAAAATAAAAATAAATACAAGGTAATCAATTAAATAATAGGTAATTTGCCGCCTTTTTATTTTTTAAACATGCCATTTAAACAAGCCGTTCGAGCACTATGTTTAACCGCACATAGGTATAGTACCATCGTTTTTTTTTATGTCACAAGTTTGCTTACAGAACAGAGTCTAGTGGTGGTTGGCAGTATGTAATTTTTCCTTTGTCAGTTTAATATTAGTAAGCAAATTTAAAAAGTTAGATAGGGGACAATAATGGTTTTACTTAGGGTTACTTTTCTCAGTCCAGTTCCATAGGAAACAATTCACAGCCGTTACTAGTGTTAGCAAATTGGTGGGAACTGGCGAGAATAACCATCGAATACCAAAACCAAATGGTACTCAAGTATTGCATTTTTATCGAGTCGATACACGCGTAACGTAGCTGAAAATCGAATTTACCAGTCAGGGATATTAATATTTGTACCAGAGTAAGGATAAAAACTGACATAGAGGCGTACACAGATATTTATGCCCTTTTTTTGTACATATATTAATGCCTGACTTTAAATTTTCACCAAGATTAAACATATGATTAGTAAAAATAAACCAAATTAGCCCAAACTACCTACAATAGACGGACAGACAGACAGACAGACAGACAGCGGAGCCTTAGTAATAGGGTCCCGTTTTTACCCTTTGGGTAAAACAATATCACAGATTTGAGTAGGGCAGGCAGTGTCTTTCTGCCTTTACGTGGTGCACGCCACTGATGTTATGGATTTACGGTGGTTTTCTTTCAGGGCCCATAGGTTTTTCCACTCTGTATAGCTATAGCAGCTAAGCAGTATTTAAGCAGCGTGTTCTTTCTTACCCATTCCAATAATTAAGTACCTACTTCCGTTACTACAATGATGTGCAGATGGATCTTGTACTACAAACTCACAGACGACTTAACCTAGGTTAAGTGGTCTGTGATACACCTACGCAGATTAAGTGGGAAATTAACTACTTTAAGTAGGAAATCACCTGTTAAAATTGTCGTCACTGTTTTATAATGATGACATTTATCAGTAAATAAATTCTTGGCATGTTTTCACTAAAATATGTTTATAAATTTCATTAATTGTTAGCGCGTTTCCCGCTTACGCCATTATTACACCGTGAATAGTCGCATTCTCCTACTAGTACATCGTCGAAGACGATATAAATGATTACAAATAATCTGCGTAGGTAATGTAGGTATCTATCTACTTCGCGTCACAGAAAAGGACTCGTTGCGTGCCGCCGTTGCGAGCGAATGTGATCGTTAACACACGCGGAAAGAGCTCAAGTTCAATTGTAGAATTAAACAGGACTATTCAAATGTGTATTATGCTTTACATAAACCTTTTTTCTGTAGGATTCGTGTACTACTTTAATAATCTATATAGTTAAATTAAATTTGGACACAATTTGGTCCTATAAATATATTTACCGATAGTTTATTGGAGTAAATGTATTTATATGCAATTCTAAACAAAAATCTATACGATTTTTAGCAAAATAGGTTCATCAATTATTTTTATGAGAATCAAATCAAAGTACTACTTATTACAATTTTTTTCTACCAACTTCTGTCACCTGTCACCCAAGCCATGCATTTTGTTAATATATTGATTTTACATGTAAAAAAAATGTCGGATTTCATTGTTTACAGGTTAAAGACAATAATATTGTTGTGTTGACGATTATAGACAACTATTATTAATTTTAATTAATAAAATCGGCGTATATTTGACAGTATTTTTTTATACCTACTTTCGGGTCGAAAGTTTGTAAGATTCGTAAATAGAGTATCTTAAAATATGTATTTATGACGGAGAAAAAAAACACAGGCTATTATAAATTAATGTTTGGCGAAACCGTATTTTGCCTGGAGTAGCAGTCTGCCTAGGCCGACCTCTATACTCGAAGTTATTGCAATTCTTATATCAGTGATGATAGTATCGCAGCAAAGCCTACTCTGGAGTTTTATGTTCCAAATCCCCTTTCTGCTACAGTTCAGTTTTAAGCCAAGTAGCCTTGGATGTAAATTTTAAATATTTCGTCAATGAAAGGTATGACGTGTACATGGCACTATGTCAGGAGCTCTGGAGGAATAAGTAATTAGATAGATAACATTGAATAAAACGCCAAAAGAACGTGAAGATGAAGATTGATCAATGAGGCCTGCTTACAGCGCATTTTAGAGACGTGGTACGAATTATAGCTAGAATTATATAATTAATACAAATGTGAAACAAGTGAGTGGGCAAAGTTGCCAGTGTTTATATGAAATTTACTTATAATTCTGCCTTTGTATGGCTTTAGTTGAGATCGCAAGAACTTCGATGCGCCAACAGTTGTTATAGTTTTCTCCGTCTCTATATCAGAACTCTGTACAACGGTGTCTGAAACAAATCATTTGTGCCTTTAGTCATAAACGTCCATCAAGACTAATATTTTAGCTAGTGTCGTTCAAATTCATTTGGCTTTATGTCATTGACATTTCTGTTTGTAAGAAAGGGACAAAAACATTGTATAAATTTCACAGAGGTCTATTAAATGTTGATAATAGTTATAAACAGGGGTTAGTATATTTGCACTTTGCAGAATTTGAGATCCTGTGATCTTTAGGGGGACCGGGGTCATCAATCTACACTAATATTATAAAGAGGAAAGATTTGATTGTTTGTTTGTTTGTATTGAATAGGCTCCGAAACTACTGGACCGATTAGAAAAAATCTTTTACCATTAGAAGCCGACATTATCCCTGAAGAACATAGGCTACTTTTTACCGCGGGAAAATGCTTAGCCAAATATATCGTAACACACCCTTATTTGTACAGTAATAAAGACGTGCGCCGAAATATATCGTAACACACCCTTATTTGTACAGTAATAAAGACGTGCGCCGAAATATATCGTAACACACCCTTATTTGTACAGTAATAAAGACGTGCGCCGAAATATATCGTAACACACCCTTATTTGTACAGTAATAAAGACGTGAGCCGAAATATATCGTAACACACCCTTATTTGTACAGTAATAAAGACGTGCGCCGAAATATATCGTAACACACCCTTATTTGTACAGTAATAAAGACGTGCGCCGAAATATATCGTAACACACCCTTATTTGTACAGTAATAAAGACGTGCGCCGAAATATATCGTAACACACCCTTATTTGTACAGTAATAAAGACGTGCGCCGAAATATATCGTAACACACCCTTATTTGTACAGTAATAAAGACGTGCGCCGAAATATATCGTAACACACCCTTATTTGTACAGTAATAAAGACGTGCGCCGAAATATATCGTAACACACCCTTATTTGTACAGTAATAAAGACGTGCGCCGAAATATATCGTAACACACCCTTATTTGTACAGTAATAAAGACGTGCGCCGAAATATATCGTAACACACCCTTATTTGTACAGTAATAAAGACGTGCGCCGAAATATATCGTAACACACCCTTATTTGTACAGTAATAAAGACGTGCGCCGAAATATATCGTAACACACCCTTATTTGTACAGTAATAAAGACGTGCGCCGAAATATATCGTAACACACCCTTATTTGTACAGTAATAAAGACGTGCGCCGAAATATATTTGGCTACTTTGGCTGCTCCTGCTTGACTGTACCATCCTTTTCTCGAAACCATTCCATTTTCAACATTCTGTAATTTTGTGCTGGCTAAAACTAGAACTTTGAATTTTCAGTAACATCTAGAGCACTATAGCTTCCGCCAGCGACTCCGTCCGCGTTGAACTCGTGTATATCGTAGGTCCATACAAACTTTCACCCCGCATTTGCCCCCCTTAGGGCATGATTCCCGGGAAAACAACTCTCCTAAAACTGTCCTGCCCCGGGATTCAAATTATCTCTATACCAAATTTCATCTCAATCTGTGAAGAAGTAACAGACAGACCAACACACTTTCGCATTTATAATATTATACGTATAAATATGGATAATATGGCATAGGTATCTAAGACATTCTCAATAAAATATTACATTTTAACTCTAGTTTAAGAACTACTGCCCTTAGTTTTGTCCCTGACACTGACACACTTACGTCAGTGATGACTGATGACTGATCAACATAATAATTCCAAGTCACAGGAGATTTTTAGAAAAGTGTTTCTTACGGTATATCGGCAAGCACGGCTCGATGCGTTGTCTGATGTAACCTCTAGGAGTCTGCTTTCGCTGGTTCCATGGCCATAAACTCGTATCCTCGCATTTGCACCGGCGTTCTGCAAATAAGGCATATTATGCATGTTTCGTTGCAATCAATCAGGTTTTGGCCTCAAAGAACTTTTAAATCCCCGACGCTCTACCTTACCATTGCAAACTCTACATTAATAACCCTTACTTTTGGAGGTTGTAATGGTGGTTGTACGTGTGTGAATTTAATTTAAGTAATTTAAGATAGGTACCGAAAGTAAATAAAAAAAACGATCGGATTATACTCCGGGAGTGCCGGCAGAAGTGAAAACTCAATGACATTGTAACAGTTTTTCGATCAGGTCACGTGTCCGTCTTACGAATTTTCAATCTGTCGAATCTTACAGACACGTGACATCTTACGGTCACGCGTCATCTTATGGTCACGCTGACCTGTTGCGAGTATCTCTCGAATCTCACGGTCACGTGACATGTTACGGTCACGAGACAATCGTGACATGTTACGGTCACGTGACATTTTACTGTCAAGTGACATTTTACTGTCAAGTGACCTGTGGCGAGTTTAACAATTTTTCCCCATCACAAAAAGTGCACAGCGCCGTTAAAGAAGTTTTCACTTCAAAAAGTTTTCTGACGAAAAAAGTTATACTGTTGCATAAAAGCTGTGTTTGAAATAAACTGACACAAACCAACCTTTTACTGTTAAACTCATGTCCTCGTTTCCAATTTTGAGACAGCTGCAGGCTTTTCTTATTTGAGTTCTCTTTGAATTTTCCAAACTGAAATAATGAATAAGAGAAACAGATATATAGGAACTCATCAATTATATTTGGGCCAATCACCTTTATATTTTGCCGCGTATGTCTAGAGTAGAGACAAATCTGTCAAATAATCGAGGATAACGCGCTACGCCAGAATACCTGATCACCCTTAGCGACAAGGCCATCCAGTGACTCTTGTTTCCGTTTTCCATAAATGCCATATGATTTAACTAGTAAATAAATAGAGACAACAACAAAGTAGCATGTATATATATAGCAATTACAGCATGTTAAATTTGATTGGTCGATAATTATACAGACATTGATCAGATGATCAACGTGGTATGGTATACTTACGATTGGAGACTGGCATCTGTACTGTTCACTTTCTCTTCCGAGTTTATTTTAACTTGGAAGCATCGGTGTACCATATCCGGCCAAGTGCCATGCGAAGAACTTTCGTCAGTGCTTACTTTGGTTTGACATCCTCCTTGTTTTTTAGGTATTACTTTCCATGTATGAACACAATGCCCCTTTTCTGTTTGTCTGTGTGTATTGCGTTCAAAGAGTGGTTTCATTTCTATATATGATGCCCCGCTTTCCTGTTCTTCAACCTGCTTTGTATGACAACTATAGTCTTGCACGATTTGTACTTTATTCTCAGTTTCTTTATCCGAACTGTCGTCGGTGAGGCATTTCATTTCTTGAAATTGCGCCGCCTTTTGTATGTTTTGATTCGAATCAACCATTAACACCCAAGGTTTCTCTTCATTTAAATCTGGATCAGATTTTTTTAAATCTACGTTAGAAAAAACAACAGACCGGGTGCGCTTAGTTCTTTTCGAAAAATTGCAAGCTATTTGCGATATTGTAGTCTTTAGTTTTCTGCTGAGATTAAAAAGTCTTCCTGGGGTTTCCTGTGTGATATCATTACCTTTATCGTCGTCTGTTGGCAGAAGAAAATTGACTTCAACATACATTCATAGATTTATGCCTTCATTTCCAAAAGGGGTAAGCAGGGCAGAGCACATGAAACTTATGTTCCATGTTCCTGTCACTTTTAGCATAAATGGGAGGCTAAAAGTTCGACAAAATGTGATATCGCAGTCACAGGTTGCTAGCTCATCGTCCACAACACACTTCAACCCTTAGTACGACACTTACGACACCTACGTGAAGAAGAAGGGGGTGGTGCTATTCTATTCTAACCCGACACGACACCACAAGGGGAAAAATACTTCAAATTAAAAAATAACATTAAAACGGCGCAAATATCGCTCTAAAAATATCACATATTAAATGACGTAAATGAAAGGACTTACATAGTATTAGAAACTCTTTGGGAGGCCGAACATCGTAATCTCTTTTGTTATCTTTTTCTTGCCCTTCACCAGTTGATGTTGCCTTAAAAACTGTTTTCTCGATTTCCCCTTCATTGAGCCATCTTGAACTTATTTCATGTTGTGTATCTTTTATTTTTTGCTAAATGAAGAAAAAATTATGTCAGGTTTTTTATAAGAATTACTAGAATTATAATATGAAATTGCTTGCTCACTTTTTTCAAAGGTTCTCTTTCTTCGGTTATCTCACAATCAGATCCCAACAACTCATTATTCTCCATATCAATGCCACTATATTTAGCCATTTTATTACTTAATTCAGCGTCTCTGAGACAGTAACCTACTCTGTAGCTCGGCGCATTGTCGTAAACATTAATTGCGTTAAGATTGTCTTTATTTATTTCTTCGTTATCTTGTATCTTTTTTCTTCTTTTGTGATTCGCAAAAAAGTTATAAAATGATGGGTCGTCTCTCGCGTTAGTAAAAAATAAACGCGGTGACTGAGTCCTTCTTCTTCTCATACGAAGGCTTTCCCAAAATCCAGGTCTCTTGTGATTTTTCTGATGTGTTTGAACTTGCATTGTTTTATGTTCAGGGTTATTGTCTGTTTCAATACCATTGCTCTCATCGCTTTCTTTGGATGGACTTTCACCGCTGCTTCCTTCAGCAGGTTTTATATTAATAATTTCTCGTTTTGCAAAATTGCTCAAATTTTGCTCGTTATATTTTATGCTACATTCACTTTCTTGGCTGACTTGATTTGCTAGATCTGCAAGTGGTCTAGTATCGGGTTGTGTAGGATTTCCTCGTTTTACAGCTTGCTCCATTGTTTTTGGCGGTTTATTCCCTTCTACATCCAAGTCGAGTGTATCGTGTATGGAATTAATTCCTATATAATTCATTAATTTGTTACTAAACAGTTTACTTACTATTGATATAATTTTCAAACATTTATGATGTTGTTTACTGCGTCTTCTTCTTTTAGAAGGTAACTTGTATCTGTTACAATACATTCTGCTTTTGCTTAGACTTTCTCTCAAGGTATTAGCGACGGTTTCCTTTAGAGCCAAGAAGCGTTTTATTTTCCGTCTTGAATTCTGCAAATTTACAACTCGTTTCGATAAATTGACGTAATTATTTTGCGAATCACTTTGAACACGTTTCAGAATTGACTCAGAATTTTTAAAATTGTAGTCTGTTTGTAATTCTATGTTACCAGGATTAATATCTTGAATACTACTACGAGATCGGCAAGTAGCGGATTTGATGCGTATTTCTGATAGTATTCTTTGACATATAACCGACGGTTTAAACATTTCCGTGACTAGGTATTCAAAAGGCTTGTACTTGGTTATATGATTTCTACATTTGTTATATTTCTCATCTTTCGAAGTTAAAAGCATCATAGTTCTTACAATGGCACTAAGTTTTCCTTTGGGAAATGTGACACCATTTACTGCCACTTCTGTATCCCTAAAAACCATCTTAAGTCTCGAACCATTATCTAGTGGATTATTGCCTTGAAGAGCATTATTGGACACATTTTCACTGTTAATATTTAGCTCTTTTGCTACTGATCCAGTGACGATGGCTTGTATAGAACTTTGTTCTCTAATATTATTATTATTCTTACATTTCAACTGAATCGTTCGTTGTTGAGAGTAATTCTTTTGCAAATAATCGCAATCCAAAAGCGGCATTGATTCTTGTTTACCATTTTTAAGTCTTGGGGTTAAAGTATCACTATCACGTTCGGTTTCAGTCTTACGATTGTTGTGTGTGCCAGTTTCATCTTCATTTTCGTAACCCTTGTAATTAGAAAAATATCATAAGTAAAAAAGAAATTAGCTATCACTTGTGAAATACTAATTAGTTATTATAACACTTACGCGGGTACCCATTAAGGGTTTATTATCATCATCGTCAGAGACATCACTGTCGCTTTCATCAGAACTAAATCTGGAATAAAACGATTTTAAAACTAACGTAATCCTGTTAAACACAAAATGTTAATATAAGACTGCTGTGCTATATTTGGTGCGATTGTTTTTCCATTTATCTTATTTCAAACACATTGCACATTAATTTGCAATTATGAACAAATAAAAATAATCTGACACACATTTCACTTTTCCAAAACTTTTGAGCAAGTGTCTAAAATAATCATATTTAAAAAAAAATTGTTCCCCCATTATTTGGGGCGACTTCACGGCGCCAAATTTTACACTTCTATGTTTTTAACCGACTTAAAAAAATGAGGTTCTCAATTCGGTTGTATTTTTTTTTCCATATCTCAGGACCATGGGGTCCCGGACTTTTGGAAGGCATGCGTGGGGCCGAAGCCAACAGCGCAGAGGCCCTTTTAAACAAATATAATATAAAGCGAGGGATACACATGGCAGATACCATCTCCGAGCGCACAACATGATACACCCGGTGATGGTCCCCGCCAGGTGAAAAGACTATTATTGCAGTGCAACACTGTGCTGCGATGGAAACTAAGGTCATGGGTTGTTGGGTTGAATGGTAGGTGGTCCGGACAATGGGTTATGGGGAGGAGACTAGCGGACACCTGCCGTGACAATAAGTCTCAAAATTGTGAAAAGGCAGGCGGTGACTCGCCAACTCGTTAAGTGGGCCCCACAAACAGTCGCACGCGCAGTGCGACAATGGAGCAACACGTCTGAGCGGCTGTGAGGTTGTCGAGAGGTGAGTCTGCGGTGCGCCAGATCCCGGTAATCCGTTCAAGGGCCGCCGGCGTTATGACATTTTACACTTCCAACCTGGAGCATAGGTTCCGCTCTTGCGACTCCACTCTGGCCGGCCGGTTAAGGCAAGCACAGAGGCGAGGGCCAGATCACTCGGACCCTCTGGAGGTTAGGGGTCCGCGGTGTCGCCACTCACCGTCAGCTTATTTTTTTTTTTTCAATGTTTGTTACCTCAGAACTCCGTCATTGATGAGCCGATTCGTAATTCTTTTTTTGTTTGTAAGTATATGCTTCCAGGTGGGTCCTATTTTTATCAAAAATTCGGTTGGATGATGGGATCCATGAGGAATTGAGGGAACTCCTCAATTATATTAGGCGCGCGTGTAGTGATTTTGGTATTTTCTATTATAACTAGTGTATTTACACCCGAAAATCATAAATTTGGTGGAGTGGAATTGATGATGAAGACCACATATGACTTATGGAATTCCTCAATTATGTACTTGAAAGTACAAAAGTACGTCACAGATTCTGATAAGATTCCGTTGAAATAGCAACTAATGAAGTGCCAAAGGTGATCCTTGTGGAATCGACGGAAGTCCTCAAATATTATCGGCCCACATACAGCGATTGGGTTTTTTTCTCTAATAATCAACGCATTTGCTCTCGGAAATCAGTTCATGTGGTAAATTGGAAAAGAAATGTGGAAATGTTCTCGTGGCTTGGCGGAGTACTAAATTGAAGTCGGTTAAAACTTTGTTTTTAAACTAAATGATTTCGTTCCTCCTTACCTTTACCTACATAATAATTTATTTTAAAGTTGCAAAAAGCGGGCAAAGTTGCCAGATACTACGGTACTTGAATGTTTGTAAATATACGTCCAGCCCACAGACATACACTAGATAACTTAAACACCTCAATCTGTATGAAAACCGACCGTGTCATTTTTTTCTACCTATACTGTGACGGCACAAGGGTGAATTAGTGATGTGAATTCCCCGTTGTCCGCGCAAAATCGATTCTACAATAAGGCATTTTCTTAATATGCACGGACAACCGGTTACCACACACGCGAAGTGGATGCATTTGCGTGATCTATGTATATTTACATATATCTGTGGTGCAGCCTTACTTCTCTAAGCTGACATCGCTGAGGTCTCCGTAGTCCTCGGGCGAGTAGCAGACGGTACACAGCTGGCCAAGGTCTATGAAGCACCGGGCGCAGTACACCCCGGGGCAGGAAGGGGTTTCACATCTGAAAGTGGTCTGGTTACATTACGGGACGCTAAAAATTAAATTTGTGATCAGAATCCCACTTTAATATTATAAATGCAGAAAGTTTAAATGTTTGTTAGTCAATCTCGCTTCAACAGCTTAACCGATCTGGATGAAAGTTTCCACGAAGATAGTTTATAGCCTGGATTAAAATAAAGGATTTTGCTGAAACCTAGCTAACGATCCACCATCTCGATCACGCCAGCATTTGGGCAAAAAAACGCATTAAAATCGGTTCAGACGTTTAGGAGCTAGGACGCCACAGACTGGCACAGACACACTGGTACACCAACACGTCAAACTTATAACACCCCTCTTTTAGCGTCGGCGGTTTGTAAATTAATTATGCTTATTTTCTGGTTGATATAGGTATATAAATGGTTTTCAAACTTGCGTTATTACTATTATGATTGCTGCTGTTAGTACCTTTTCAGGTGCCGATCTAAATCGTCTTGACGATGTTTGGTATAGCAGAGCAGGCAATGTGGCTCTGCCGGCCCTACTCGCAACAGAATCCGTAGCCAACTGCATCTGGTAATAAACAAATCACTTGACTTATATCTCAGCACTATGTTTTTTTTTCACTTACATCGGTGAATACAGAATACAGATACTTATTTAGGAACTGTATCATATCGTATCAAGTTCTACTCGTATCTGTCTGAATTCCCGGTTATTTTAATGAGCCCAAACCTTTCGGGCTCCAAAATCAGATGTCATTGAATTGTCGTTTAAACATTTATAGGTGAAAATTCAGTGCAATCGAACACCAACATTGTAAGACACAATATATTGTGACAATGTGTAGGGGGTTTAGGGAGTTAAGAGAAGTACTCACGCTTCAGTCTGGTGGTAGTCCAAACACCAGTGCACTGTATACTCCTTTCACTCGCGTTTTCAGGGCTTAAAATATCGGTAGCACTCGCGACACGGAGGGTGACTAGATTTCACCCTTTTGAGTCCTTTCGGGTATTTTCGAAAACGGGCACGTGCGAAGTGTGTCAAGCCCGGGCGCACAGTGCCCGCGCCGAGCGTCGATATAGCGGCGAGTTAGGATTTGGGAAATGGGAGGGTAGTTAGCACATTGTCACATCCCCCCCAACTTAATCTTGAACAATATGGTTTTAATTGTGATATATTTACTCTTTTTATGACATTATTCGAATTCGGCTTGGTCAGCAGAGTTTGGCCATTAGTAATCTTTTGAATGGTATACGGACCCGACCACCGTGGGCAGAAGCCGGCGTATATTCCTCGATCGGCATTTGTAACTGGGAAACATTTTGCGAGAACTTGTTGTCCTATCTTGAATATGTTCCTACGTCTATGTTTATTATAGTAGTATTTTTGTCTCTCGTGTGCATGGTTCAGTTTCTGAACTACGGTGCTTACCTCGCGATCGTTAGTCGATTCGTGATTATCGTTAATGACTTTATCCAACTCCCATTTATTCTCTAAGGGACTCCTAATTTCCCGACCGAGAAATATTGATGCTGGTGTACAATTTGAGCTCTCGTGTATTGCGGTATTAAGTGCGAGTTGGAAATTAGGTAATAAGTCGTCCCACATTGATTTCGTTTTTCTACAATAAATATTCAACATTATACTTAAGTTTCGATTCACTCGTTCGACCGCGTTCGCCTGTGGATAATACGGAGATATCTTGACGTCCTTGATTCCCCAAACCCGGCACATTTGTTTGTATGCGTCAGCTGTGAAATGTGTTGCGTTATCAGATACGAGCGTTCGCGGCGGTCCGTAGCGCGCCCACACCAGGCGAGACAGCGCGCGCACGGTGTTAGTGGCGGTCGCCGCCCGTACGGCTATCATTTCGACCCACTTCGAGAAGCCGTCTAAAATTACCAAAACGTACTTATTTCCATTTTTTGATGTCGGTAATGGACCTTTGTAATCAATATATACTCTTTCCCAAATATCGTCAGGTATTGTCGATGACATCAAGCCAACCGGTTTCCTATTCAGTGGTTTCGATGTTTGACAGGATATACATGAGGCTACATAATCTTTAATATCGGTATATAAGTTATTCCACCAGAATATATGGGCTATTCTGTTATACGTTTTTGTGATCCCTAGATGGCCTGCTATGTCTTGATCGTGATAGTAATTCAATATTATGTTTTTTAGATTTACCGGTAGCACTATACGCCACTTATTAAATTTGTTTTACCTATTTGCCGGCATAATAATTCGTTCTTAATTTTATATTTTGGAACCGTAACTCCACCGTTGATTTGAATTATTAAATCACTACAGAATTTGTCGTTGATCTGGTGTCTTATGAGAGAATCGCTAGTAACTGGGTATTCTTGAAGTGCCATACACTGAACTTCATCCGTTCCATCGTACATGCGACTCAAACAGTCCGCTACGTTATTACAGCTGCCTTTTATACAGGGTGAAATAGTTATAACCGTTCAAATTTTTCCCAGGCATTAGGTATCAATAAAAGATGCCATTTTTGTAAAAAAAAACATACCTTAAATTTTCATAATAAAATGTGCTGTCCGAATAAATAATTAGTAACGTGTGGATATTCGGGAGCTGAGTGACGCTCGGGGTCGGGGCGGTGCGGGGAGAGGGGATGCTCGCCTATGCAAATGCACGTTGCAAATATTGCAATTAGTCGCACGCGCATCGCCGCATGTCCGGTCGTGCACTTCCGTGTTGCAACTCTCGTAAGACGCGCGATCGCGAATGTGAAAAACAATGTTTACGAACCGGGAGTATTATGAAATGGTGCGGGTATTCGTCGAAAGTCGCAGTGTACGTGAGTCTCAGAGACTCTACGAAGCAGACAGCCTTCCTCGACTGCGGAACTCTGGGCTACCAAATGCTAGAGTACCGAATCGTGAAACGATTCTAGCCGTCAACCGACGGCTTTTGGAGTATGGGCAATTTGTTACACCTGTACATGCCCAAGGACGAGGCGGGCCGAGAGTGCCAATTGAATTGGAGGAAGAAATCTTCAATTTTTTCGAACATAACCCCTGCGCGAGTACGCGAGATGCCGCACGTAGGTTCAACGTTAACCAATTCATCGTTTGGAAGTTGCTCAATACTGCTGGATTGCACCCGTACCATTATCAAAAGGTACAAGCATTAAACGATGCAGACGCCGTGCATCGCCGCACCTTCTGTGAGTGGCTGATCGCGCACCCCGATGCAATTATTTTGTGGACTGATGAGGCCCTGTTTACTCGTGTGGGGGTTTACAATCAACACAATGAACATTGGTGGACGCATCAAAATCCCCACGTAATTAAAGAATCACACCATCAAGTGCGATTTAGTGCGAATGTTTGGGCTGGCGTAGTGGGCGATAAGTTAATAGGGCCTTATTTTATTGAGGGACGTTTGACTGGGGACGCCTATTTAAACATGCTCCAAACAGTGATCGCGGACATGATGGACGACGTGCCACTCGCCATAATTAACCACCCTGAGTTTTATTTTCAACAAGACGGTGCACCGCCTCATTACGCGAACGTCGTTCGCCAATACTTAAATGCCGAATACGCAGATCACTGGATCGGACGCGGAGGTCCTGTGCCATGGCCTGCTCGGTCACCAGACATCACGCCTTGTGATTTTTTTTTGTGGGGCGAAATAAAGCGAAGGGTGTATGTGGAGGAGGCCCAAAGCCGCGAACAATTAAAAATTAAAATCATCCGAGCATTTGACGAAGTGAAAAATAACGTTGTTGTGTTAAATAAATTAAAAAACAATGTACAAAAACGTGCAAGACTCTGTTTAGAGCAAAACGGTTTGCATTTTGAACAATTATTGAAGTACAATTAAAAAATAGTGTGAATTTGATTACGTGTGCAGCCACATACATTAGGTATGGGTGCCTAAAGTTAATTTAGACAAATTGCAGTGAGTTTTTGAAAAGTGTAATTACACGTGTACATTAAGTTGATTGGGACGATAGTGGTAAGAACAACAGTTGATTGAACTAATTATTGTACATAAGTTGATTCCAATTTTTAAATACGCCTAGTAATGCAATAAGTTTCACAACTGCAGTCTTTAGAAATTTAAGACTTCTCGCAAAGTTGCATTTTGACGGTCCTAAGCCCGTGAAAGTATGAAGGAAAATTGGCAACTTACGTTATTTTTTTACTAACTTTCGTTAAAAATCTATCGGGTTTTCTACGCGTAAGTTTGTCTCGGCGACGCAACGGGGGGCGGCGCAAGCGTTATTCCCGCCTCCTTCACAGCGCGATACCGCGATATCCACAAACGCAAGGTTTTTTAGGATATCTTTCAGCTGCTGTGTCTCAATATTTTAGTACTGAAAGATACTGAAAGAAAAAATACGTATATTTTATTTTTTGCCATGGATTCCACTGTGAAAATTTGAACGGTAATAACTATTTCACCCTGTATGTTTAATATTGAATTTATATCTGGATAGCTCAAGTATCCACCTTCCCAGTTTCCCGATCTGTTTGGGATGTTCAAATAGCCAAGATAATGCGGCGTTATCGGTTTGAAGTTCGAACGGTGCGATCTCAAGATATTGTTTAAATTTGGTAACACCGAAGACGGCGGCGGCGCACTCTAATTCTTAAACAGTGCGGCGGCGCTCTGGGTCCGACAGCGTGCGGCTCGCGAAGCACACCGGGGCCAGCGCGCCGTCCACCTCCTGCTGCAGCACAGCTCCCAGAGCCGACCCGGAAGCATCCGTTTGTAAAATAAACTTTTTGCTGAAGTCGGGAAACCTCAACACGTTTGGTGAAACCAGTTCTTGTTTCAACCGTGAAAATGCCTTGTTTTGTTCGGGTCCCCAGACGTACCTGGTATCTTTTCTTTTTAACATATTCAACGGTTCGGCTATTTCCGAATATCGTGGAATGAATTTGGCATAGAAACTGGTCATTCCGAGAAACGTTTTTAATTGTTTTATATTTTTCGGTTCCGGGTAGTTTACGACAACGCTTATTTTGTCGGGGTCGACGGACAAGCCCGAAAAACTGATATTGAACCCTAAAAATTTAACTGATTCTTGACATAACTTTAACTTCTTAGGATTTACGGTAAGTCCCGCATTGCCAAGTCTTGTTAATACCTCATTTAGGTGTTGGAAGTGCGATTCTTTGTCTTTAGAAAAAACGCATATGTCGTCTACGAATGGTATTACATATTTATATTTTATGTCACCGAATATCATGTCGACTACTCTATTCAGAGACTGTGGACTTACACAGAGTCCAAAAGGGACATATTTATACTGGTATAGACCAAAAGGCAAAATAAAAGCGGTTACCGCCTTGGAACTCTCGCTTAATGGTATCTGATTAAATGAGCTATTTAGGTCGATAATTGAAAAATATTTCGCCCCACCAAGATACTGAAACACCGACTCTATAGATGGCATTGGGTAACTGTCGTATATGATTTTTTTATTTACCATTCTGTAGTCACAACAAAGTCGTTTGCCACCGTTTGCTTTTTCGACCAGGAACGCTGGTGACGCATACGGCGATTTAGATTTTTCTATGATTCCCTTGTCAAGGAGTTGCGCAATATGGGCTTCCATTTCGGTTGCTTTCGGTGGGGACAGGGAAAAAACCGTGAGCGGACCGGGACATAGGTATTTCTACCATAAGTTCTATCGTCTGATTGATTTTTTTGATAAAAGGTACGTGAGTTTTGCGAGTGCAGCCTGTCGCGTAGAAGAGCACCTTCTACTTCGCTACTTATTTGCGCTAACTGTGACATGTTTACAATGTTCATGGGATTACATTTAACGTAATAATACGTTTTTGGGGATATTCTGCTCAATATTGTCTGCATCAAGGCTTCTTCGGTCCACCCCAGATTTAGCGCCTTCGCGACAGCGTCTACGGAATGTGCAAATTCCAATAAAGTTTCCGATTCGTATTGATAACGCAAGCACATTTCGTTCTTTAATGTTTCTATGTGTATCGGGGACAAAAACTCGTTTAAAATTAATGGTTTAATACTTTGCCAGTTGTCCAATGCGGCTGCTCGGCGGAACCACCAGTCCGCCAGGAAGCCGGTTGTCCGGGTCATAATCCAACTCACGTACTCAGACTGGGGAACCAGCTCGAGTAGAATTAATTTATCGACGGCAATAATGAATTTTATCAGTTGGTTGGCTACCTTGCCATCGCAGATTGGCAGCTCCGCCAGCATACTTTGTAGTACTTTCGACTTGCTCTTATCAACATGGCTCGGTTCGCTTAGTGATGGAATCGCGGTCGGTTCGATCTTTTGTGTGTCTACCGGCAAGTTCGTCGATTGAATATGCGCCTTTGCTTCCGATTCCACGGCAATTATGCGATTTTTTAAGTCTGTTATTTCAGTATTTTGCGATTCAATTTTAGCTTGTAATTGCTTAATAGCCGGATTCAAATTCTCTAAATGTAACGATTTAAAATATTTAAACATGACGGATACCCGGGTGACGGTTCCTTCTTCCTCGTCCGTATCGGACATTCTTTAGTTGTGCAATAACCTGACTAAATTCGATCTACTCGTAATAATCTATACTTGGAGTTTCGCACCTCCACCAATTGTGACAATGTGTAGGGGGTTTAGGGAGTTAAGAGAAGTACTCACGCTTCAGTCTGGTGGTAGTCCAAACACCAGTGCACTGTATACTCCTTTCATTCGCGTTTTCAGGGCTTAAAATATCGGTAGCACTCGCGACACGGAGGGTGACTAGATTTCACCCTTTTGAGTCCTTTCGGGTATTTTCGAAAACGGGCACGTGCGAAGTGTGTCAAGCCCGGGCGCACAGTGCCCGCGCCGAGCGTCGATATAGCGGCGAGTTAGGATTTGGGAAATGGGAGGGTAGTTAGCACATTGTCACAATATTTATACAGACACACACACAAGCGGATAGTCATCCGCCGGCACAGAGGAAACAAAAAAAAACTTGTAAAATCCTAAACTTACGGTATACAATCGTGTAGCCATCTTTTGAAGGTTAGTTTTTCTTCCGACGTGTATTTGTATTGTCTATGCAGTTTTCTCCTTGCGAATTTCAGGAAACAACCTGTGACAGAAAAGTATATACTTAGGTACATATTTAAAATAGAAAAGGTCGGATGAAAACAAAAAGATCGCCTTCATAACCATTAGATGACTGGCCAACTTTGAAAAGTGCACCATGACATGATGGTTGCGTTGAAACACTACCAACTGCAATAGCAGAGGCAAACCCTGACATTCACTGCCAACGATTCCGTAGCATCCAAAGGCGACGATATCAGCTTACGATCAGGCAGGCAGAAGGCCTGCTTGCCAATGTCATGGTATAAACAATGGATAAGGGCAAGCGAATGTTAACGATTATGATGATGTGATAGTACAATAGAAGTAAAAGAACTCACTCCTCGTCCTTATGATGTGGTAGTACAGCCACACGGCGCGCGCCTTTGCGCGTTCCGGCTGATAGTGAGCCGAGATCACGTGCCGCAGCCGCAGTCCGTAAGGCTCGAACAGTGCCAGCAGCCATAGTAGGAGAATCAGGGTGCCTGTTCAAACAAGACTTTTTGTAAAGTAAATGAAAGATTCGCCAATTTCCGTGCGGTGAAGGGAGCCACTGACCCACCCTGGCGTGATTAGATTAGATCGAATAAGGAATGAGTATATAAGAGGAAGCCTGAAAGTGCCACTCATAACTGAAAAGCTGTGATCAAATCGCCTACGGTGGTATGGAGTATGGACATGTTATGCGGAGGGACGATACCTAGTCATTACTAGAGGGGCAAAGTAAGAATGTAGAGGGTTGTAAGAGAAGAGGTAGACCAATAAAAAGGTGGATGGACTGCGTGAGAGACAATATGAATAGGAAGGAAGTATGTGATGAGTTAACAGGCTGTAGAGGTATGGATGACTTATCCCTGCACTAATAATAATAATAAGTAAAGCCTTTTATTGCCAGTTTTATACAATTACATTTATTTTACCAGGTCTCAGTCCACCTTGTCGGACTGAAGGTCGTTGAAGGTTGCGGGAGTCCGCTGGATGCGGGTGGCGCAGGACCGGTCACTTTGGCACTCTTTGGGGGAAGCCTATGTCCAGCAGTGGACGTCTTTCGGCTGATATGATGATGTTTTTTTTTTTTCTTATTTTTTAACTAAGTACCTATTCAATTTACTGGGCAGCCCATTTTTGCTATTCTCCAGTATATGCCATTATTTTCTTTATCTGGCTAGTCTGCACCAGGTTGTTCCTGCGACCTGAACTATGTCGTCGCTCCATCTTCGTCGTGGGCGGCCTCGTGGGCGGCCACGGGGGCGCCTGTCTTCACGTGGCCACCAGTAGAGCACTCTCTCGCTCTAGCGACCATCCTGTGTACGTGCCACGTGTCCAGCCCATCTCCACTTTGTTCTGCAAGCGACCTCAGCAATGTCCTTTATGTTCTGATGTCCTGCATCGCACTCTATCTTTGAGTTTTAGGCCTAACATGCTCCTCTCTATTGACCTCTGGAAGACTGAGTTTATGCATCACCTCTTTTGTCAACGCCCAGCTCTGGTAACCATTGAGTACTCCGGGAAGTATGGTGTTTTCAAACACTTTCTTCTTTAGTTTTATTGGTATCTTTGACTTAAATACGTGTTTGAGAGCCCAATACTTATTCCAACCCTTTTTTGTACTCAACTTCTGTCATTAAAGGGGCTTGAAAGCTTATGGTCTGCCCAAGGGTGTCTTTGTACTATTCGTCATGACACAGGTCTCACTTGCGTTCTTATTTAGACCACATTTATACACTTTTGATTAAATATGTTCTAAATATCCCTGCACTAGTTTATGTTAAAAATACTCTCGAATTTTGCCAGAAGCAAGACAAAGATCGCCGGCCACAATTATAATCGCGACCTCATACATATAGCGCCATCAGCACGTCTATCATGGGACGGCCGCGACATACTCAAGATTTTTCTCGAACTATACCTCTTGTTCTAATTGTTTTAATAAGAGAGAGACGGATATTGCAAGAAAATTGAGAGCTCGCGTGCCGTCGCGTGATAGCCGTGCTGCTATAGTTAGTGTGCAGGGCGCGATTGGACGATTGATTGGGCGCCGGAGACTTACCGATCTGCGCGTATCGCCGCAGGTCGGGACGGTGCAGGTCGGGCAGGCAGGCCGCGGTCGCGGGGGTCGCGGGGGGAGCCCCCGCCAGCGCACTCAGCACCCCCACCCCCGCCCCCCTCGCCCCCACCCCCCTCGCCCCCGCCAGCGCGGCCAGCGCCCCCGCCAGCGCACGGACGCTGCCCGCCAGGGGGCCGGACCCCGACACGAATGCCACTGTGCGGTTGCGACCTGAGAGACCCGAGAGTAACATTTCATTAGATCCGATTTGTGTAACACACAATTTCAACACAACGAATTACTTAGATACGGATGTGTTTTCACAGCATCAACAAACATTGAAGCTAAGAACCGTCCCAACGGATAAGACTTTCGATTGAAAAATCCGCTGTCAAATTGGTTCATCCAATAAAAACATTGGTTTTAGATCAGACCTAATCACTCAAACCCGCAAGGAAAGCTCGGAAGTTTGTGTCACTTGTTCGTACCGCTTTGGTGGAAAAGTTACTATAAAATATCTGAAAAGTACCTGTAAAATATCCTAAAGTACCTACACACAAGTTCATGATAATAGAACTTAAGGCACGACTATAGGATGAGTATAAGAATGAATACGTATGGGAATGAGTATGATAATGCGTAGGTGGGTATGTGGCCTTACGTTGAAAATCACCGTGATCGCTTTGGTTACTCGCATGGCACCGCACATTCATCAGCACCCAATGCAAGCTGTAGTCGGCCACCATGTGGATCATCAGCTTGAGGGTCGTGATGACCATGAACACGATGGAGCGGGCGAGGTACATCCTCTCTGAGGGGAGGAGCCGGAATGACGCTGTCTGAAATACAAAACGAGTTCTTTATTCATCTTCTTTTTTAGGGTTCCGCACCTAAAGGGTAAAACGTGACCCTACTACTAAGACTCCGCTGTCTGTCCGTCTGTCACCAGGCTGTATCTCATGATCCGTGACAGTTAGACAGTTGAAATTTTCACAGATGATGTATTTGTACATTTTTAGATCAGAAACCTTTATTACATTTTTTGCTAAATTATTGTAATAAAGTCTAAATATTAAATCACATAAATTGTCAAATACAAAATAATTTAAAATTAACAATTAAATACTTATAATAATATAATAATAAAATTACTAATTAACAAACTTGCTCGTTGCTCCGGGCGCAAAGGTGCTCAGCGCATCACACTTGCAGCGTTACTACGTTGGATGGCGATGGATAACCTTTGCGCCAGGAAGCAACCCGCGCGAGCATCGGACCCCCTTTCCTTAATTCTTCTCCCCACTTCCCTGATGAAGGACACCGCCTCCGACCCCCAGCACCCCGTCGTCTCAAAGGCTAGAGGAACAAAATAGTAATTACTCTCTTGGACCGAATATTTGTCCCTTTTTCTAACCGCAGCAAATTCTGCCGCGGCACCAGCTGTCCGCACCGTTCGGCAGCAATGGCATTAATTGTTGTTCAATAAACAATCTAGCATCCCCTCCATATCCCGGGCGCACCGCGCTTACCTGATGACAATGACCGACAGATGACCCTTTGCTTGCATTAAAATAAGGCGTATGTCGCTCCACCTGTGACGTCACATACCTAGTCGATCCCGCGTGTGAATTCGTGTGTGTACCTGTGACTGGCTGTGACTCCTGAACCCTGGGCTGCGCATCTATCTATGGTATGTAAGCAAATTACCTAAAGACACCTTTTCTCAATGTTAATTCCCATTTTATACAATTGTTCTTCTTCTTCCATCGGTGTTCCCGTTATTTTAACTTTGGCGTCCTCAGTGAAGTCAATCCGTTTGAAGTCTTATTTGCGTTAGACAGACCACCAAGTGGAATGGCGGGACACCTCTGACTCTTATACTTTTTTTTGCTATAATAGGACGCACCCAATACAGCGGTCGAATTGCGTGGTTGGAGGGTAGCCTGGGGAAAATTCAGGGGAGACCTCCGGCACGACCACGCCATCCACCAAATCTAATACAAACCAAATACTTAGAACCCCGACATTACCGAGACGTACTTCGCCCGCTCTCTAGTGTTCACTGGCAGCACTGTCTCCCGCCCCTGCCTTTGTCTCTTCAAGTCCAGCTCTCGGAGCTCCTTTGTGATGTAGCGATTGTCGAATCTGGACCTTGTTCTGAACATGAGAAGGTAGTATTTCGCTCTGGAAAGGAAACATTAAATTTTAGGTCTATAGGAACATTTGTGTTGTTGCCAGGTTAACTATGTAGAAATACTCTACATGCAACAATTTTATTGTAACATTGATACAAAACACAAAGAAAAACTATAACGAGCTGGCTAGTGGGTAAGATGCAAACGTATGCGTTACAGCGTCGTAAGCATAGATGGCGCTGAAGGCAAAAAGCCTTTCAACATAGATAAGTACCTAGGTACATCTATCTCTAAGATATAGTCCTAAAACCACCAAAAGTGTATACATGTTTATGCTGACTGTACAAAAAAACCCTTGTTTCGTAGCACAAGAATAAGTTCAGCAGCGCAATTAGCGATGGCAGAAAGATATAGGTACGCAGTACGCAGTGGACCTGGACTGGACCGGTGATTACTAGTCCACTGCGCAAAGATACCAGCAAGTTTGATTATCGGTCTGCTCTGTTCGTGTGCTCGTTTCAGTTTTTCTTTCTCTCAGTGGTATCCTTATAGCCGTCAGGGTGATCGGTACACTCTTTAGCCACCATCGCGGTATAAATATGACCTTACGGCCAGTTGTTTTGTCGTGGTTTTGTCATCAATTCAGCTACTACCTCAATACGAATAGACTCATAGTAATTACCACCTTAGCAGGCATTACACGGGGAGTATTATGTATTGCAACATTTTTAAGACAATATTGTATGGAAAAGTTTCTTCAATAACGTCAATATACGTATTATGATATGAGGTATCGCGTGATAATACTGACTGTGTAATCCGTGCAATAGTAATTGCCTCTTTAAGCGACGTATCACATGACCGTTCCAATTTACGAATGCAATGCACTTTAACGATGTTAAAAAGACCAATTTGCAACGATGAACTGGACAGCCAACTCCTTCAAGCGTCTAAAAATAACATGCCTTTAAAGAGAATTGCTTGTATTCGATCCGTAGGTATGTTGAAAACTGGTTTTCTCTCTTCCCGAGTCGTATTTCTATTATATTCTCCAGTACGTGTTTTCTACGATTAGGAAAACAGCTACAGAGAAAAATACGACTAAGTACACATGGAAATGTAGAATAAGCAACGTAAGAAACCACAAAAATAATAGAGATTGGAAAAATATGACATGTAGCTATGAGTGACAAGAAAATTCACTACAAACGAAAAACTAATAACGGGAAAAAACAGATCAGGGCATTTCTCAGAGGTGGCGATTTTACGTGTACGGGGGCATATAAACACGTGAATTTATTGCTTTAAAAATCCGAATTAAATCATACAAATCAATCTGATACACCTGGACAACTAGTAAAACATTCCATGTAGTATATATATTACTTATAAGAAAAATAAATGTTAAGTGCTAAAATTGACGAACAGTGGGTATGTCCCACACCCAGATTTATTAACAGACACAAAATAATTCACGTATTAATATTATCAAATAGTATTAATATTATTCGACTTGTCCCGCTGCAACACGTGATTTCACTGGAATTTATAAACCTTGTCGGCATTTCACAAAGGAATATACCAGGAACGCCGCGCCGCGTGCGCAGGTAGCTTCAGTCGCGCCACGTTTACCGGTCTGCAAGCGGATTTCGTAAAGGTGTTTTCGGCATTCGGTGGGTTTGGTTACGTGATTTTTTGAATTCGGTGAAGCAATTAATTGTTTAAGTGCTTGTGATTTTTTCACTTTAGTGCGTAAGCCACCCTCAGAGGTATGTGATTTGGATATTTAGAAACTCTTTTTCATACAATGATTATTATTTCTGTAATTATTAAATAGCGACTAAAATTGAATTCAGTGGGTGTGATTACCGCGGATTCGGTGGGTTTTTCGACCACCGAAATCAAAAAATAGTCCACCGTTGTCAATCTTAACTATAAATTGTTCGTTATTTTTGTACTTTACAAAGAGAATTTAATTTGTCTATTAGTGTGGCCCACACATGTATGAAAAAAATGTTTTTTTTGAAATTCGGGTGGGGCACCCCCCAGTTTTTTTACACTACCTTATAGGAAAACTTTGCTAAAGTTTCAATGTCCTGGTATACGAGGAAGACGGACATCGATGCTTTAGCCTCCAAGAAATTGAAATTTTTGCCGGTTAAGGACCTGAGTTTAGAATCGAAATAAAAGTCACACAATCATTTAAACAAGCAAAATATCATTTATTTAGGTCGTTCTGACTATCAAGACACAAAAAACACAAACTAAAATAAAAAAATAATCTTTTAATTAAAGAACTGAAACCATACAAAATCAACATTATACCAAAATAATACCACCAAACTCCATTGCATTACTTGGAAACTGCTTCCACTATAGCCCGCTTTGTTGCAGATGTTGGGATCATTTTCCTGTTGGCCTCTACGACTTGCAATAGAAATTGTTTATCTTCCTCATCGTGAGTTAGCAGCTTGTTATATTCATCAAACAATTTAACTCCTCGTTCAGCTGTATCGTTAACTACTCTTAACTGTGACACTCGTTCTTTTCCCTTCTTATAACTTTGCTCTTCTTTCCATTTTTGTGGTGGTAATGACAAAAATGAATCGTCAATCATCAGAAGATTAAACAATCTTCCTGTTCGCGTAGAAGCAAAGTCACCAAGGGTGACTCCTTTTTTGAGAAGAGATGAATTTCCTCTTACCGATCGAGTACTTGGCGTTGACTTTGTCATTCCCTTGACAATTTTTTCCTTGTCTTGATCGCTAACTGTGTCGGAAAAGAGAGCGAGCCCGACTAATTCATCTGATAGATACCACAAATGCCGTTGCAGGACCTGTTTAGCACATTTAGAGACTTCAGGGTCCACGGAGCTGTACTTTTCAAGGTTCGACCATAAGTGAAGGTCCGACGTAGCAGCTTCTGTTGCCAGAGCGGCATGAGTCCATGCTCTTGTATAAAATAGGGCTCCAAACTTGACGAAACGCTCCAGCTGTGCCAATTCTCGCTTTGTAAGCTTGAATATGTCATTCTGACCACGGAACAAAAATATTTTCATCGTATCAGACGCGTAGGAATAGCAGCTTTGTTCCAAACAATTAAAAGCTCGTCGACAGTCAATTGGGATGCATTTCGGATTAAATTTACCTCGTTCAGATAATGGTGAAATCTTAAAAATACTTGTCTGATAGTTGGAAGTTTTATTAACGACGTAAGAGGATCCAAATCTCTCACTCCTACTAGGAATACAGTATCCGATTTTCGGGTTGTTGTCATGATTTAAATATGAACTATTGACGTTTGAAAACACAACAGGGGCTTAATTAATGGTATTTACGTCTTAAATAATACTTTATAAACAAAAAGATTTCTTCGAAACACTTTAAAAAGTAAGCTTACAAGACAGTTAACCGAACTTCAGTATACAGCCAATACACTTGCTAATGTCAGTTATATAGAAAAGTTGAGGGTAGTTGAGCACCGGGTCAGGCTTAACGTAGATTGTTGAAATTTGGCATGGATTATCTTATGGACTAATGAAATAAAATAAGAGGGTGCCCCGATAAAAAAATAAAAATTTTTTTTTTTGGGCCACACTATTGTCTATGTTAACTTATGCTACTAGAATGTGCATATTATGCATGTCCAAATAAATATATAATTTTGATTGTTAAACTGGTGCCACATTCATTGTATTTATTTATTTACTGTACAATCTGCAATCTAATATAAACATGCGTACAAAAAGCAGTTACTTTAATAAAGTGTGGACTTTAATGTTAATATAGTTTTTACAATATTAGTAAATTTTGAATGCAGTAGCACCTGTTTTATGGATATTGATTTCAATTGTGTGTTTTATTTCAGTGTTTTGAAAAACTTAAATATATCTCGCGAACCCTTCGTCGCGAACGTCTATAACCTTTGCCACCATTATTTTTTTTATATTTAAGCCTAATTCTTAATTTTAACATCATATGTCTATAAAGTAAAAAAAAAATATCGGCACCGAAGTCAGACACCGAAGGTCACCTCTGAGAATCGCCCTCAGTTAGGTGAGTAGCGTGGGTTCAAAAGTCGTACGAATAAGAACGTAGTTTTCTCTCTGACATTATTTGACCATTACCGTACGGACCGTTGTACGTTGTTTGTAATTTTTATTTATTTATTTAGCTTACTTGAAATACACATTTTTACATAATATAGGTAAATATGTTAGGTAACTAACCACATGTAGTTTTATTTTAAGATCTAAGTATAGGTAAGCATTAAGTTAAAGTAAGCCACCTTCCGTACTAGTTAATAAACTGTATTACGGCAAGGTGCCCTCCTTCTCCTCATGATTAACCACGTAGATATGAGTTAGAATTGTTTACATTATGTATTTATGTAATTACCTACAATTAGAATAGAATAGAATAGAATAGAATGGCATTTATTCAGGCAACAACACATCATAAGTAATAAAAATAAAACACATTAACAAATACATCGAAATCAATTAATCAATTATCATTAATACTATGTATTTTAAGGCACATAGGTTTCAATGTAATTGGTAACATCATTAGCATAATTATTGCACGAGTTTCTAGAGGGAGAATGTATTAAATAGTGAGTATAATAGTGTGGTGTGTGTGTGGGTGTGTATGTTTGTGATGGGAATAGACTTAGCAGTAGGTACAGTGCGGAAACCAACAATAAAACATTTATAGGCAATTCATGAGTGGCACGGACGGGTCATACAACCATGTACGTACCTACAGTTGGGCTTTGAGAGTAGATGCTAGTTAGATATTAGTGTTAATGTTACATACTGCGCCAAGCCGTAGGCACTTATACACGAGGATTATCAGGGTTAGGCTAGTAACTGTACTATTAATCACTACATAGTTTGAAACAAAGTCGCTTCACGCTGTCTGTCCCTATGTATGCTTAGATCTTTAAAACTACGCAACTGATTTTGGTGCGGGGTTTTTTTTTTTTTTTTTAAATAGAGTGAATCAAGAGGAAGGTTTATATGCATAATATAGTACCCGTGCAAAGACGGGGCAGGTCGCTAGTAGGTAATAAAATAAGTACATGTAATTGTTGTTGTTGTTATGACTAGTATGATTTTGCCATCCGCTGCTTTCTACGTTTCGTACATTTTCCGAGTGTTCCTTTGGCGCGTCCGTCGTTTGGCTTGGCCACGGCCATTAGGATGAGTTTCTATAGAGTACATATTGGACATGGACGCCCATGTTGAACAGGAATTGGATGCGGTTTGAGTAGGTTTTTAAAGTGTCTTTTTTGTTCCCGCAATATTAAGGTTCTATTGTCTAGTAGACTAGGATACTCGTATATAAAGGTACTGGTACACATGCTGTTTAGTAGGCAGCATGCTTGTTTGAGCATGCTCAATTATTATATTTATTTTTATTTATTTTATTGGTATTCAGGATAACAACAGCCGTAAATATAACTAAAACATATTAACGGTATATGTAAATAGCATGCTACTTACTAGCAACTTTACATTTACGCATTATATTTGTTCGAAACTATTAGCATGCTTTCGAACTACTAAAGAGCATGTGTAACAGTACCTTTAGATTCCGCCAGCCGCTGCTTTTTACAGGATTTTTTTTATTTTGTACGTTTTATAGGATCATTTTCCGAGTCTTTATCTGATGCGTTTAACGTTTGGCCTAGGAGGAGTTTCTCTGGAATGGGTCAAATGGGTCATTGTCAGTCAGTAAAACAAAAATCGTCTTTTCAGTGGGCAATAGTTAAGGGCTTATGTTTATGCCCATTGACTGGGGTAGACCCCCCTTATCTTCTTTCTCTTTTGTTACACGATCTTGCTGGCGTCCAATCGTGATATCTTCATGTCTTTTTCAATCGTGGTCGTTCGAAGCGATCGCCATTAGGCCTAGATGAGTTTCTCTAGCGTACATAAGTTTTGGTGATTGATATGTTTACATTGCTTAGGTACCTGAATATAATAAGCATCAGGAACAAGCCAGTGAGCGCACACGTCCACGACAGCCAGGCCAGCAGTGTGTCGGCGCGGTTCCGTAGATCGGTGACTATGCCGGCGGCCGCCTGGCTCACTGGGAGGCTGCCGTTCCCGCAGGCGGAGTGGGAGCGGCGGATGTGGACGCCCATGTTGAACAGGGATTGGATGCGGTTTGAGTATGTTTTTAGTTCTGGAACAGAAGTTGCTAGAGTCCATACCTGACTGATAACAAAATGACTTTTATAGTATGTCGAAGTCAAGATAAAGCATTCGCCACTTTTTGTCATAATTCCACTGTGATTTACACGATGAACGCGACTATCAGCTTATTGACGGTCTTGGCCTATAAAACATTACGTCAGATTTACAGACACCCTAAAATGACATTTTAGCGACAACGGTTAAATCGGAGAACTTACTTTTCTTGACAGTAGCAACAATGCTCCCCTTCGCAAAATCTCCAACCACGCAAAGCGAATCCATCGGCTGCCGCGTAAAACACACCGACCGGACAATCAGGTCCCAGTTCCATTGGCTCGTGAATTCTGGGAATTTTTCATGGCAGTCCTCCGCTCCGCGAGCGAGGATCTCAGAACAGTGCTCGTATGGTGTTCCAAGGTTTGCGTTGCAGACCGTCTCGACGGAGTTTAGCCAGGATAGGGACGATTGGAGGACGTAGGCTGTTGAAAATATTCATAGTTTATGTTTACAAACAGAAGCAGTCCAAAACCTGTCAAATGTTTAAGGTTGAGGCTCAACCTTATTCTTCTTGTAATTCTTGATATACAGGAAACTTAATCAGTCAATACTGTCAATAAGGAAAGATGTCGGAAGCTAGCAATGCTATTCGTTGATTGTTTCCTCGCACACCGTTCCATATCTCGCACAGTGTTCGTGTCACCTTTAACTGTACCTAAAAAGGACCTAAAATGGGGCCTGACAGGCTCGCTCGGCGTGTCCCGTAACATTGCGCCTTTGCGTTAACATGGCCTATGGATTTCGATTGCTTCACTCTGCCGTAACAATGACTCCTTGGGCTTTATCAAGCAGGTTCCGAGCATATCCAGTTGCTATTCCTTACGTAAAAAGATGAGATTATATGTTAAGCTTTCGAATGAATAAATTTCAGGACATACTTCCAAGGCAGCGTGACGGTAGGTGGACCTCGACCAAAACGTTAACGGATTGGTGGCCACTTACAGGGAAAAAGAAGCGTCGGTCGTCCACCAGCACGATGGGTTGACGACGTAAACAAGACCGCAGCTCATTTCTGGATGAGACTAGCACGGGACCGGGATAAGTGGCGTACCTACTCGAAGAGAGGCTTATGCTCAGCAGTGGGCGATTAAAGGCTGAAAATGATGATGATGGTGATGATGATGACTCGAGGAAGGTAAAGCACTGTGGTGAGTCTCGACCTTGCTTGGATGAAATAATGCAATGAATAGATGTCGAGCATCTGCTAAGCATGAGAGAGGATCGAACCGTTAAGAAATCGTACCTACTTGGGTAGACCGACTGGTCGGGCGGGCCAAGTATCACTTCGAAGGCACTTTGGAGGCAGATCTGCGCCAACTTCAGGCCGACAATTTTATTGGCAAGTAGTTACCTATACACATGGTCAGTCTGTGTATCACCACCATCATATCCTGCATTTTAGCCGCCACACGTTCAATCTTCTCCACAGTAGCGCTCATCGTTTCTTTCACCAGATTTAACGGACTGTCTTGGGATTCCTTGATATCTTTAACGCTGGATTTTATCTGCTCCTGAAAAGAGCGCAATGTAAGTTATTACTTGCAGGTTACCTATCACAACCTAGAAAGATTGTTTGACCGAGTGAGTCATTTGCCAAATATTTATTTCTCCGAATGTTTTTTTCAGAAGTGGTGAACTTTTGGGCTCTATACCTACAGATCCACGTAGTCCAATACGTATCTCTCATCTGTACTCATAGGATAAGAGGAGGCACCAGGCTTTACTGCCACCTGTTCACCATGCCTTGCAAAGGGTCTTTCCATTGGCCCTGACTGTATACTTTAGATGCTTTATTTGCCAAGATTTGTCGGAATAAAACTTTACCGCCATGATGATAAAATGAAGTCAAACATTGAATAAGTAATTCAGGCTGCATGCGTGTTCATCAGGTGACATGATAAAATGTGACGTGACCCTGACCAACAGATGACATTATGGTATCGATTTACTATTATACAAAGAAGGTCAAAACTATTATTTAAATATGGCTAATTCACATATATCGGGTACTGTTCCTACGATGACGAGGTGTGGTATATATTCTTAGTAGCAACTGTAACAAGTCCGGTAAAAAATAAAAATAAAATAATACACTCACAATACACGTTTTTAATTTAGCTTTATTAATACCGAAAACACTTTCTCACCAGGAAAGAAAGACGTTACGTAAGTATTAGGTAAACACCGGGTTATTCGATCGCACATTGCGCCGCACTTCAAAAGCGCATCAATAAGCTTGGTCAACTTTGAAAAGGGATGGGGGTCATAAAATCTTGAAAGGTAGTGAGGAGGAAGCGTGAATGAAATGGAATGTACGACGAGAAATTGATGGATGATTGCCGTAACAAGAAACCAAATAGATCTAAACACAGTGGCGGTTTAATGCCTTTTGGAATTTTGGGAAAAATCTGGCAAGCGAATGATGAAAATCCCGATCAAAGGTTGAGCTTTTATGATTTAAACAACCGTGCAAGGAACGTTAAGAAAGCACGGACTAAACTACTTACGTAAAAGAAATCAAGTTCACAATGAGGCAACATATTAAGATTAGTAAAATCCGGTTATCAAGTAGAATTTTCTGAAGTCCGCCTAAAGACTACAGTGTGCAGTGTGTAGCTTGCGACAGGTGAGTATAAAAATACGAAGGTTGGTTCCCGTGCGTGCGGGGATACACTTTCCGAAGTGAAGACTTCCCGCGTGTGTTCCCGTACTCCCGTACAAACGGCAGTGAAGGTTGTCGCTAAACCCGACGAACTCTGGCCTCAAATCCCGCACCGGAAAGCTACGAATTAAATAAAAGGAAGGTAAGAACTACGTCACCAATGGTATATCTACGAGCCAAATCGGAACATAAACAAACAATTCTTACCCAGAACGCTATCAAACAACTGGCTTTCGTTAAAAATATCAGAACAGGGAATCCCACGTTCACAAACCGTGCAGCAGCAGAGGTTGCAGTAGCTTCTGCGACTTCCTGAGCCAGGAAATAGGTTGGGCAAACTGCGGCCTGAAATGCTCTCACAGCCTCCGAAAACTTCAGCACTTTCTATTATAACACGACTACTACGGCTACAGCAAATAAACGCCACACCAGAACTGAACGCAAGGAAAAACGTGTATTCTTGGAAAGTAAACTAGAAAGAATGACAAATTTTTCATACGTTTGGCAATTCTAACAACTTCAAATCTGGTTCTAGAAAATTACCATTCAAATTATTATTTTTTTCATATATTTTTAACCCAAAAATAAGTACCACAAAATCGGACAGTATCGGTGCATAACGGACGAAAATGAAAAATTTACGAGCACACCATCTATGAGACCTTCCTGACACCTCGTAGGCAAGCAGAAAAGTATGTCATGTGCTACTGCCAACACGTTGGTGTAGCTAGAACCCTAAGGAATTCATAAGTGGCCTAGATGTAAAAATGTCCTGCAGGTTTTTGCTGCACAAGCTACTCGTAGCAATTAAGGTCGCAAGAGCTCCCAAGGATAGGCTGTGTTAGGTTTATTTTGTATAGCTTAGAAACTACTATGCCCATTGTCTGTCTCCATCATCAGATCAGCTCGCTGTCGCCATAATTTGCAAGGCAAGCCGGCCGATGCCCCGGCACGAGAGCTATTTCTGGAGCTCCAAATTCTGCTGCCCCTGCCATGCATACTGATATACCAAGTGGCAATTTTCACCCACGAAAACCTTGGTCAGTTCAAACGCAAGGGCATGAACTCCAGATATCCTTTACGGAGCAACACGCATGGAGACAGGCTGGTGGCGGAATGTCATAGACTAGCGAAGTCGGCGAAGTCGGTCTACAAGGTATAGTTGTCACATCCATACTAATATTATAAATGCGAAAGTGTGTCTGTCTGTCTGTCTGTCTGTCTGTCTGTCTGTTACCTCTTCACGCTTAAACCGCTGAACCGATTGCGATGAAATTTGGTATCGAGATAGTTTGAGTCCCGGGGAAGGACATAGGATAGTTTTTATCCCCGAAATCATCACCTAAGGGGGTGAAATGGGGGGGTGACAGTTTGTATGGAGCTGCGCGATATAAACGAGTTCCACGCGGACGGAGTCGCGGGCAGAAGCTAGTATAAAATAAAATCAAGTCGAATTTACAATATTCTGTTAAAGGAAACTAGTTTTTTTTCTCCGTGTACTCTAAGGCGTAGTCAATACAGTCGGGCTACTAATGTGTTGCATAAAATTGATTGTCATAATTTTATTTTGCATAACAGCCCTTGGCAGAATCATCATTTCGCAGAATTACTTTTCGCATAAATTTCATACAGTCATTTCGCATAACTTCCTTCGGCAGAATAGTACATTGGCATAATGACGATTGTAATAATAGTCATATGATCGAATAATCGTGTCACCGAAATTTGTATCGCATAATATTTAGCTGGCATACTGTCTTTTGTCACAACGTTCTTTGGCAGAATCGTTTTTTTGTAATCTTATTTAATCTATTCCTATTATTGAGATTAAAACAAGTGTTCTGCTCTTTTATAAAAAAAATAACCTATCCGCGATCTGAGACGGTTTTGCCACTAAGTCCCTGTTCCCTACTGCCTACGTGATTCGTGAAAATATTTAAAAGTTAAAACAAAACTAATGGCAATTCCTTTTACGTATATTCTGGCACATAAAATTATGCAAAAATATAGTCGGTGATATTAGTTGTATGCTTCAAGAAATTCGGCGGAATATACGTTGTGCGTAAAATTCTGCGAAAATAAATTCGGCCATATTACTATTCTGTAATTCAAAATTCTGCCAAATGAGTGTTATGCGACATGATAGTTATGCTAAGTATATGATTATGCTAGAGTATCATTCGGCTAAAAATGTTTCTGCGATAACTGTTATGCGGAGTGTATTTCGGACAATCGATATTATGCCGGATAAAGGGAACCCAATACAGTCATAACTCGTATACCTGTCCACAAACCAGCGACGCGGAGAGTGTGTCCAAGTTCTTTAGAGTGTTGGCGGCGGGCCCGGTGGGGATCAGCATAAGCGCATAGCAGGCGAGCACGTATTAGCGATCTACGTGGGAAAACAGGCCTGGTACTAGCAGGAACACCGGCAACCTCTGAGACACGGTACCCACATCTGTGGTAACACTAGACCTACCTGCCCACAAGCCAGCGACGCGGAGAGGGTGTCCAAGTTCTTCAGAGTGTTGGCGGCAGGGCCGGTGAGGATCAGCACGAGCGCGTAGCCGGCGAGCGTGTAGCGACCCACGCGGGAAAACAGGCCTGGTACTAGCAGGAGAACCAGGCATCTGAGACACGGTAGATTACACTTTAGTTATTATAAACTGGTGTTCGACGTGACGTGGCACCTGTTGGCCCTGCCAAAGTACACATGTCAGGCTTGCGATGTGCCCAGTCTTGTATTGGCTTACACAGCCATGAAAGACGTTATCTCTCTTCTTGACACTGCTTGTATAGTCTGTAATAGACTTACAGGCCATTGATGACGATACATTATAGTAGACTGGTGAAGTTGGAGACGGAGACGTGTTGTTAAAATACAGCCATTGGGTTCTTAAACACGGTAGCCCGCCGAATAAATCTTTGCAAAATGCCACTTTGAGGTTTCAAAGGCGTCGTGCTACATAATCTGAACTCTCCCGGGTTACATACATTTTGGAAACTATTTTAAATAGTGATCACAAGATAATGAAATAAATTAGTCCGTCCATTAAATGCATATTTAAAATATGCATTTAATGGACGAAAGGAATTCCTAGTAGGATACCATTGCCGATTGCGACTTTGGTACCATGCCAAAACCTCTACAAATGCGAGCCTGGAATTCAGTAAATTAACGAAAATACCGCATTTAAATACCTAGCAGGAATACCTACCTACGCGAACACCCACAAAAGGACGATAGTAGTATATAGTCAGACATCGATAGTAATATATTTATGCAACTTAAGTCGATAGGTGATATACTTAGGCGTATCAAGGAGTGTTACATCGCATAATCGATAGACTGAATTGGCAATGGGCACATTGCACGTAGAACCGATGGCCGTTGGGGCGGAAAGGCTGGAATACACGTACAGGAAGGTGGAACGTGACCACACCCCAGCACCCCAACACCTCAGCACCCCAGCACCCCAGCACCCCAGCACCCCAGCACCCCAGCACCCTACTAAACTGCCCCCCTATTCTGTAACCTGCTTTGAGCTCACCTCAACGCTCACCCACAAATATATTTTGACACCGCGATGCGTAGTAACCAAGCGTAGGTAGAGGTCTAGTTTCGTGACGGGTGATCGGCGGGCTCTACCTCACGATCCCTAACATCGTTTGTACTAAAATCACTTGCCAGAACTGTTTTCTCCTAATGGGCATTGCCATAGCCCTAACGATCACTTGCCATAACAATCATTTTCCATAATGTAATGATTGCCCTAAAACACATTTGTCCGAATCATTTTTACCATAATTATTAATATCCCTAATAACGTTTCAACTCATGTCATTTATCCTAAGTGTTGTTGTCCTAATGGGCATTAGCCCTAACGATCAATTGCCATAACAATCATTTTCCATAATGTATATGCATAATGTAATGGCTTGTCATAAGCGAACTCTGTTTTAGGTCGGTTAGGTTAGGGTTCACTTGTTTCCCTCAGACCAGAAATAGACACCCCGCCCAGCGGGTGGCGTCGACTCGCTGCACAGCTATCTTAAACAACACACACGCAAATATAGGACAAACTACAATAGGCCATTCAAAATTAGGAAATATAATCATTAGGATTAACGATCATTAGGCTTACTGATAATTACGATACATGACTATGCTATGGCAAGTGACGTTAGGAAATATAACATTATGGGGGGAAAAAATCACCCATACGATGTTAGGAAAACTAAAGATAGGGCATATGAGTGTTAGGACAAATGATCATTATGACATAATAATAAGTTACAATAGAATTTGTACGAAACTATTACTTCTTGAAGTACATTTTATAAGTTGGTCGACTATTACTCGTAAACGTGTAAAGCCTACTTAGCTGTGATAGTTTTCCTTTTAACTTCGTTATATGTACTACTACCATGAATTTTTTCACATATCCCAAAACAACCATTTAGCTAGCAGGGGGTGGGGACACTGGAGTCTAACAAAAATTAGCACTTTAAGGCTTAATATTTCACAAACGGATCGTTTAATCAAAAAATATTTTTAAAAGACCTATCCAACAACACCCCACACTATGGGGTAGACGACAATAAAGAAAATCATCCCCACTTTACATGTAGGGGAGGTACCCTAAAAAAAATGTTTTTCAAGATTTTATTTTACCACTTTGTCGGCATGACTATTCATGCCAAGTTACAGCTTTCTAGTACCAAGAGCCTCTGAGCTAAGCTGCGGACGGACGGACGGACGGACGGACGGACGGACATAGCGAAACTATAAGGGTTCCGTTTTTGCCATTCTGGCTCCGGAACCTAGTACCAAGAGCCTCTGAGCTAAGCTGCGGACGGACGGACGGACGGACGGACGGACGGACGGACAGACGGACGGACGGACATAGCGAAACTATAAGGGTTCCGTTTTTGCCATTCTGGCTCCGGAACCCTAAAAACGTTAGGGATTCCGATATAGATCCCGATCGGCGGGGTGAGCCGCTTTAGCGCGTAGCGAATAACAGCCCTGGGCCGATGACCTGGTAAAGGTCGCGGGAGTCCACTGGATGCGGGTGGGACAGGGTCGGTAATTGTGGCACTCTTTGATCGGCGGGGTGAGCCGCTTTAGCGCGTAGCGAATAACAGCCCTGGGCCGATGACCTGGTAAAGGTCGCGGGAGTCCACTGGATGCGGGTGGGACAGGGTCGGTAATTGTGGCACTCTTTGATCGGCGGGGTGAGCCGCTTTAGCGCGTAGCGAATAACAGCCCTGGGCCGATGACCTGGTAAAGGTCGCGGGAGTCCACTGGATGCGGGTGGGACAGGGTCGGTAATTGTGGCACTCTTTGAATAACAGCCCTGGGCCGATGACCTGGTAAAGGTCGCGGGAGTCCACTGGATGCGGGTGGGACAGGGTCGGTAATTGTGGCACTCTTTGAATAACAGCCCTGGGCCGATGACCTGGTAAAGGTCGCGGGAGTCCACTGGATGCGGGTGGGACAGGGTCGGTAATTGTGGCACTCTTTGGTCGATGTCCAGCAGTAGACGTCTTTCGGTTGATTTGAGGACGATGATGATGATGATGGTACATATACTTTATACCTTACTACTTTGTACACGACTACACGCTGCACGCTGCTACGTCTGCTGCTAGTCGGCTAGGAAGACAATTATTTTAATCGATTAAATAGTTTCTAAGTTGTTTTGTTACTTAATTTTGCACTCACCTGACTCTATAACTAAAAGTAACACCCAAAATGATTGCGACTCCAACAAGCCAACTGAAAGCAGTCCAGGCGGAGTCTCGAAAGACGAAAATCTTATAAAGAAAATACGTCAGGATCCCGCCAACGATTCCAATCACGATTTTTAATAGAAAACTTGAATTTTCCTTCAGAAAAGTGCAGGCATTCGCAACTTTGGAGCCCTCGGGACAGATGTTGGTGCAAAATTTTCCGAGTTTCTTTTGCGAATCATTATGGTATACCGTCCATTTTTCGTATAATGCACTCCGCAATTCCGTCTTATCGGAATTTAATGAATTTATTTTCTCTTTTTCATACTTCAGTCTGTATTTTTCTATAGTTCGCGCTTTCCAGAGGAGTGCGAGGTAAGCCATTTTGGCTACATGTTGCACTCATTTGATATATTTATAACGGGCCCTCATCATTCCAAAATGAATTTCGCTTCACAAACTTCTGTGAACGACAGAAATTTATTTTTCTTTTTGTGACATTTCAGGTCCTTGTTGTACCATTTGACAAAAAAGTTTTGCATTGGCTTATACGACACTCATTAATACAGTACCGACAACAAAAAAAACCTTAAATTAAGAATACTTATTGTCAAGTTTTATCCAATTCAACGCTAGCATAATACATTCTAAATGCTAGCGCCGCAAATAGAATAGCCCAGATACAATAAAATAAAATGGTAAACCCATAATATTTTTGAACGAGCTATCCAACGATACCCCACACCATGGGTTTAACGAGAAAAAAAAATACATCCCCCCTTTAGGTGTAGGGGAGCCACCCTAAAAAAAAATATTTTTCAAGATTTTATTGTACTGTTTTGTCGGCGTGATTGATTTATATTATATACCCATGCCGAATTACAGTTTTCTAGTTGTAATGGTTACCTACTGAGCTGAGCCGAAGACGGACAGATAGACAGACAGACGGACATGGCGAAACTATAAGGGTTTCTTGTTGATTACGGAACCCTAAAAATGAAATGCCTGAATCTGTGCCTAATCCAACAACTTGTAGACTTAGCTGTCGGCCAACCGCTACCTACTTATTACATTTTATCGACGTATGAAAACATGTTGCTATTTGTAATAAGTAGGCGCATTTTCGAATAATAACTTTCAACTATGCCCTTGCATGTGTTTCAGAAGCCCCTACCGCGAAACGAAAACGAATTTTGTTCGTGTATCTCCCTCTCTGTGGCACTTGCCAGTTCGAGCGACAGAGACGGAGATACTCGAACGAAGTTCGTTTTTAGTTCGCGGTAGCCCCACAGTAAGATACTTCAAGTTTCAAACGTGAACTATGCATATCATGGAATAATACTGAAGAGAATGGAAGAATGACAAGTTTTGTCCATTGTTCCTGAACGCAGCTGTGCCTACTTTATTTTATACCAACGTAGCTATACCTAAACAAGGATGCAATTCATTTGTTACAATTCGCCGTAATTGTCCGAAGGATCGACGACCACGCATAAGAAAATTGATCAGATAGATTTCCGTGAGTTCGTTGACATTTGCGAAATTGTCAATAACAAATTAAAATGAACCTGTCTCGTAGGGATACTCTCAACTCTGCGGTACTGCGCCGTCGGGGCATTCAAGAAACATGCGCAGAACACTGCATTGCTACAAAATCAACTTCACACCGTACCCGTACTAGCCGTTCTGGAAATCGTAAAGATAATTCTGTACAATAATTTAGGAAAAGCAACGTAATGCTCCGAAGGATATGCTGAAAGTGCAGTTTCTTAAAGTGAAATATGTGATAATGTTACGGTGATCTATCTGGAAAATGAGATAAGGAAATTAGTAGACAATTTGGTTTTTCTCGAGCGGGATTGTAAGTAAGTAAAATTCATTTTTATTACATAATTTTGGGTATCGATTCTTGAATTTTTAAATGTTTACGTGTTCATTTTAGTGAAGGGGTTCAACATTTTTGTTTATACGTGAGAAATGAAACATGTGACAGCTGTTTTTGTGGAAACTGCACAGTCACTCAGGAACATTAAATATTTTATTTAGGTATATGATATTATCTTTAGCTGGATACTTAAAAGAAAAAGTAGCCAGATAAAGATAAACTGAATGTAAAGGCCTATATTCCAAAATACATATTGTCTACAGACTTATAGTTACAGAATGATTGTTTTTCGTATCGGGAAAACTCAATGAGAAAATTAATCTAGGTTAGGTACAGTTAGCAACAGAAGTAGTTAATCGAACGATAATAAAATTAATAGATTTGAATCTGTCTTTAAACTGCAGAAAGAGAGCTCTAAGAAAAAAGCTCTTGTAGATAATTTTCGACACCTAGGTCCGCTGTTGACGGTACTTTCTTTGCACTCAGCAAACACAGTACACGCACCGCACGGTAGACTACAAAATAATAAGTACCTAGGTAAACTAAGTACAGACCAGACCTCTAATACAAGAAATGGTGCCTAGTAAAATTCACATCGTAAAATATAATGAATACTTTACTTGCTTATTGTTTTGTTAATACTGATAAATAAATTTTATGGGCTCATTATAATTATTACTTAATTAAGTTTAATGAACGCATTATAAAGTTTTTTTTGTGAACGTGACGTTCTTTTTGACAGTTTTCATTAGACTGTCATTATTTTTTTGACAGATAGATGTATCGACGGCTTTATTTGTTTATTTGGTTTAAAAACTTAAATTTCGTGGCCATCAGCTTGAAAATTAAGAACATTTAGTGACAATGTTAAATCTGCGGTTTGCACGTAAATATATTTCCATAGATTACAAAGGTACGTTTATATTTTTGTGAGAAAACAAGTTTGTATGAATACTTGCGCACTTCATAAATAAACGTCTTTCCGGCTTTTCTAATAATCATTAAACATTATGTATAAAATCTTGTTATGTTCATGTAGATATGCTTGCATGTAGATATCATTTTGTAACAAACTTGTTTACTATAAGCCTTTATTGCAAGCTTTATATTAACCTGCCCTGTTAGTATGTATGTTAGTATGTATGTATGGGACAAATCTTGCAAGTTAAATATGACCCACTTCCTGGTGACCGATTGAGGGTCGGGGTGTAGGAAAGGGTGGCCGTACCTGGGACTTAGAAAAATTTCGACCAAAAATTTTTTATTTCTTTTTCCTTTCTGATCATATTGTATGCGTCAAATAAAGCATATTATTTCAAATAAACTTTTTTCTACGAGCCACCATTTTGAAGTTATCACAGTATGAAGGGCGCAGGACTTAGACAAAAATTTTATGTATGTGGTGTCATTTTCTACAAAAACTTGTCGTGGCAAATCCGACTCGGGTGGCGGATAGGTTAGAAGACACCGGCGGGAGCTCTGCTCCCGCCGGTGTCTTCGAGGTTATTTTTTTTTATAAAAGAGCGGAAAAATGTTGAGAGCGAAATGTTGAGAGTACTTCAGTCATTTTTCAATTTAGAAAAAAGTTTTTCAAGTAAAAGATGCATATTTTTATGTGTTCTATTCGTTCCAATCATTCAAAATAGGTGTTATAATGACACCACTTTGGGTAAAAATTTACTAAGTGCTGAAGATTATAAAACTTTGTGTCGCTATATTTCAGCCATTTTTCAATTTAGACAAAAAAATTTCAAGTAAAAGATGCTTATTTTTATGTAATCTTTAAAGTTCTTATCAAAAAAGTACGAAAAACGCGAAAAAAAAAAATTGCAAAATTTTTCTAAGTCCTAAAAATGGGCCACCCTTTGCTACACTCTGACCCGATTGAGCTGAAATTTTGGGTATATGTATAGTTTGGATGACAATTCAATATTATGGTACCATCAAGCTGATCTGATGATGGAGACAGAAGGTGGCCATAGGAATTCAGTACTTAACTGACGTAACTCCGTTGAGTTTGGGTTCGTTAGAATCGTCTCAATGAATAGTTGATGATGGTATACAGAAAAGTCAGTGACTGTGCACTCAAAACCACATAGACTCTCCTTTCTTCCTGTTTTCCTTCTTTACACCGGTCGGTATACATTTTATTTTCTTCTTTTTTATCGTACCACTTTTTGTTGTCTTTGAGTTATATAAGTAAAATTACTATTTGTTTATGTATGTTTGTCCTTCCATATATATTTTCTACTCATATATTTTTCTGGGTTCCAACAGAATACCAGTGTTTTTGTTCAATTGCGAGCAAAGCTACGCACTGAGTTGGAGCCTTTTTGTCTTGCTGCAGTGCACACAGTTTATTTCTGTGCATAAAAACTGATTGTTTTATGTTATTTTAATGTTCTTTTAAGTTTTGTGTTTTCTGTATTTTTTCTGTCTGTCTGTTTTCTATTGTAATGTGTGTGTATTTTAGCAAAACAAATAAATGATTTATGTATCTATCTATCTACAGTCAGCAATAAAAACTTGTACCAAAAATGAAATTTTTGAGAGAAAATTATTATACAAACTGATTGTTTTCGAATCCCATTTCAAATTTAAAAAAACATTAATAGTATAAATCATGTTGCATGGTTTTTTTAAATGTAGCCCTCTTCCGAATCACCTTTTACTGTTCTTCCTTGGTATTTGTCTAGCATGCATGTTTGTCTGTCCATTGCTACCTTTTCCTAATTATTGCCTACTGTTTCTAACAGGTCTTTTTCCCATCTTGTATTTGGTATACCCACTTTTCGTTTACCGATTTTTGCTTTCTAATTTGTTATTGTGTTTGTCCATCTATTGTTTGGCATTCTAACCATGCGGCCTGCCCACTTAAACTTTTGTTTCAGTATATGTTTTGCTTAGTCTATAAATTTAGTCCTTCTTTTTAATTAAGTGATTCTTATTCTGTCTGATAGTGTCATGTTAAGGATACTTCTTTTTATGGACCTTTGACCCACTTGGATTTTTTGATGGTGGCATGGTAGAATGCACGTATAGAAAGCAATTTTTTTTAAATTTCATTGCCCAGTATTTCTTCCATGTTTGTCCAATTCTTCTTTCTATTTCTTTATTTGAGCAGTACCTGAAGGATATTTGTTCACCCAGGTAGATGTATTTGTGTACATGTTCTAGAGGTGTATTCTCTATTATGAACTTTTACTGAATGTCAAAAGTTCCTAATTCAAAAGCACGAAAGTGTACCCTGGGTCTCAGGGGGCTATAGCCGCTGGTATAGAATATGTTTTTTAATATGTCCAAAATTTTCCATAATCTTTTTTCTGTTGCTTGTTGTCTCCAGCGGGCATAGCATGCTTGCCTTTTTATCTCTTATTGTTGTCTCTCTTACTCACGTACTCGTCACAACATGGCATATGTCTTATTCACAGCAATAAGTGATAATATGGCATCTATGCTATGCCACCTGAGTCACTTTATAAAACTAGGATTTTACAGCCTTAAATACTACACATGAAGATTGGCACGGTGTCATGTTCTTAGCATTGCCTCTTGACTAATGGCTAATGGGATAGAATAACAACAAGAAACAAAATATTACATAAATACATAATGGCGAGGACTGAACTGCTGTCGACCTATAGTTGATTGACCCATAATCAATAATCATATACTAAACTAATAAATTAAAAATATATATACCCAGAGCCTGTACTCGATGCAACAGTTGTAACCTGGTGACCTGAATTCGGTGCATGAATAACTGAGTAGGATGCAGCATTCTTGATCGCCTATGTAGGTTGAATAAGGATTATTGGGTTGCACTCATAAAGTTAGAAGAACAAAGTTCCTTTGCTTTTCCGCAAAAAAACGTTCAGGTCTATTAGCGATGATGATAATCACCTATTTGCGTATTTTTGCATACTAACTACTCGAAATATAAAGGTGCTGAGTTTCAAATTAAACAAAGATAAACTATAGGTACGTACTTGGGTAATTATCCGATAATAGAATTATACCAAAACCTAGGAGAGAAAGGCAATGGTATAATTCTGTCTGAAGTCAATTTCATTCAACATCACTCACATTTTGTGGTTATTAACCACAAAATGTGAGTGATGTTGAATGAAATTGACTTGACTTGAGCCAAGATTCTGCTGATTATAAACATTAGTTCGAGTTGGTAGTGGTACTTCAATGCGTACGTGTCCTTTAATTAGAGCCGTATGAATGTAGGGCTGGATATTATCAAAGCGATGGCTATCGTTCCGAACCCCGCAAAACAGTGATACAAATATCTAAAGTCATCCTAGGTTGATGACAATGATTGTTATCTACATAATCAAACTCTTGTCTCCAGATCATGGACAACGAGCAACCGCACCAGGAGCTGGTAAAATGCGTCGTTGTCGGCGACACGGCCGTCGGCAAGACGCGGCTAATCTGCGCGCGCGCATGCAACAAGCACGTGTCGCTGTCGCAGCTCATGACCACGCACGTGCCCACCGTGTGGGCCATCGACCAGTACCGCATCTACAAGGACGTGAGTAGAGCAGCTTTACCTTCAATACAACCAGTGCCGGACCTTCAAAGAGGCTTGAGAATATTGGCGTGGTCGGTAGGATGCTAGATAATAGGACGACGCACATGCCCACCACGTGGGCCATCGACCAGTACGGCATCTACAAGGACGTGAGTAGAGTAGCTTTAGCTCCAATACAACCAGTACCGGACCTTCAAAGAGGCTTGAGAATATTGGCGCGGTCGGTAGGATTCTTAGATAAGAGGACCACTCAGTGCTAGCGCTTCATCTAGGATGTAAGTAGTTTAGTTTAGTTTATTTTATCTCAGTATACAAATTTGACATACTCACATTACATTTGCTTATGCTACTCGTCGCATAGTGATCGTTATAAATACAGTCATAATAACTTTAAAAAATGCGGAAATAATGAACAATGTGGTACCTTGGTTCATGTAACATGGTTCATGTTGGTCTGAAACGCACAGATGCTCATTGTTTATGCTCATTATTCTGTGTGGGTCACTGCTGGGTCTACAAAAATGTGAGTCTCACAGGGTACTGAAAATATTGCGATGTTTCCTAATGGAAGCAGTTGGTGGAATGTATAGGGCTCGGCCACGACATCGAATGGTTATTGAGAACCAAAGGAATTAAAAATACTCCCGCTGAGCTCCATCATTCGGTTTGTAGGAAGCTAGAGCAAGCTTTGGAGTAGTAACAAAAAGGGGGCAGTTGCGCAAAAGATCCCATTGGTCCGTGCATCCTAATGTGGGTGACAGACGTACGAGCAATAAAATCGCGAATTTAAAATTCGTGAACTTATTCGGCTCGGCGTCAGTGACACACCAGGAGAATAGTGTCAAGTGGGCTGGAGCGTATTCGGGGGTGTATAGGTTGGATTGCGGGGTGAGGCAAGGGGGGTTAAGTTCGCCCCGCCTCTTCAACCTATACCTGAACCGACCGACTACTGGAGGAGCTCAGCAGTGCCAGTGTTGGATGTTCCATAGATGGGGTGCGTGTGAATAACATCAGCTACACGGATGACATGGTGCTGCTGAGCCCCTCAGTGGGTGGTTTAATTAGTTTATTGCGCAAATGTGAGTCGTACGCGGAGGCCCATGGGCTGAAATACAATGCTAAAAAAAGCGAGATTATGCTATTCCAAGCAGGTAATAAGACCTACAGAGTTCCCTGTGTAACTCTATGTGGCACTCCCTTAGCACAAGTCAAGCATTTTAAGTATTTGTGCCACTGGGTCACTGATGATATGTGTGACAACATGGACATGGAGAGGGAACGCAGAGCGCTGGCTGTGCGCTGCAACATGCTGGCTCGTAGGTTTGCACCATGTACTGATAAGGTGAAGGCTACGCTTTTTAAAGCATATTGCCAGTCCTTCTACACGTGCAGCCTATGGATCAGCTATACGCAGCGGGCATACAGCACTCTGCGTGTACAGTATAACAACGCGTACAGGGTGGTGTTCGGGCTGCCGCGGCACTGCAGCGCCTCGGGTATGTTCGCGGAGGGCACGCGATCATCAGAAAGCGATGTAGCTCGCTCTCGCTACTGGGACGGTGGCGCGCCAGCTCGAATACTATCCTGTGCGCGCTGGCCGACAGGTGGGACTCACCGTGGCTGAAGCACTGGGTGCAACTGCATGCACCCTTATGCTTTAATGTGTATTAATATAATTTTAACCCTAGATTTAAGTAAAATGTTACCAACACGTTATGGACTTTGTTCGAAATAAAATTAGTTGAATTGAATTGAAATTGACACACCCAGGCGAGTAAGAGCCTTATCACACTTGCGATTTGCGAGCGTGTTTTCTATACAATTATCAGTCGCGGCGAACACGCTGCGTGATCGCCTTCATACAAAATACGCTTGGAAATCGCAAGTGTGATAAGGCTCTAACGTCGTCGAGCCGTAAGTACGCGAACTTACTCGCCCGTCTGTCACCTACTTCAAGCGTTCCGCACCCACAGACTGGACACACAAAATATCGGCTCGCGGTTCGCGGCAGTGACAGACGTACGAGCCAAGGCGAGCTACGAGCAAAATTCAAACGTGTTGGATCGTCGAAAAACTGGCTCGGTGGTTAAAGTACGCGTACTTACGATGACACACAGGCGAGTAAAGTCGTCGAGCCGTAAGTACGCGAACTTACTCGCCCGTCTCGCGCTCATACCATTAAGATAGGATAAGACTTTTATGATGTTTCAGGTATTGGAAAGATCTTGGGAAGTAGTTGACGGTGTTAACGTGTCCCTCCGACTCTGGGACACTTTCGGAGACCATGAAAAGGATAGGAGATTTGCTTATGGGAGGTAAAGTATCATGGTTTTTCTCGAACTTCCTTTTACGAATCTCTTTCTTAAGGGGATGCCTTGGTTTGAGTCGTACACGACCCCTAGACAGAGACACGCCGATGCCTTCCGCCCACGAGAAAAAGAGATGTAACACTCTTCGGGAATCGCTGTTTTGGACAAATTTCGATAAATACCTAACTTAGTGAAGGTTTATTAAAATTTCATAAAGTGAGATTTTAGATGAGATGAAATACTATAGTATTAACTTGATTGTGTCGTAAAATAATGTATGGTTTGAGTAGCCCGAGTAAAAAAAGGAAAATACAGACACAACTTTGGATTTTTTTCTATCGAGGAAGTTTTAAGCAATCGTGTATCGATAAATACACAATCATATAGTCAAGAATCATATATCTGAAAATCAGACCTTATTGTTTCTTTATCTGGTCAGAACGGCGTTTCAAAGCACGCGATAATTTCCAATGCACCGCCTTAACCCATTCTCCGCATGCTACGGTCGGAGGTAGTTCTGTGCCAGTTCCGTAGCAGCTTAAACTCCATGTGTGTCATGATTAGCGCTTATTGGGTTCAGATAAAAGTTATAACTGGGAATATTTGTGAAGAGTTTGAACCTATGCCTGAGAAATCTATTAGAGACATACGTTACGTATTCCCAATTGATTTCAATTAATGTTGCGCGCTCGTTTTGTCGCGTTAGGTTATGTGCGTAACTAGAAGCGAGAAACATAAGTTGCTGGTCGTTTTAGATGTCCTATTGGGTGTGTACCTAATGATTGGCATAACAACATTGGATATAACGTAACGTGATAGCAAGTAACGTTTGATATAAAGCGATTTTTTACGCAAACTTATTTACGATTGTTATAAAACAAACCTAACATGACCTAAAATGTACGCACCATAACAAAATATAAACACCAAAGTTACATTATATCTAACTTTACATTATACCAACCGTTGCGTTTAAGTATACATATCTAAATATATTGATACGTTATGAAACGGGTGTCCATCTAGTCGCATAATGACTCTCGTCATAATTTCGAAACCCATACAACTTTACGCATAAAATTGTTGCGCATACAAGTCTTTTGTCATTAATAATTCTGCGCATAATACTTTCATTGTCATAACTGTACTATATCATATTTTGTTTAACCATAATATTGATCAGCATACAAGTTTTAGTCATTATATTGAAGATCATAATTATCTTTAGTCAAAGGATGCCATGCATAACTTATGACAATAGGATGTCATTATGACTGATTCGCAAAGAAAAACAAGTTATTATATTAGTTGACTAGCATTTAATTAGGGTAGGGAGCTAGAAAAGGGGGGATCGGGCGGCAAGGCCCCCCGCAAAAAAAAAACAATCGCAACAATTGTATTTTTGGTAGGTTAGGTTATGGTTATCTTGTGTCCCTTAGAGCGGAAATAGGCACCCCGCGAAGCGGGGTGGCGTCGACAAGCTGGCGGTTAGGTTAAAATAATTGCCGGGTGTTTGTTAAAACAACAGAAAGTTGGATTAAGTTTAGGTTACAGAGACAATTTATTTAAAAAAAAATGTACAGGATTAAAAATGTGTGTCTTATACTTCGCATACATTTTTTAGCCATAATATTTGATAGCATAAATAGCAAATGTCATAAATTTATTGTGCATAAAAGCTTTAAGCATAAATATCAATCGCCATAATATGTTTGCGCATGTTTTCAAGTCATAGGTATAACAGTTATACCTATGACTTGAAAACATGCGCAAACATATTATGGCGATTGATATTTATGCTTAAAGCTTTTATGCACAATAAATTTATGACATTTGCTATTTATGCTATCAAATATTATGGCAAAAAAATGTATGCGAACTAATTTATGACTATTGTTGTTTATGCGTAATGATGATTATGACATTTATGACACAAGTACACAAGTATCGGCCTTATGGCTACAAATATTATGCAACCCGATATGGACCCTTATGAAACGCACCCTTTCCTATTTCTGATTATCTTTATTGAATTTCAGGTCCGATGTAGTGCTATTGTGCTTTTCCATAACTAATCCTATCTCGCTGAGGAATTGTGGAGCTATGTGGTATCCAGAAATAAGGTACCTAACCTGCTCCTCTCCTTACGAATACGTGTTACGCTGAATATGGACGTAATTACATGACGCATAAGGTTCAATTTAAGTAGATGCTTTCGTTCAGCGGTATTGACTGCATCTGACTGTTGCTATCATAGGGTTTTTGTCTTCACGAAGCCCTTAAATTAACTTGATTTATGAACCGAAGAAGTCTACAAAACCTTGATTGATGATTTGTGCGTTCAGAATATATTCGTAGCCGAATCAGCAACTTTTTATGAACTTTGTAGCGAAATACTCTCAAATGACGTCATCTTAGTGACGTCACAATCTTCCAGCGTCATCGTTTCATATAAAGTTGCGTTATTGCAAAAAAGAGACTATGAATTTTGTAGCGAACTACTCTCAAATGACGTCACGATTTTCTATGACCAAATTTTAAATTCGGAAAAATAACTCGTTACTTGATATTTCCGTGTCAAATAGTATAACTTGTTTGGATGTAACAATGTACATAAGTATAATGAAAATGATTTGATTCCAGACGATTCTGCCCGAACACTCCTATTCTGCTGGTGGGATGCAAGAACGACCTCCGGTATATGTACAGAGATGAAACGTATTTGAGCTACTGCAAGGACCGAAGCCCATTTATAAGGTAACTAGCTTCTGCCCGCGACCTCGTCCGCGTAGAACTCGTTTATCGTAGCTCCATACAAATTTTCACCCTCCATTTCATCATCTTAGGCTATGATTTCAGGAATAAAATCCATCCTATTTCCTTCTCCGGGACTCAAACTATTGCTATACCAAATTTGATCTATATCGGTTCAGCGGTTGGTTTTATTTAGCTTGATTTTGGTAGGTCAAATCTATAATTACAATTTTACCCTCTCACTGTTAACCGATTGACCCGAAATTTGGTATACAACTTAAGTTCTGATACTATTTAAAGGCCATGTTGTATATATTTTTTTAAGAAACTGTTATATTATGTCCTAGGTAACGAGACAGAAAAATATATAGTTAATTGACCCGTTAATTCTGACAGGACGCCAAGAAAAAGCGACCTCGTAATGCCGGACCAAGGGCGCGCCCTGGCGGCCGAATATGGAATCTATTACTACGAGACGTCAGTGTTCACGTACTACGGTGTCAATGAGGTGTTCGAGAACGCGATCCGCGCGGCGCTCATAGCGAGGCGGCAGCAGAGGTTCTGGATGACCAACCTGAAGCGGGTGCAGAGGCCGCTGTTGCAGGTCAGATATACACATCTGATATTATTACTGACTATAGTTAGCAGCGCTCATAGCTTAGCGGCGCCTGCGAGTCGAAAACGATAACGCACAGGTTAAGCAAAGATGGCAGCGGTCAGTCTTTGGATGGGTGACCGCCTGATGTTTGAGCGGTTATAGATAATTTTATTCCGAGTGTTCTTAGCCATGTTTCATGAAAATCTGTTCAGCCGTTTTTGAGATATTTGACTTTGAAATGAAAATGTCGGGGGTTTTTCAATTTTTCTTTTTATTTAACTTTACAAAAAAATGTGTATTCCTTGCTTTCCAATGAATTAATTTTCTTACATTGTTACACTTAAAAGGTTATAGATTCAACTATCCTTACTCCTTACTAATATTATAAATGCGAAAGTGTGTATGTTTGTCCTTATTTCACGTCGCAACGGAGCGTCGTATTGATGTGATTTTTTGTATAGGCTACTTTTTCCAGCGGGAATACATCTAATTCCCACGGGAAAATTCAATATGTTACTTACATTTTCCTATGTCCACGCGAGCGAAGCATTTCCTAAGTGACCGGACAATAAAACATGTTGCCAAACAAAAATCCCATAAAATGTAATTGTTTCAGGCGCCCTTCCGACCACCGCGACCTCTCGAGCCCGACGTGCTGCCGGTGAACACCAACTACTTGGACAACTTGGCCACTTTACTTCGCCAACAGGTAAGAATCTTATGAGAATACCACCTTTAAGTGATAAACTAAAAACTCAAACTCAAAATAATCTTTATTCAAGTAGGCCTATCAAAAAGCACTTTCAAATCGTCTGTTAGAAACATAATCATAAGCCAATTTCTTAGAGGAATTTATTAAACATAAAAGAATATAAATTGTATCAAATAAAAATTGAAAAAAAAAGATGCTAGTATAGAATGTTTCTAGAAACAAAATCTAATGTCAAAATAATATATATAACGAGAATAATAAATTAAGAACACAATGTCATACATTTCCAAACGTGCCTAATAAATAAATTTAAATATCAGCCACAATTAATTCGACAGAGTTTTATCATTCATGTAGTCTTGTATGCTATAATAAGCTTTCGAAATAAGTTTATGCTTCAAATAGTTCCTGAATTGATTAATAGATAACTCAGTTACGTTTCCTGGAAGTTTGTTATAAAACGTTACACAATTACCCATGAATGATTTATTTTTTGGAGCCGAGTGGTGGGCACCGCGAGCTTATGCTTATTTCTGGTATTATTATTATGTATATCACAGTTTTTCCTAAAATTTACACTATTTTTACGTACATACACGATATTGTCATAGATGTATTGACAATGTAATGTTATTATATTAACATCTTTAAACATATCTCTAAGCGAGTCTCTATGGTTCAATTTATATAATGCCCGAATAGCCCGTTTCTGCAGAACATAAATCGTATCCGAAGCACTGCCCCACAATAAAAAACTACTAAGGGTTCAACTATTTAGGGTCCAACTTTTTATTAGGTTACGATAGTGCAAACTGATAGTAAAAAGACACCAAAACTGCACCAAGACTGCAAAACATTTTTCGTAGAATTTCACTTGCCAAATAATCGTCAAATTAACACTCGACAAATAATTCTTACGCAAACCTAATGATTGATATATTCACGTTTAAGCAATATCTCGTTTACCAACTGGTACTTTGGCCTTTCATTCAGTCAAATATGTTAGTTGGCATAATGTGTTTTAACCAAAACAAAAAACGCAAATAGACGGTTTTGCGTTTTGTGTAGAGGTCGCAATTCTAACCTAACCGCCAGCGTGTCGACGTCACCCCGCATCGCGGGGTGCCTATTTCCACTCTGAGGGACACAAGCTAACCCTAACCTAACCTACCAAATAATACAATTGTTACGATTATTTGTTTTTTTTTTGCTGCGGGGGGGGGGTCGCCCCCCTTTTTTGGCTGCCCTAACCTAATTTAACGCCCTTGCCTACCGACCTACCTAACCTAGTTGATACAGTATATCAAATATAATTATATCAACTGTACATTAGACGAATTGAGCATTATAATTTATAACCAGTGTTCAATATAGAAAATATTATGCATTATACTTAATGTATGTTATATTAAATATTATTATATAAAATGATCGTTATATTATTTTTTTATTAAGGGACCGTGCCGTTTTATTAATAGTATTTTGGTAAAAATTCATAACCCAAACAAACGTGATTTTTGTCTATATATAGTTTGCCATAAATAACATTAACTTGACTAAATGTTTATTGTCTAATGTTTTTTTGCCTTATTAAAGCACTAGCTTTTGCCCGCGGCTTCGCCCGCGTAGTAAGTGTAATTTTGCAATAACTGTTGAATTGTTACGCCGGCAACAGCCTACTTACTACTTACTTCCCCTATATGAATTTAACCCTTCGTCAAACCCGTTATGGTAAATTATTTTTTATTACCTATTATTTGTATGCCCGTGTGGTGTCGGGTTAGAATTTCACCACCCCTTTCTTCCCGTGGGTGTCGTAAAAGTCGACTAAGGGAGCAGGGTTGAAGTGTGTTGTGGGCGATGGGCTAACAACCTATCACTGCAATATCACATTTTGTCGATCTTTTATACCCACATTTATGCTAAAAGTGGCGCTGGAACATAAGTTTCATGTGCTCTGCCTACCCCTTTCGGGAATAAAGGCGTGAATGTATGTATGTATGTATGTTTTTTTTATTTTATTAAATTTAATATCATGATAAATTAGAATCTGTCCTCTGGAATAAAAGCTAGTATATATGTTCATGATAATACCAAAATATCTCCACGAATTTCAAGTCAAATTTGTGGCCCGGACATTGCTATAGGCTTTTTTCCAATTTTTTTCGATGCCATTCGAACTTGTATTTAAAGAGGAACAAAAGTTTGTGTGGGAGCAACTACAATAAAATAACATAAATACCCAAAAAAAATATTTAAAGATTGACCTCGCTGGCGGCAGCCGAAATGCTTCATACTAATTGACATTAGATTGTGACGTCACAGTTACTATTTGTACTAATAGTTGTATGGAAAACGTTGTATGGAAAATCAAGTAAATTTCTGTTTGGGTCGCGAAATACTGCGTTTAGGCCCATAGTTGTCCTCCTATATAAGAATTATTTTGTCATTATATAAGAAAGGTCGTCTTATCTATGTAGTTTTCCATACGACCATCTAATCGCAATTTTATTTTCTTCAACAATCAACCAATAATTTATTTGTAAACATTGATATATAGGTTTTACGTTTTTAAGTTAAAAAAAAAATCTGTATAGATTCTATCTACATATTATAACAGAAACCTGCTGTCCTGCTTTCATGTTTCTAACCACAGTTTATCATTAAAAATCACACATTACTTATGTGAAGTTTCAACCCCTATCTTGACCCCTTCAAGGGATGAATTAGAAAAAAAAACACATCAATGTTTTTGACTGTAGGTACCCTTCCTACAAACAAAGTTCCTTCATACAAACTTTGCACCCCTATTTAACCCCCTTAAGGATAGAATTTTCAAAAACGCAGAAAGGACTTTTTTTGTATTTTTTTAAGTAATCTTTCTACAGTTTCCAGTTTCTAGCTCAAAGAATAATGTTTCCCCTGTACAAACATTGCATCCCTATTTAACCCCCTACCCTTCCTACAAACGAACTTCCTTCATACAAACTTTGCACCCCTATTTAACCCCCTTAAGGATAGAATTTTCAAAAACGCAGAAAGGACTTTTTTTGTATTTTTTTAAGTAATCTTTCTACAAAGTTTCCAGTTTCTAGCTCAAAGAATAATGTTTCCCCTGTACAAACATTGCATCCCTATTTAACCCCCTTAGGGGTAGAATTTTATAAAACGCCTTAAGATCTTTTTTTGTATCTTAATAAGTAATCTTCCTACAAAGTTTCAAGTCTCTAGTTCAAAAAATAATGTTTCTCTCATACAAACTTTGCACCTCTATTTGACCCCGTTAGGGATGGAATTTCCAAAAATCCCCTCTTATACCTTGCCTCCATCATAGAAGAAAGTTCTGATGTAAATTTCAAGTTTCTAGTTCCAGTAGTTTCGGATTCAAACTTTGCACCCCTATTTAACTCCCTTAGGGATAGAATTTTCAAAAACGCAGAAAGTCCTTTTTTTGTATTATATAAGGTAATCTATCTACAAAGTTTCAAGTTTCTAGCTCGAAGAATTATGTTTCCCCCATACAAACATTGCACCCCTATTTAACCCCCGTAGGGGTTGAATTTTCTAAAACGCCTAAAGTACTCATTTTGAATCTTAATTAGTAATCTTCCTACAAAGTTTTAAGTCTCTAGTTCAAAAAATAATATTTGTCTCATACAAACTTTGCACACCTATTTAACCCCCTTAGGGATAGAATTTCCAAAAATCCCTTCTCATCCCTTGCCTACGTCATAAAAGGAAGTTCTGGTGTAAATTTCAAGTTTCTAGTCCCAGTAGTTTCGGATACAAACTTTGCACCCCTATTGTAACCCACTTAGGGGTGGAATTTTCTAAAACGCTGAAACTATTTTTTTTCTATCTTAATAAGTAATCTTCCTACAAAGTTTCAAGTCTCTAGTTCAAAAACTAATGTTTTCCCCATACAAACTTTGGACCCCCATTTCACCCCTTTAGGGGGCGAATAAAAAAAAACCCTTTCTTAGTGCTCCCCTAGACCTTATAAAAAACCTACGTGCCAAATTTGGATTCTCTCGAACCAGCGGTTTGGGCTGTGCGTTGATATGTCAGTCAGTCAGTTAGTCAGTTTCTTCTTTTATACACCGTGGGCGTTAATAAACGGAAAGATTTAAACCATGTAGTTTTGACGACAGTACGAGTAAATAATGTTATATCAACATGGGTCCAATTATGTGTCTTAATTAAATTACTATTTCAGTACAAATTTAATCATATTCATTGCACGTTTCTTTGTGACTAAACCTTTACTTCAGAGAGTGAGCCAATTTAATTTATCTCAAGTTGAGAAACAGAGAGCGAGCATGACGCTTCACGAATCACTCCGATATCATACGATGCACGGCGAATGCAGTGACTTGTGTTCCATGTCAAGAAGTGTCATGTCTAGCACGATGCTTACGGTGAAATTATTTCAATTTATGGGTACCACAAAATACTACAACTTATATCCAAACTTATTAGTTACAACAACATTACAGTGCAGTTTTTTATTGTTGTTGAAAGTTTGTGTTGATATCTTTTCCTTTGACTGATATAACCAAAATCATTAATCATGATTATATCCGAAAGAAAACATACCTCTTATTGTTTTACTACATACTACAGCTGGAAAGGGATGACTACTTTGTTGTAATATCGATCATGCATGTGTTGATTTATACTGAGTAAAATAAAATAAACAATTATGTTAAACAATGAAGCATTTTTATTAATTTAATTAATTAGGTTTTCAAAATGTGTACCTCCGTGTTCAGCACAAAGATTTAATCTCAAACGGTTTTCATTATTTAGGTTTACGAAGGCGTTCTTTATTTCTTCTGAAGCCGTTTGAATTCTTGTAAATAATTCTTGTCTAGAGTCCACTGGTGTTGAGTATACCTTATCAACGACTCATCTGACCATAATATTTTGTTCAGAAATCCGGGCTCGTGCACTAATTTCTGGTTCATTCTTTGGCAAAAGAGAACTCTAGCTGGCCCATCATTATTTATTAATCCTTGTATTTTACTGAAGTGAAAGGGATGCAGACCGTACCTTTTCCAAAGCTTTAATACGAGCCTGTAATTAACATTGACTATTCGTGCTAGCTCTTGACGATAACGTTGGATCATCTGTAATCAAATTCATTATTCGATTCTCTGTTTGTACATCTAGATTTATCGCCCTTTCCCTCTGAATCTTTCCGAGCCCTTTTTCCCGAAACTGTCTGTGGATATCCGCAAAAGTTGAATGGTGAGGTATATGACGATCTGGGTGTCTTCTTCGGTATTCGGCGATAGCCTGGAGGGTGTTGCCATTATAAAAACCCGTACACAAAGTGAATATCCGCTGAATGAGCCGGAGAATAATGCGGCATGGTGAATATTATGTATTAATTACAGTCAATCAAATTTCAACGTGTGTTTATCTTGCGTGACACTCAGTACCTATATAATAATTTGAAATATGTCATTTTAGTAACATCAATTTTTAACTATCAGCCAGTTATGAAGGTTTAGGTTTCGCTATTGTGAACAGAACAAAACTAAAGTCTAGCGATAAGAGAAAAGAGGAAAGCTACTTGTGATTAAAGTGTGTAAGATTAGATATCATCATTATTTAAAGCACTACGCTGTATTTTAGTTGCAAGTCACATCCTTTTATCAAGACCAAACATTTTCGGTACCTAGTGAAACCTTTTTGTAGGATAAATACAAAACTCAATTAAGTGAAACTGGCTAACAACCATGCGGTTAGTGCGTCTACGTGTAAAAGTTACTACTTGGTGGCTACGTCACGACCTTAGGGTGTGTTACAATTGAGAATTTTTAAAGTGTGATTTGTTTTAAATAATTAATATCTCTTCAATTAAAGGTTTTTGGACTATATGTCACATAACTTTATATACTCTAATTAGGCTCTAAAATCGTTGGTTTAAATATTTCGGATTATTAACACCCACGGTGTATATTTAGATTTGCTAAAAGATCTTATTGTAATTTTTCGTAATCATATTTTGATGAATGAAAATTTGACGTAATGAAAATATTCGTATTATATTTGTGCCAAAATTTGCATTGGCAAACAAAATAGTTGCTAAAATTTGTTTGGGTATTGAAATTTGACCATAATAAATTTGGTAAAACCGCAGGATCCCGACAAATGCCGATCACTCACTCTCAACACTGTGCATCAACCTTAGCCATCGCCAAGAATACATGCTGCAAGGGTCCATATTGGCTGCCATAAAATTCGTTGTCCTATTTTTTTTTATACGAACGTATTGTAGTCGTAATCATCGCTAGTCTTAATTTTTTTAGTCCTAACCTGTTTGTTCCTAAATTTCTGTAACTATCATCGGAAGTCATAATGATCAGTTGTCCTAAAATTTTTCATCATAATTTTATTACTAAGAACTTGCTTGAAGTCATAATTTTGTTAATCATAACAGGTTTCTTCATAACATCATAATGTTGTTAGTCCTAATATCATAACTAAGAACAGACTTCTACTCCTAATTTTTTTTTTCTAATAAATAAACGCTTTCGCTAAGTAAATTTATGAAATCCAGGAATATGGAAGTGTAGGAAGTCTAGGTAGTCTGAATAACACACGCAGATACTATCAGTTGGAGGTTTAATCGAAGACTGATTTCCAAGATACATGCCTACCCTATTCTATAATACTTTATATAGTACTTTAGATCTACCCACAATAGGTACATATATTACACCTCCCCGCTAAATCTATTACATATGCATGTATACATGATTTAATAACTAATCTATCTCTAACCTACGAATTCTACCTGGTAAGGGCCTGAGGTTTAGCGGCGACCGCCGCTGTGGCTTCGGAGATGGATGTGGAGAGGGTGCACGAGCTTGAGATGTGTCATCACCACTATTTGACTCCTCATTTATGACCACCTTCCTCTGTAATTGCTCCCCGCTCTCCCCGCCCACCTCCGTCTGCCGGTGCGCAGCCACGTCCCCCGCCCCCGGGGACCGCTCGGTTGCCTCAGCGGGCTGCTCCGGGCAAGGTACACTCGACAACCTCGATCTGCGTCTGATTTGATCCACATGTCTTAGCATTTGTCTACCGTTATCCCCATCCAGTGAGTATCTTACGGAACCTTCGGCACCTAGTACCGTTCCCTTAACCCATTTGTCAGTTCCGGTAAAGTCGCGAGCCCAGACTGTGTCTCCGGGCTGGAAGCGCCGGTGCGTTCCGCCTGCGTGCGCGACCTGCCGCTGCTGCGCGGCACTCACCCGGTTCTGCAGAGCGCTTCCGCTGCGCAACATATCCAGCCGGGACCGTAACGACCTACGCTGCAATAATACCGCCGGACTTTCCCCAGTGGTGCTATGTACACTATTCCTATACGACATTAAATAAGTCTGTAATGCCGCGTCCAAGTCTGTCCGATCTCTAAAAGCCTTCCTAATTGCGCGTTTGCATAACTTTACAGCATTTTCTGCGGCCCCGTTTGATGCTGGATGGTAGGTTGGTGAGAAAGACTGCCGTATGCCATTAATCTCCAAGAATTGTTTGAACTCTGTGCTCGTGAACGGTGGCCCTTGATCTGATACTAGTTCGCGTGGTAAACCAAATCGCGCAAAGGTGGCCCTAAGTTCCCTTACTACTGCCGTCGCGTTCGTTCTGCTCATTTCAAAAATGTCTAACCACTTGGAACTCGAGTCAATCACTACCAAAAACGTTTTTCCCTTGAAGGGGCCTAGAAAGTCTATATGCAGTCTACTCCATACTTGGCCATGATGCGGCCATGGGCTCGGAGGGGCGTGCGCCGGCGCCGGCGCCTCCGCGGCGCAGGTCTCGCACTGTCGACACTGCGCCTCCACATCTGCGTCAATATTTGGCCACCACACGTAACTCCGTGCCAGCGCCTTCGTCTTCACTATTCCCATGTGACTTATATGTAGTTGTTTAAGGATCGTTTCGCGTAAAATGGTCGGTACTACCACACGATACCCCCACATTAAACAACCACGGTCGACATACAACTCGTGACGTCGGGTCAAGAACGGTTTAATTTCGTCATCACTGCACGGAACCGGCCAGCCCGATTGTACATACACTAGCACCCTACTTAGCGTAACGTCACGAGCCGTAGCAGACTTGATCTGTTCGTTAGTAACGGGTAGGAAGTTTTCCACAAAATTGAGATACGTCACTTCGCTGTGCGGCCTCAGGCCTGGCTTCGCCTGTGGACCTTGTGGGAGCCTCGATAACGCATCTGCACAGTTTTTTTTTGAAGGTACATACTCAATCTTATAGGTATATCCCGATAACAATATAGCCCAGCGTTGTAGTCGCGAAGCCGCCATTACTGGAATACCTACTTTATCTCCGAGAATATATGTAAGCGGTTTGTGATCAGTTCTCAGTATGAATTCCCGGCCATATAAATATTGGTGGAATTTCCGAACACCATACACTATAGCCAGAGCTTCCCTATCAATCTGCGCGTACCCCCGCTCGGTCTCGGTCAGCGTACGCGACGCATAGGCCACCGGCCTCTCGCCCTCCGGTGTTAGATGTGAGATCACACAGCCTACCCCCACTCCTGACGCATCCGCCGTCAGTACTAAAGGTAGGGAACTCGAATAGTGTACCAACACTTCGCTCGAGCTCAAAAATTGTTTAACCTTGTGGAACGCCGCTTGACAGTCCGGACTCCAAATGAACTTTGCCCCCATTTTCAACAAATTGTATAGCGGTGTGAGTAGTGAATCCTTGATAAACTTTGCGTAGTACATTATCATACCAATAAACGCCCAAACTTCCGACACGTTGCTTGGCGCTGGGGTATTCACAATAGCCCTAATTTTATTCGGACACGTGTGGACACCGGCCTTGCTTATGACGTGCCCTAGATAACTAATTGAATCTTCGAAAAATGCACATTTATCTTTTCTGACCCGCAACCCGTACGCCTGCAATCGCTCAAATACCTTATGCAAGTTGTTTATGTGCGTCTGTGTATCTGTACCCGTGATTATAACATCATCCAAAAACACGCCTACATGCGGAATATCTGCGAATAACTGTTCTAAATGTTTTTGGAAAATGCCTGGAGAAGACGCAAGTCCATAGACCAATCGATTGTACATAAATAATCCTTTATGCGTGTTTACTACTGTTCAACTCCTCGCCTAGTGCGAGTGGAGTGAACTGCCACGCGTTTCGCGGGTCATATAAGCCAGTGGATTGGCTACAAAACGTGCTCAACTCACCTGATTCCGGGAGGCGCGATGTTCGCTTCAACTCCGGTTAGTATCTGTCAAGGTTCAGTCAACTGTCAGGTCAAGTCAAGTTCAATCAAGAAGGTCTCCGGGCTGAAGAAGCAGCCGTTGTGTTCCGGGGCAGTATCGCCAACAATCCGCGGCGTCAAATCACCAACTCTTCCGATGTCACCGAAATATCCACACAAAACACTCGGACACCCGTGTGTCTTCAAAGCGAGCGATATTACACAAAACAAGGAAAATGCGTTTCCAAATTATCCAAAAACACTCGTTTTCTTTCGGGTCCGCAACCACGAGGTTATATTTTTTCGTCCGCCTTGACAAGAAGTGTCACTGTCAAAACCACAGACTCAAGAGGCGTACACACGTGAGGAGTTTAAGGGGCGGGCAGACGGTCGGCCCGAACAACCACCCGCCTCGGAACGGCCTCTAAGCCGGTCCGCTATACTAGGGGAAGTCGCGATAGGGTTGCTACCGCTCGCTTCAGAACCGAGTCCCCAACCATGACCTCGGCAAACCGAGGGGTCCCGTCTTTACCGGGAAACAAATTAACGATGCGCCCCCGGCGCCATCGCAGTGGCGGAAGGTTAGCATCCTTAACTAGCACAAGGTCTCCAACTCTGGGGGGACTGGTTTTGTCAGTCCACTTGAGGCGCTGCTGCAAAACATGCAAATACTCTAATGACCATCTGGTCCAAAAGTTCTGAGCCATTTGTTGCAGCATCTGGTAGCGCGACAAACGACCGGAGGGTATGTCCCGGAGGGGGTGCTCCGGCAACGCTGCAAGTGGCTGACCAATCAAGAAATGGCCTGGAGAGAGCGCTTCCAGGTCATTTGGGTCGGAGCTGAGCGGACACAACGGACGGGAATTGAGGACGGCCTCAATTCTACAAAACAACGTCGCGAGTTCCTCAAAAGTCAATACAGTTTGACCGACTACCCGATACATATGGGCTTTTGCTTGCTTCACGCAAGCCTCCCAGATTCCACCCCAGTGGGGGCAGCCTGGCGGATCGAACGTCCAGGTGATACCCCGACGGGAGAGGTCTGTTCCAATATCAATCTTATTTTCAAATAAAAATTTTACAACATCTTGTAAATAACGGTCGGCACCCTTGTAATTGGTTCCACAATCTGACCGGATCAGAGATGGGAGTCCCCTACGGGATACAAATCTATCCAATGCCGCAATAAAAGCCTCCGTCGTAAGATCACCAACAAGTTCAAGATGAGCAGCCTTGGTCGACAGGCATACGAAAACGCACAAATACGCTTTTACAACCTTCGCATTTCGAAGTCGCGACGTTTTCACTAAAAAAGGTCCCGCAAAATCGGTCCCAACCCTAGAGAAGGTCCTAGCCTCGTTGACCCGATCAGGAGGAAGGTCCCCCATCTGGGGCTGCATCGTGGCTGCCTTGAGCCGAAAGCAAGGCAAGCACCGAAACACGATGCTCCGAATAACCCGTCGGCTGTTCAATATCCAAAAGTCTCGCTGCAAAATGCCCAAGAGTGCATTGCAGCTGGCATGCGAGTTCTTTATGTGGCGGTCAATCACCAACAATTCCACCAGATGCCCCTTCTTAGGCAGCAAAATGGGGTGGCGCACCGAGTACGGCAAGCTAGCGTTGCGGAGCCGTCCTCCAACCCGGAGTGTACCCGACTCGTCAATGAACGGGTTGAGGCGTGCTATCGCCTTCGGTAGCTTAGGACGTCCCTGCCGCAGGGGCTTCAATACGTCCCCAAAGTGTTCTTCCTGCACAACCCTAATCCAATGATGTAGGGCGGCATTCCGCTCTTCTGTGGCGAGAACTCTAACGCGTGACCGGTTGTCAGGGTGGCGACAATTGTGTATAAATCGCTTGACCCAGGCGGTCACTCCAACAAGCTTGTCGAGAGAGCTATACCGTTCTAGCAACCAAGCAGTGTCTGACACTGGAGCGGTCTCGACAAGGTGGACACCCAAGCCAGAGGATGGGGTCCCAATCACACAACTGGCAGGCCAGAGTGTCTCCGGTTCCAACAACCAATCTGGTCTCCACCACAGTGAGTGGGCAACAAGCTCAGGTGCCGTGCAACCCCTGGACGCCACGTCCGCTGGGTTCAGTTCACCTGGCACGTGTCTCCAAACCAAGGCAGTCTCCGAATTCTGGATTTGCGAGACCCGGTTGGCCACAAAGACCTCCAAAGTATGGAATGACGACTGCAGCCAACACAATACAATTTGGCTATCAGTCCATGCGTAGACACTCTCCTCAAGGTTCACGGTGTCCTTCAAGGTAGAGGCCACGTGGTTCAGTAGGCGTACAAGAAGAGCCGCTCCAGATAATTCCATTTTTGGGATTGTCAAACGCGTGCGAAGGGGAGCCACCTTGCTCTTCGCCATTACCAAGTGCAAATCGACCGATCCGGCGGAGCTGACCGTCCGCAAGTAAACGGCCGCTGCATACCCTCGCTCGGAGGCGTCGCAAAACCCGTGTAGGGTTACTCGGCATTTCCCTGCCGGCAACAGCTTACGCGGCAGTTCGACCTGATTTATCTCCGGGAGCGTGGAGAAGAAAACCTCCCAATCGCTCAACAAATTTCCGGATAGTGGATCATCCCAACCCAGTTGGACCATCCACAGGCGCTGCATAAATGCCTTCGCCGTGAAGATGACCGGCGCGATCCATCCATTCGGATCGTACGTCCTGGCCACCGTGGACAGCACAAGCCGCTTCGTCCAGACCCTCGGGGAATCCAGTTCCACCCGATAGGTGAACACATCTTGGACTGGTCGATATTGCACGCCTAGGACTGATAACATGTGCGGGCTCTCAACATTTTCGAACAGGTGCGGATCCTGCTGGTGATCCTCGGGGAGGCCGGCCACCACGGCCGGTGAGTTGGACATCCATTTGCGCAATTCATATCCACCCGTCCGCAAGAGTTCCACCAGCTCATCCCGCAAAACCAAAGCCTCTTCGACACTGTTTGCCCCGGTGCACACGTCATCGACAAATAAGTCCCGTTCCAAAATGGCGGACGCTCGAGGGAACCTCAGTCTCTCTCGAGATGCCAATTCTAACAAAGTTCGAATTGAAATGTACGGACTGCTCTTCAAGCCGTATGTATTCGTATTCAGCTCGTACACCAACATCGGTTCATCAGGGCTCTCACGCCACAAGATCAGCTGATACCGACGATCATCAGGATGGATCACTGTCTGCCGAAACATCATCCGGATGTCGGCGACGAACACCACCTGATGTTTCCTAAAATTTGTGAGGATATCCGTGATATCCTTGTGCAGCTTAGGACCTGCATGCAAACACTGGTTCAATGACACCCCAGTCGAGGTGGACGCGGACCCATCAAAGACCACACGAATCTTGGACTCCGGGGATTTTAGGACCGCGTGGTGCGGCAGGAAGCAGTGCTCCACTGTACTCCAGTCCGTCCGAGCCACCGACATGTGTCCCAAACCCTCGTACTCCCTCATGAAGTCCACATACTTCTGCCGGAAGAGCGCATCTCTTCTCATTCGGCGTTCCATCGAAACCAGCCGCTTCTCAGCCATCTCACGTGACGCTCCAAGAGGAGGTCGGTGGATGAGCAGAGGAAGTCGTGTTATGAACCGACCAGAGCAGAGGCGCCCAGTATTATTTTGGTAAAACCGTTCGCACTCTTCCTGCTCGGGGCTCATACGCGACGCGGTAGGTGGTTCCTCAATCTCCCAGAACCGTTGCACGGCTTCTGAAAGAGCAGTTCCAACCAGACAGCCCTCCTCAGTAGGAGGCGGTGGAGCCGCTAAAACCAAACCCATTACAGCATAGCCAAACACCGTTTCCAGTGTAACCAGTCCGCCAGGCTGTAAGGTACGGTTGCCGCTCAACAGCACCCGCCCAAGAACGTCTGCACCCAGCAACACGTCAATCGGACCAGGTCTGTCAAATCCAGCATCCGCCAGAACTAATCCAGCTGTCAAATTTCGAACCTCTGGAGGCAGCTTCACCTGGGGGAGTCTCCCCACCACTTCATCCAATACTAACGCGGGAGCATTAATCCTCGCGCGTGAAGTGGGACCCGGTCCAAAGGTGAGTAAGGTCTGCCCTACCAGGTTTGACACTGTCACATTGCCTACCCCACGTATACTTTCCGGGTGGGGTTTCACAACCAAGCCCAACTGTCGCACCAACCTACTGGATACCATGCAGCCTTGCGCTCCCGTGTCAAGGAGAGAGCGCACGCAGGCTGATCCTCCGCCAGGGCCCCAAACACAAACCGAAGCCGTGGGCAATAACACGGTCTCCAAGGGCGTGGCGGTGGCTGGTGCGTGGGCGGCGTATCCCTAGCAGGGATAACGCGTTGCATCCTGTTCCGCATGGGCGGGCCGCTCGTACCGCTCGAGCGGGTCCCACTCCGGCTGGTACTGCCGTCGCGCCATGCGTGCCGCCTGCGGCCCCTGGTATGTCCTACTCCGGCCGTACACCGGAGGTCCCGACGCCAAGCGGGGTCGCTCCACAAGCGGCGGCGACATCCGTGGCGCCTGCCGGGGTGGAGGCGTTTGCGGGCACCCGCCCGTAAGGACCCCCCGTTGGGGCCCGGGTGCGTGCGAAGTAGTCGCGTAGTTTTGGAGGGGGGGGGAGGGGGGTGTTACCCGACGTCCCCACTGGTAGGCCATGGGCCCCTGGTCAGCCCGCTGCTGACTCCGAACAGGGGAGCATGACCCCTGCGCAGGGGGGGGGGAAGGTGTATCCCCACTGCGGTTCATGCATAAAATGGGGTGGTGCTTCCCACCACAGGACTTACACGCCCGCGGGTGGGCACAATCTCGCACAAAATGTGGGCCCAAGCAAACAAAGCACCATTGCCGCTGCTTAGCAATGTTGCGGCGTCCCACAACCCGCTGCGCAAGAAACTTCGGACACGCTGGCACCCGATGGCCAGGGTTCTTGCAGCATAGGCAGACTTCAGGGTCCAATGCACTGATATTATATTGGTGAGGACCCGCTGGTTGTGGGGCCGATTTGCCCCACCCTCCCCTTTGAGGTGCAACTCTCCCCTGGGCCCGCTGGGCCCCAGGAGGCCTCGGGGGTGGAGGTAGATCCGAGGTGTCGGCCCGTCGACACTCAAGTTCCAATTGGTCGATAAGATTGGTGAAGGTCGGCAGATGCTGAGCACTTTCACCACCATACCGGTGCTCAAACCTGGCCCGTACATCAGCCGGCAGCCGGTTCAACAAAAAATTCAACAGTATGTAGGACCACTGGTCCACCGGCAAACCAAGGTTCTCTAACCCTTTGGTCGCTGTCAAAACAGGATTCAGCATTTTCAGCCGGATGTCTGAAGCCTGAGCGATCCGAGGGATATTCCAGATCTTAGTCATAAGAGTATCCGCAAGTCGCCGCACGTTCTGGTATCGGTCCCTCAGCAACGTGCGCGCGATTTCATAATTGTCGTCGGTGACCGACAAATGCGCGATCAAGTCGCGCGGCTCCCCGACGAGAGCAGACATCAGCTGCGCCAACTTCAACGCCGCTGGCAGGTCCGTCCGGGCATGCACCAAGCTATCAAAGAGGTCGATGAAGCTGGTCCACTCGTCCAGGTCTCCTCGGAAGACCGGCATCTGTATGGCTGGCAAGCGCGCTGCCAACCCTGGGTTATAGATAACTGCGTGTTTCGGAACGTCCCGGGCCGCACCATTCCGAACCCGCAGTATCTTAGAAGCCCTCTCGACAATCCTGTCCCCAAAATCCATACATTGCTCAAAGTCCCGCTCCACCTGCTCGGTCTCCGGGGTCGTCCGGCCGGGCTCCGCTAGGTAGAGTTCAACCTGGAACTCCACAGCCTTAAGACGGTCTGACACCTCCTCGTACCGGGTCAACAAAGCCTCCTCCCGGTCATTTCTGTCAACCAAAGCTGCTGCAGATGAAAACCAACGCAGTGCAGACTGGATCTTAGCCTTAGGTGTAGATCCCATTTTAAATGAATTTCCAACAATACCAGAGAAAATTAAAATTAATTTAATTAATGTGGAAATTCCAATCTCTTGGTCACCCTAGTGAATCAAAACCAAATATCAACTCAATTACAGAAATGCCTTACAATAACAACCAATATAGATTCTCAAAACGCAGTGGAAGCTCAAATTATAATCTATAATTGGCTAGTTACATCACTTGTACAATAATCTAGCTTACAACTAATATTTGTGGTAGCCTTATATTTTAGCTTATATTCTTAACAACCTTGGCCGCTTATAGCAAACTGAATAAAACAAATGCCTTATTACCAAACAACAAGCTATGAAAGGCTTTCCAAATTACAATCAATCACCTTCCGGAGGTTGTAATCTCACTAATTTGCACTGCAAGTACAATAATTTCGTGAAATTTACAGTACAAAACACTTGCAGTGCCACAAAATAGAGGTTTTAAATGCTTGTAGCTAAATTTGGTTTTAACGAATAACCTCAAAATTTTTACCCAAAAGGAAAAAACTATCAAAATTCGCGTTTTTTCTTTGTGAGTAACCACGCTCTGGCTACCAAAAATTGTTCAACTCCTCGCCTAGTGCGAGTGGAGTGAACTGCCACGCGTTTCGCGGGTCATATAAGCCAGTGGATTGGCTACAAAACGTGCTCAACTCACCTGATTCCGGGAGGCGCGATGTTCGCTTCAACTCCGGTTAGTATCTGTCAAGGTTCAGTCAACTGTCAGGTCAAGTCAAGTTCAATCAAGAAGGTCTCCGGGCTGAAGAAGCAGCCGTTGTGTTCCGGGGCAGTATCGCCAACAATCCGCGGCGTCAAATCACCAACTCTTCCGATGTCACCGAAATATCCACACAAAACACTCGGACACCCGTGTGTCTTCAAAGCGAGCGATATTACACAAAACAAGGAAAATGCGTTTCCAAATTATCCAAAAACACTCGTTTTCTTTCGGGTCCGCAACCACGAGGTTATATTTTTTCGTCCGCCTTGACAAGAAGTGTCACTGTCAAAACCACAGACTCAAGAGGCGTACACACGTGAGGAGTTTAAGGGGCGGGCAGACGGTCGGCCCGAACAACTACTGTATACTTTTTTGACTCATCCAGCTCAAATTGCGCATAGGCTTGTGAAAGATCGATCTTGCTAAATCGTTCCCCCCCGTGTAAAGTTGCCAGCAGATCGTCCACCCTGCGTAACGGATAACGGTCGACTTCCAAAACTCGGTTTAAGGTTAGTTTGAAATCAGCGCAGATACGAATGTTACCGTCTTTCTTAACGACCGGCACAATGGGCGTGGCCCAGTCGGAGCGGTCGACGGGGGTGAGGACGCCGTCGCGCACCAGCTGCTCCAGCGCGCGCTCCACCGGCTCGCGCAGCGCGTACGCCAGCGGCCGCGCGCGCAGGAACACGGGGCGCGCACAGGTGGATGCCGACCCGGCCACCGGTATATCTCCCCAGGCCGTCCGCAAACACATCAGAGAATCTGGAACTGAATTCACTATAATTAAACTGGTTATCTTTTACATTATTAACTTCGCAATATTTCGTCGTGGGAATTTGTATACCTAATTCACACAACCACTGTCGTCCTAACAATATAGTTTTTCCATTCCGGACGACTACTAGATCGAGGTATTTTTCCATATTTTGATACCTAACTATTGGTCTTATTATTCCTAAAGGGTTTACTAACTCCCCCGTGTAATATCGTAATTTAAGATTGCATTCGTTCATCTCTAAATTACAAAACATTTGTTTATATAACTCTTCACTTATACAGGACACTGCACTGCCCGTATCACACTGCATCGCTAAGTCTTTACCTTGTACATTCAGTTTGATCATAATCGGTTTATATGCCATAGCCGATAATAAAGTCATAATAAATACCTCGTCACTGTCTTCACTGTAGCGGTCTCCTTCGTCCAAGACGGTGCTTACGTGCATGTCATACTGCCCGTCTGGTTCCGTAGTCACCTCCACACTGTGGTGGCTCGCCATACTCGGACACATCCGCTTCAAGTGCCCCTGGCGATTGCACACTCTGCACACGTAACGTGCAAATTGAAACCCCCGCCTTGTCGTGTGCGCCACCACAGGCGCTGCACTCCTGGATGTCGCGCGCTGGGTCTCTGCCGGGTCCGCCGCCGCCGGCGCCGGCGCGCCAACCGCGCCCGCCGCCGCCGCGCCCGCCGCGGGTCGCCGCCCGGGCCGCTCGCGCGCCCGCCATTCCGCCTGCCCAGCGTGACGCCATAGCCTGACATTCCACAGTGCCCGCGGCACTGGACGGCCCCGCGCGCCTCTCCACGATAGCCGAGTCTTTTTCGGCCGCCTCCATACTGACCGCCAACTTATACGCTTTTGCGAAGTCCAACGTCTCCTCTGTAAATAGTCGTTGGCGTATAATTTCACTATGCAGGCCACAAACCAGCTGGTCCCGCAAACTCTCTACTAGCCAACCGCCAAATTCACAAGTCTTCGACATACGCTTCAACACCGCCACATATTCCGAAATCGATTCATTCTTACTTTGTTGTCTGTGCCTAAACTTAAACCGTTCCGCTAACACACTCGGTTTAGGTTGTAAATGTCTCTCAAGTATCGACGTCACCTGTGCGAATGTCTTTGTCGTCGGCTTATCCGGAGTGCATAAATTAACTAGCAGTTCGTAACACTCTGCTCCCATCACTGTAATTAACGTAGGCACATGAATTTTTGCATCAATTGCGTTAACTATGAAATATTGTTCTAAGCGGTCCACGTACAACCGCCAGTCGTCGGTTCCAATTTTAAATTCCGGTATTTTACCGACCGCCATTGTTCGACACTGCACAACCTAGCAAAAAAAAATAAAATCAGTTCGCCTTATCAGCGCGCCCGCGCACCGTTAGCCACACGTAATACAAGGTCCAGATCGACTCGTCGCCACTATGAAATCCAGGAATATGGAAGTGTAGGAAGTCTAGGTAGTCTGAATAACACACGCAGATACTATCAGTTGGAGGTTTAATCGAAGACTGATTTCCAAGATACATGCCTACCCTATTCTATAATATAGTACTTTAGATCTACCCACAATGGGTACATATATTACAAAATTAAAAAAAAACGGTTCTGGCGCTTCGCCGGCCGCTACCGCGTTTTTTTACTACGATAACGCCAAGTAACATTTATGACGAAAAATATTTTGAAAAACAATTTTAGGATTAAAAAAATTATGACAAGTGTTATTATGAATTAAAATAAAACGGACAAGTAAGCCATATGATTAAAAAACAAAAAAATAGGATATGAGAAATGTACGATTATTGTCATTATGACTTCGAGTGGTTATGTATGACTTACGAATCTTACGATCTTTAGGAATAAGAATTATTAGGTATAACGATTATTATGGCGTAAAATTTTATGATGAACATTTTTTTTCGGACTTCCAATAATAGGATTTAAAAAAATGGACCTCTTACAGAATTTCAAATACCGCGGATCCCTGTTAAATAAATATCTCATACTTCATGTGTATGTTAAGAGTGAACGAAGTGGCCGTGGAGTCCTAGCAGTCATGTCCCGCGCCCCTAAGGGGTCCGTGAACTACACTTTAGGAAACCCTGGGCTATATGGTTTTACTATTGTGTCTATAGATATGTTGCGCTGTTGGTTTGCCATGTATTAATAAATAAATAAATAGAATCATCCAAACTCAAAACTGGCCGGGTTTGCAGAATGATTATTTGTATTATATCTTGTTTCAGTATTTCTCAGACATGGTGATAATTAGCGGCGCGAAAGGCTTCCCCGTGCACCGGTTCATGATGGCGGCGGCTTGCGAGGCCTTCCACAGGCTGCTCGCCACCGACTCGCGCTCGGACCTGGCGCGGTCCTCCAGCGAGAGCAGTATGGTAAGTGTGTTCATGATGGCGGCGGCTTGCGAGGCCTTCCACAGGCTGCTCGCCACCGACTCACGCTCGGACCTGGCGCGGTCCTCCAGCGAGAGCAGTATGGTAAGTGTGTTCATGATGGCGGCGGCTTGCGAGGCCTTCCACAGGCTGCTCGCCACCGACTCGCGCTCGGACCTGGCGCGGTCCTCCAGCGAGAGCAGTATGGTAAGTGTGTTCATGATGGCGGCGGCTTGCGAGGCCTTCCACAGGCTGCTCGCCACCGACTCACGCTCGGACCTGGCGCGGTCCTCCAGCGAGAGCTGTATGGTAAGTGTGTTCATGATGGCGGCGGCTTGCGAGGCCTTCCACAGGCTGCTCGCCACCGACTCGCGCTCGGACCTGGCGCGGTCCTCCAGCGAGAGCAGTATGGTAAGTGTGTTCATGATGGCGGCGGCTTGCGATGCCTTCCACAGGCTGCTCGCCACCGACTCGCGCTCGGACCTGGCGCGGTCCTCCAGCGAGAGCAGTATGGTAAGTGTGTTCATGATGGCGGCGGCTTGCGAGGCCTTCCACAGGCTGCTCGCCACCGACTCGCGCTCGGACCTGGCGCGGTCCTCCAGCGAGAGCAGTATGGTAAGTGTGTTCATGATGGCGGTGGCTTGCGATGCCTTCCACAGGCTGCTCGCCACCGACTCGCGCTCGGACCTGGCGCGGTCCTCCAGCGAGAGCAGTATGGTAAGTGTGTTCATGATGGCGGCGGCTTGCGATGCCTTCCACAGGCTGCTCGCCACCGACTCGCGCTCGGACCTGGCGCGGTCCTCATGCGTCGTGTGCGTGATAGTTCCAACAGCCTTCTTCAGCTCAGTTCCCGTTTAGGACAGTCCTGCTTGCGCAGTGTGGAGACACTGTAACACCTTACACATGGGCTCAAGAGATTCGGTGTATAATTTAATGTAACTAACGTAGTTGTATAAGTTTTTATTGTTACTAACATGATATGGGCATGAGTCTGAACTCTGAAATAAATAATTTGAATTTGAATATAATCACTCATTTTATATAATACACGTTTGGTATATTCTCAAAATATATATGTTTATTTTGTATAACTATCATCTGGTATAACACTTTATTTGTAATAACCAATATAACCATAATATGGTATAATTCTCATGTTACATAATTGACAAGTACCTAGTATAATATATTGTTTTTATTACAACAGCTTGGTAACGCCAATAAAGTGAAGATAAAGTATAGCAAAGAACACGCTTTGCAAATTGTACGCATATAGTATCAGTATTCGGCGGTAAAAAAGTGTTCGGTTCTGGCGCTTCGCCGGCCGCTACTGCGGCACGCTCGCTTCGCTCGCTCGGCTCGCGCGTTGTAGGGTCGGGTTTCTACCTAACACTCCTCCTCGCTTCGCTCATCGTCGTACCTACACCGACTGCCTTAGTGTCTACCAAACACTATTATGCGAACTGTCCATTAGAAGAAATTAACATTATATTATATGTTCATTATAGGAAATATGCATTAGACTTAAAGTATGTTAAAGTTGTTATAGTGCTCAATAATTATATCAAATGAGCATTATTGCGACTAATATTATATCAAAAAAAATTATAGGCATCGTTACGCACCTCAGTGTACACTTACGGTCACTCGCAGTATTGTATCATTGAACAAGACGCTCACAAATATATACATCCTTATGTAGATATATATGTTATGATATGTGTTAGATTTTTTTTTAATACTATATTTGTCTGATGAGCATGAATATTTGTTGCTAATAACTATTTACATCTATTTAATATATCCTCGTCTAGTACCCATAACTTAATGAACATTGACTATATCGTGTATAAATCAACACTACCAGAGTTCAGTGATACTCAAGTTGTTTCGTGGTCTGTTTATGTTCAGCAATTGACTATACATAGGAATGAAAACAAACGGTTTCTAAGTATATTTAAATCGTGACAGACAGGCATGTCGTAATAGTACATTACGTACCTAGGGCGGTGAATTTGTGAATGCCACAGATCGCAGGTGTTTGTGGCCCGAACCGAAGGTGAGCGGTGAATTACCGCCCGTGGTGCGTACCCAAATTTACGTCTTCTCCTGGGTGTGAAGTGAGATTTGCCGCTGCGCCCGTGGGCGGTGAATCTCACTTACCGCCCAGAGTGACGTAATAATGATTACTTGTGGCCAGTAGATATAACACAGGCAATATAATATAATACTGCCATGATTACAATATAAACTTCATAAATCTAGATATCTTTTCACTATCTTTGTCTAAATTCAATAGTTCTCTGCGTAGCTTAATTTTTTCTTAACATTGCGAGAAAAGCAAATAATTTACCTTAGTAAGAAACACATCTTTTATTCTAAACGCCCATTATCAGTTTTCATTTAAAGTAACTGAAATTAGTATAATTTATAGTGTATAATTCTTTTTCTTTTCCTTACTATGTTGCATCATAACATAAATGTCCTTATGGGCGCGTGCGTGGCAAGCATGCTGGTGCTTACCCATCCTGTTTCGACTTATTACTAAAGTTTTTTTAATTTTTTATTAATGGAACTCCAGGTTTGTTCATGTATACTGAAAGATACTTCTTTTATTTCTGTATATGACCGTTTGTTTCCTAAATAAAAACAAGCCTTGTGCTTCATATGGCGCCTGTTGATTTTTGCAAGAATACCTGATGTTTATTGATGTAACACTTTATCGAAAGGTATTGTATTGTTATGGTCTGGGCGCAGGTCAGCAGCATGGGGGAAGCCACGACCGGGGACTTCAACGAGGACACTGAGTACTTGATCCGACAAGATCAAGCGAAACAAATGAGGTACTTTTAATAGCAATCACTATAATATGTAACTATAGCAATCACTATAATATGTAACTATAGCAATCACTATAATATGTAACTATAGCAATCACTATAATATGTAACTATAGCAATCACTATAATATGTAACTATAGCAATCACTATAATATGTAACTATAGCAATCACTATAATATGTAACTATAGCAATCACTATAATATGTAACTATAGCAATCACTATAATATGTAACTATAGCAATCACTATAATATGTAACTATAGCAATCACTATAATATGTAACTATAGCAATCACTATAATATGTAACTATAGCAATCACTATAATATGTAACTATAGCAATCACTATAATATGTAACTATTCATGGATAAGAATGATGTGATCAAGTCTTGTAGAGATTCGCTTATAATGTATTGCTAAGCAGGTTTGCTTTACTTCATTATTATAAAATGACATTTAAATTGTTTGCATCAAGTGGAGCTGCAGGATAAAATGTAGCTTATATCCACCGCGTAGGTCCAATGTACATATATACTGATGAAAGATTTTTTTAGTTGTATTTATTGTAGGTACAGTCGAGTTCTCCAATATATGTACACTTTTTTACCAACTCGAATGCGGCCGCTAACAATTAGTATGCAAACGCGTTCGATTAGGTAAAAAAGTGTACATATATTTATGAACTCGACTGTACTGTATTAAATTTTAGCACAAAATAAATTCAACGCTATTTTCACAGTAACTTGATTCTAATTTCACTGACCAAATTTTTGTATGGTAGGCGGAACGAAGATACTTGCTTTCTGCAAGTATAAGGATAACATCAGCTGTTTGTTATAGAGTATGGGATCAGATAAAGCGGCGCTCGTCGTGTCAGATTCTAACCCTCAGCGACAGTTGCAAGAAGCCTCCAGACCTCTACAGGGAGGTGAACCATCCTGCTATCAACTCCATACGAGTTGTCAAGGTGAGGCAACTTTGCCGTTTCGGCTAAACTCAGCTCTCGCGCACTTACGAGGTGTACCCCCGATCGTGCTAGCTACGAAAGAGCACGTGCTATCCCGTGAGCGCGTGCGAGCGGGTTGCCATGATTTGAATTATCTAGCTGTTAAACATCGGTTTTGTTAGACAGGGGACTTTCCGTACGTAGTTACTGTTATTTATTCTGTAGGCCAGGCAATTGCGAACAGTGGAATCTGAGAATTATATTTATAAGCGTTAAAGAGGTCAAAAAGTTCAAAAGAAAAAAAAAACACCGTCAAAAAATGGTTCTCGAGAGCTTCTCTCGCCCCGCATAATATACTATCTGCTTATTTTTTAATGTAGTAACTAGAAAGAGACGGAAAGCTAGATCAAAAAGAGTCCGTGGCAGGCAGTTTGCGCAAAGACGTCTGCTATTTATTATGAAAAAAGAGCAGAAGCTGTTTTCATTGTTTTAATGTCCTTACTTGCACATGAACATTATTAAAGAAAAACTGTATTGCTATTTTCTCCCGAGTTACGGCCGTAAATGTCGAAGTGACAACACCAAACTAAAATAACAAAATTACACGTCTTTACACAGCTCTGTGTGTAGCTTTATCAATCATGTCAATCAAATGTTATTTTTTTTTATTTAATCAAGGTTTACCAACAAATGTTTACACCAGTGCTAAACATAGTTTACATGACAATTAGTGTTAAAGAGTAGCGTAACATTTACTTAAAGGTAGACTCCACGTGCGAAACTTGTGAAGATTACTAATCTAAACTAAAATTGACAGTAACTAGCAACAACTAATAGGTACAAACAAAGATAGGTGCTCATTAAGACAATAAAATCCGAGCGATACAATTTAAAGGTTTAAGGGTTTGTGTGTTTCCTTATGGCTTTGCGTAACTTGCTGGGTGGGTCAAAGTGAATATCCATGTCTTGACTGCAACTGTTGGCCAACTGACATAACCTGCTTACTGGCGAGTTCCTACCTAACACTGACCTTCTGATAGGTGGACATAACGGTGTAATAGAATTTCGAGGAAATCTGCATGGAGCGCGAAATTGAAAAAGATCTAATAATTGCGGACAGTTTATTTTATGACGAAGAATTTTATGTAAAAATAAAGCGTCTAGAATTTTTCTACGGGTGTCAAGGGAATCAATTTTAAAATATTGCAATCTACGTTTATACGATGTTTTCCTTCTAGCCAGTGCAGTAGTTCGCTCATGAAAAGCCATGTGTCGAACAAACCGTTTTTGCACCCGCTCAAGTCGCAGTGAATGTGTCGCATAATGGGGTCGCCAAACGACACTACAGTACTCCATGATACTCCTAACTAAACTATTATACAGCATTAGTTTTGTTTTGCTTCGTTTAAAGGATTTCCCATTTCTTATTACGAATCCTAACATTTTAGACGACCTTTTAACTGTGTTTTCGATATGCGGTATAAAGGTGAGCTTGGTATCAAACAGTACTCCCAGGTCCCGAATAGATTCAACCTCTTTTAGCTTATGGTCGCTAATATGATAGCTGGAGGGTGTCACTGTGCGTTTTCGGGTGAATTTCAAGTGGACACACTTTTTTGGGTTTAAGTGCATAAGATTATGTTGGCACCATCTACTGAGCAATTCAATTCAATTATCAATTATTTAGTGTCGCCATTGCGCCCGTGACTTAAGAGACATCATGAATTCATGACATACTGTCAGATATTCTACAAAACTCATTAAAACCATTGATGTAAAGATGAATGTGAATATAATACCGTTATTTTTATTGCAGTGCGACAAAATCCAACATGCGACATCCCAAACGCAAACCATAGTTACAATGAGCAAGCTCATCTCGCAAACAGTCATGCAAGAAATCATAAACTTCGTCTACACCGGCACTCTGGACAGCACGGCCTTCAAGCAACAGGTAAAACAAACCTTAATATAAACTACTTAAAGATGCTTTTTCCTTTGTCGCTTAAGCTTCGATTTCTATATATATATTTATTAAGAATAAAGTACCTAATTTTTATTAAAGCTCAGCTCCATTTTGCAACACATGCTTAAGCCCTTTCTACACAGAGGCGGATTATCTGTATATAGGCAAACTAGGCACGTGCCTGGGAGCGCGGGCGGTTCCGAAGGGGCTGTTGTTAATATGTGGCCGCTAGTGGGGCGCCGGCGCCGGTGAGGTGCTCGCCTAGGGCGCTCTCGACATTTAATCCACCTCTTCCTTTCTATCTGTATTTAAAATTGAAATTATAATCAATTATTAATAACACGTATTATTAACACTTCTGCAGTCCGCTGCAATCGGATTATTACTGGTAAACATTATTATAATAAATAACGCATAAATCATTTATTTAAGTAAAACAGTTTTCAGAATAGTTTTTCATATTGTTTATTATATTTATAAGTATGTTGGTGCACTGGTTGATTTCCTCTGTAGTGTTTTCAGTTTTCTGTTTCCCTCATTTTACTATCAAGTTCTTTAATACTTGCTTGCCATTTCATTAATGTTGTGTACAGGAACGTTATGCGTTTCAGATGGAGTACTAATAAAATTCATAATTTTATTTGCCATAAATGTCACGATTGCCATAATCATCATTTGCCCTAAGTTGTTATTCTCAGAAACAGTAAACTTTTCAGGATTGTTATAAAACAAACCTAACCTAAACAACAAGGTTTACTTAAATTGTCCTGAAAATGGTACGGTTTCAAAGTAAAACTATGTCATAACCCGAGCAACAACAAATGAAATTATGGATATCAAAGGTATCCATTGTCAGATAGAAACGGTAACGGTACCATTTCTATCTGAAAATATACTAAAGAATGTTACAAACACCGTCTCTGGAAGGCGGCAAAAGCCGAAAACAATATTGCCTACCATGTTTAACATAATTGCTAATTGGTAATTCTTATTGATTGGCCTCCGAATCCTTTTATTAATTTCAGGATCGACATTCTACTTTATTTATTACTGCAAAAGTTCTCCATAACATCACCTAGTACATTTGTTAATTGAAAACCAGACGATAAAACTCCACGACGATAATTCTATGACGATAAAATACAAAATAAAAATAAATAAAATAATAAAAAATTAATATTCGGGACAATTTTACACAAATCGACCTAGTCCCATAGGCTTGTGACATGGGTACTAGACGACGATATATATAATAAAATACTATCCATAAATTCCATATAGCGCTAAGTTTGTCTCAAAAATTCATTTTGTATCTGCATTTGGCATCTACCTAGCTTTACATAATTGTAATCTTCTTGTTGTTATTATTTACCGTTAGCGGGGAGACAGTACTACAGTTTCTTAGGAAAAAAATACTATTTACTGACATGCATGTTTAGTGAGTTTTTACCCTGCAACAATCACAGTTTTTTAAAGATATCGAGGAGACTTCACTACAAGAACAAGTTCATCGGCCCATTACTATCTGTGTGTCAACAAATAGATCTTACTATCAATCAGACATCACATTAGAACTCTTCTATTTCTTAGTCGGTTATTGAAGAGATATGTTCAATATAGTGATTTCTTTCTTGCACATATGGTAGATATTATCTGAAAAAAATATTATTGATATTTGTTTTTATAGTCTATATTTCAGAATAGTGTGAGTTCAGAGTTCAGAGTAGTGATTGTTCGTACACAAGCCCTCGCTGAATTAACTGATACCCTTTTTATAGACTTAGCTCTCGGTCTACGCCTCGATGAAACTGTACCCCATTATATTTTCCTATTCTTAAGGTAGTTCTTTGTTTCAACATACCCAGTTCAATTCTCCATTCAGTCGAATCTCCCCTCAAGCCCCTCAATAATAAAGCCGAGATCAGCTTGTACAGTAATGGTAATGTCCAGGAAATCCGCCAAGCGGCGGAGCTGCTGGGTTTCCACGAGCTGACGAAGCTCAGCCAGTTCATACTGGATCAGCATCTGTTGTTCGACAAGGTTTTCATGCAGAAGTTCCACATGGTGAGTTTAACCACATATACTTAATAGTACTTTAATGCTGGCAGCTTCCTCGCTCAACGCATACACATTGCGATTCAGTGGGGAAATGCTGCCAGCTTCCTCGCTCAACGCATACACATTGCGATTCAGTGGGGAAATGCTGCCAGCTTCCTCGCTCAACGCATACACATTGCGATTCAGTGGGGAAATGCTGCCAGCGTCCTCTATAAGTACCTGGCCACAAGCCCATTTTAGAATTTAAGTGAACATTAAGTTTTAAGTTAGCTTTAGTTAAATGAATTAGTTTTACCTGTCATAGTCAGTACCTAAATCTAATAAAAAGTTCGATAGTCTGGCCTGTTACCCAAGAGACAAAGCTGATACAGTTTTTACAAATAACAGTAATATACAAAAGTTTCATAAAACTTAACAAGTTAAGTCGGATTAATAGACGTTTTTCAATAAGGACATTCGTTTTCAAGAGTATTTAATTTACTATCAACAACTGGATTTGAAAGACTCAAATCTTGTGTTGTGTTGTGTTAACTCTGTTTGCACTCAACAAACTTGTCATGCAGCTCATGAAATCATGAACAGAAACTGGATGTAACTGCATGGGCGTTATACAAAGTGTTACGATAATAACCTAGTATTATTTTCAGCCAATACCTCAGCGGCTGCGTGAAATGTACGTGGAACGTAACCTGTTCGCGGACATCACGTTTGACCTTGACGACGGCATGCACCTGGCGCACAGAGCTATCCTGATGGCGCGCTGTGACCCCATGAAGGCGATGTTCCAGGGGCACTTCCGTGAGAGTACGAGCAGAGTGGTGAGTGCCTGGCGTCATATAGAGCGTCATTCTTATGGCGTGGTGTGTCATTCTCGTGATATAGAGCGTCATTCTTGTGGCATGGTGTATCATTCTCGTGATATAAAGCGTCATTCTTGTGGCATGGTGTATCATTCTCGTGATATAGAGCGTCATTCTTGTGGCATGGTGTATCATTCTCGTGATATAGAGCGTCATTCTTGTGGCATGGTGTATCATTCTCGTGATATAGAGCGTCATTCTTGTGGCATGGTGTATCATTCTCGTGATATAGAGCGTCATTCTTGTGGCATGGTGTATCATTCTCGTGATATAGAGCGTCATTCTTGTGGCATGGTGTATCATTCTCGTGATATAGAGCGTCATTCTTGTGGCATGGTGTATCATTCTCGTGATATAGAGCGTCATTCTTGTGGCATGGTGTATCATTCTCGTGATATAGAGCGTCATTCTTGTGGCATGGTGTATCATTCTCGTGATATAGAGCGTCATTCTTGTGGCATGGTGTATCATTATCGTGATATAGAGCGTCATTCTTGTGGCATGGTGTATCATTCTCGTGATATAGAGCGTCATTCTTGTGGCATGGTGTATCATTCTCGTGATATAAAGCGTCATTCTTATGGCATAGTGTGACATCATCATGATATATTGCGTCATTTGTATGGCATGGTGCTCTATTATCATGATATAGTGAGTATTTTTTATGAGCGCGGTGCATCATTCTCATGATATGCGTCATTATTAGGGCATGAAGCGTCATTCTCGGGATATATTTTTTATGATGCAGTGCGTTATTTTCGTGATACAATGCGTCATTTTTGTGACGTGACACGTCATTATTATTAATAGTTCGTTATTCTTATGTAGCTTGTATCTTACGTCATAGAGAAATATCTTTCCTTGATATCCATTGGATATTATTTATTTATAATTAACTTTAAATATGTAGGTATGTGCCAAGTAAATAATTATTTATTGTTTTTAGTAAAAAGTTTATATAGAAATATCGCCTTGTTGGACCACCTTACCTACTCTGTCTCTCTCTTCAGTCGCTTCCTCATTCTTCAGGGTCGTGACCAGTGTTAGATTTTGCAGCCCTGATGATTTGTCTCCATCGGTTCCGACCCATGCCCTCACTGCTTGCTGGAATCTGCTTGAGGATGTGGCTACCTTGATCTGATCTGCGCATCTAGTTGGTGACGATACCTAATAGGTCTTTAAATATGCTAGATTTAAGACTTCAAATTGCTGTGCCCTACCATGTTCCATGAGAGACCTACTTACTTATGTAAAACCTAAATTGAAACCATGGATGCAATACGTTATTTGCAATGCACGTGGGGTAATTTATAATTAGGTAATTAAACTCATTAGCAGATAGGTACTAACTTTAGATTAAGCAAAATATTGTAACTAACAAGCTGAATGGTCTGCTGTTTGAAATAAATGATTTATTATATATTATTATTATTAATAAACGAATTATGAATTAAATCACTTTGTTCTTTCAGATCTCATTCCCCGGCGTGAAAATGTACGCGTTCCACATGCTGCTCTGCTACATATACTGCGACAACATCCCGTCTGTGGAGCCGACGCGCTGTCTCCCACTCCTGGAGCTGGCCAACCGGCTGTGCATGAACCGGCTGGTGAACCTGGTGGAGGCGAGGGTCATCGACCGGCTGCAGCATCAAGACAGGTCAGGCTCCTTAACCTAGTTGCATTAAGATGTAACCACCGGGCAGCAGCAGCAGGCGCGAGGAGCGCAGGGTAGGGAGGAGTGGCTCTTCTGTGAGAGGTTCCTCTGGAGCAGAGCCCGTCATTTTCATGCCGATGACATCAATTTGACGTCACGCTGCATATAGGATGATCCCAAATAGTTTTGTTGTAAATGATTGACGACTAATGATTAATAATTACAATAAAACTATTTGGGATCATCCCTATATGCAGCGTGACGTCAAATTGATGTCATCGGCATGAAAATGACGGGCTCTGCTCTGGAGTTACAAGCACCCATAGGATAGGCTGTCCCGGGCAGGACGAATAGTTTGCAACCATAAGTATAATAATTATTTATAGTATGAGCAGTTTGAGGAATAAATAGTTTGTGAATCGTTGTTTATATAACTACAACTTAGGAAAGTTGAAAACCCCCGACATTTTCATTTCAAAGTTCAATACCTCTAAAACGGCTGAACAGATTTTCATTTAACACGGCTAAGAACACTCGAGATAAAATTATCTATGACACAAAGAAAACCGCATTCAAATCGGTCCATCCGTTTGGAAGCTACGATACCACAGACAGATAGACAGATACACAGTCAAGTTAAACTTATAACACCCCTCTCTTTGCGTCGGGGGTTAAAAAACCGGCCAAGTGCGAGTCGGACTCGCGCACGAAGGGTTCCGTACAGTGAGTATGTAACTGAATATTCTGTGAATATTTCAAGCGTCTACCTGTTGCCGATAACAATATCGAGCAAAACGAGCAAAAAAAACACGTTTGTTTCATGGGAGCCCCCTTAAATATTTATCTTATTCTGTTTTTTAGTATTTGTTGTTGTATAGCGGCAACAGAAATACATCATCTGTGAAAATTTCAACTTTCTAGCTATCGCGGTTCATGAAATACAGCCAGAGTACAGCCAGAATACAGACAGACAGACAGACGGACGGACGGACAGCGGAGTCTTAGTAATTGGGTTCCGTTTTACCCTAAAATGTGACCTCCAGAATCCAGTTGCGCTGTCACTACGATGTGGTTAAAATTGATTTGACACTAATAATAATAATACAGTAATACCACAGAATAAATAATAGTAATATGTAAGGAAGGTTCTAGGTTAACAAATCCCCTATTTAGGTATGCCAAACGATTCTAAACGTGGCCATCCCTTTCTATTGCATGTAACGCGCTGCGATAGAACGCGTGCGTGCCGTAGCAGCGGTAACACACCGGTCGGGGCCAGTAGGCCGGTTCCCCCATTTTCGGAATTTACTTGTAGGGGCGCGACGAAATCACGAAGTGAGGCGCCCCTGGTAATACTAGCTTCGTCGCTAAAGGTTGCACGTTTGTCAGCGAATACGTTTTGTTTCACGTTTTTTCTGTGTATTTAAAATGGCATTTTTGTTTTTTATCAGATTATGCGGAGAAGATGACCAAGTGGTTGAAATAGTACTTTCGTTGTTGGAGCCTGTAAAGGTAAATATGCAATCCCGTGACCTAGGAGACGACAATATTATAGTATATATTTTACGATAAATAATTAGAATTCCACCATATGACATACTTTATTTATAATAATTATTATTGCACAGTACGTCTAGCACAACTTGCTGATAAGTCGCTTTGCGCGCGACTGAGCGTCTCGTTTCTCACTCGCACCGTGCCAATTAGAAAGAGGAGGGTAGATCTTTCTCGACTCGCGTCGCGGCGCGGCGTCAGTTGTGCTAGCCTCACTGGTCCGAAACGTTGTCGCTTACTATGGGCCTGATAAGAAGCCTGAAGGCTCAAAGTCACCCAAAGGGAGAGACCTATGTTGGGAGTTTCTCTGCCTGATCGCATCAGAAATGAGGCTATCCGCAGCAGAACCAAGGTAACCGATATAGCCCTCCGAATCGCTAAACTTAAGTGGCAGTGGGCGGGGCACATAGCACTTAGAACCAATGGCCGCTGGGGTGGAAAGGTTCTCTAGTGGCGACCACGTACCGGAAGGCGCAGACCCCCCGCCCCCCCCACAAGGTGGACTGATGACCAGGCAAGGGTCGCGGTCCGCTGGATGCGGCGCAGGACCGGTCATTGTGGCACTCTTTGGGGGAGGCCTAGTGCAGCAGTGAACGTTTTTCGGCTGATATGATGATGATGATGATGATTATTGCACTTAACAAATTATTCGTTCTGTGTGGTAATTATAAAATGTTTAAGAGGGGGCGCTCCGCGAAATCGGGGTTCTTAGATTGAATATTTACCTATGACAAACTAAAGCGAATGCCAGGAAAAAGAACATACCAAAACTACATCATATTTGCAATTGAATCGTCTGAACAAAACCATACAAAACCAAAATTGCCTCGATAGAAAAGAACCGCCAAGACATGTCTTATTTTTACTCAATTTCAATAGTGTCAGGTTCCCGTGCATATAAATTAAGTAAAAGTTGAGTGTATAATAGCTTTTCACATTACCTAATGAAAGTACTAGCGGGGTATTTTTATGTAGTCCCTTTTCAGACTTATTGAGGTGAAACGTATTTGGCGTATAGGCCTTTTTTATTTAGCGCGATACCCTTTCTCCCGTCGCGTGTTTCGTGCGGTTCTGTATATCTTTTGTTGCCGTTCGCGGGCGGAGTCAGTCGTAATCGCTCCACTGAGACGAGAGGACTACGTTCTGTGCTCTCACGACAGCACGATGAACATAATTATTTCAATAATATTGTGACCCAGTATATTCGTCCAGCGAATGAACGTATCATTACATTCCAGTAGATATTTTGCTACATTTTGAAATAATATATTTAAAAGTCGACCTTAACATATAGATCTTAAAGTTCAAAATACAACTATAAGATTACGCAGCGATCGGCGGGTGACCGGCTTCTTAGAATAATTTGTGCAGTACATGCAAAACTAGACGAACATTTTTCTGTCGATCGTGTGTTCACTTTATGAAAGATTATCACTATCACTATTACTACATAGTATAAAACAAAGTCGCTTCCCGCTGTCTGTCCCTATGTATGCTTAGATCTTTAAAACTACGCAACGGATTTTAATGCGGTTTTTTTTAATAGATAGAGTGATTCAAGAAGAAGGTTTATATGTATAATATAGTATCCGTGCGAAGCCGGAGCGGATCGCTAGTTGAGAATAAATCCGATTATGTTCAAAATCGATGTCTGAGAGGTCTAAATACGAATTCATACTTAGTCAGAAATATTTCAAAAAGTGGTCGCATTATTTAAAATTTTTGAAACATTCGTTGTAAATTAATATGCGCGTTTTTTTAAAGAACAACATACATTGGCAGGCTTCTCGAGTGTGAAGATTCTAGAAATTGATGTCCATTTTGAATTCCAAGATGGCGGACATTGCTTTTCGAATTTAAACTTTCGTGAGACGTGTTGAAACAGTACTAATAATTACACGGTTCAACTCACGTATTAAATGTCACTACGGGCGACATGTTTCGAACTCTTCGGGAATTCTTCTTAAGGATGAGTGTTTTCGCGGCGGTGTCGCTTGAATCTTGTCGTGATTCAAGCGACACCGCCGCGAAAACACTCATCCTGAAGAAGAACTTCCGAAGAGTTCGGAACATGTCGCCCGTAGTGACATTATTGACATTGTTTTTCTTTAAAGTCATCACGGGTGTCGCTTTTAGGGTTATCGAGAGTGCAGATTCCAACAATTATTGCCTGCGAACTTGGACATTTTGATATTAAAAAAGTGAACATAATTGCATGCACTTTCTCTTTAATATGTTCAAAATTGATAACTAAAGGGCCAAAGCGTCTCTATTGTCTCCAAGTACGAATCCGAGATCAGAATTGAAAAATTTGGCCGCCACACAGTAGTGGCCTGAAAATCTGACTTTCATAGACATGATCGAAGTTTTCATAATATATTATAGTTTTTTTTTAATGCTACTAATAAATTCACGGTTAAATTCACGTATTAAACGACACGACAGGCGACATGTTTTGAACACTTCGGGAGTTCTTCTTCAGGATGAGTGTTTTCGATGTTTGTTTTGAAGAAGAACTCCCGAAAAGTTCGAAACATGTCGCCTGTTGTGACATTTAATGCGTGAATTTAACCGTGGATTTGTTAGTAGTATTTTAGACATGTCTCACAAAAGTTTAAATTCGATTATAGCTTTTTTTTGCTTTAGGCTTTTACTAGCCATTATTATGCTAGCTCACAACCCTTACGTGATTTAGTAAAAAAACGGAAGGCCATATTTCAGTTATAGCTCCGGTGGTTTTTTAAGCAACAAAATGTAGGTAGTGGTATTCCTTGGGTAATTAAAGTAATTTGTACTCTATAAAGTGAGTGTTTTCGCGGCGGTGTCGCTTGAATCTTGTCGTGATTCAAGCGACACCGCCTCGAAAACACTCAATCCTGAATAAGAACTCCCGAAGAGTTCGAAACATGTCGCCCGTAGTGACGTTTAATACGTGGGTGAACCGTGTAATTATTGTCATTTTTTTTTAAGTCATCACGGGTGACGCTTTTAGATTCCACCAATAGGGGCGTAGACACTAAATAAAATAATGTGATATTTTCTCGAAGAAGGATAAAAAAAATTGTCAAATGGAGAAAAAATCAACGCAAAAGGTTAAATAATCACGAAGTTATAAGTGTCCAAAGTTTTAAGAAGGGATGTGTTCTGTCCCTTTTTCGCAAAACGCAACTTCATATGAAACGATGACGCTGGAAGAATGTGACGTCACAGAAGACGGCAACGTGCCGCGCGCATCGTGGTCGGCGACGCCGTCGACGTGGCCTGCCGGCAGCATCCTGTAATGTGACGTCACACACCGTTTGCGTTTTCTCTCTCTAACAAGCAATATTAAAACGGTTGTAGCTTCGTAATTCTTTGAGATATCTGAATGGGATTTTCATCACTATGCATCTTTTTTTGCCTTCTTTCTTTTGGAGTAATAATAATTTTCGAGTCTGCACCCGAATTATTGCCTGCGAAGTTGGACATTTTTATATTAAAAAAAGTGAACACAATTTTGCAGTTTTTCTTTAATACGAGTATGTTCAAAATCGATAACTAAAGGGCCAAAGCGTCTCCATTGTCTCCAAGTACGAATCCGAGATCAGACCCCGTATCATGGTCGGCCTTATCACTCGATAAGTGACAAGATAGGGGCATCGTCTCGTTCTATCAAACGGTGTCAGCCAGTGACGGACGCTCTATCCTGTCACTTATCGCGTGATAAGGCCGACCATGACACGGGGTCAGAATTGAAAAATTTGGCCGCCACACAGTGGCCTGAAAATCTGGCTTTCATAAACATGATCGAAGTTTTCAGAATAAATTACAGTTTTTTTTTAATGCTACTAATAAATTCACGTATTAAATGACGCGACAGGCGACATGTTTCGAACTCTTCGGGAGTTCTTCTTCAGGATTAGTGTTTTCGATGTTTGTTTTGAAGAAGAACTCCCGAAGAGTTCGAAACATGTCGCCTGCCGTGACATTTACGTTAATTTTTTAACCGTGGATTTATTAGTAGTATTTTAGATATGTCTCACAAAAGTTTAAATTTGATTATAGCTGTTTTTTTGCTTTAGCCTTTTACGAGACATTATTATGCTAAATTACAACCCTTACGTGATTTAGTAAAAAAACGGAAGGTCATATTTCAGTTATAGCTCTCGAAACTGACTTAGCTACTAGCGAAAATTATATCTTCAAATATAGGTACTTACAGATTTTGTCTTTCTTTCCACTTATTATAATTATCTATAGGTATTCATCATGTTTCATCTGACTGTCGGGGCATATACTATGCGAGAAGGAGCGGGGCAGCAATAGACGCATCAGCGCGGCAGGTACGGGGCGCGCGGGTGATTTCTGATTTTTCCCTGGCGATACGCCCCCTCTTAAATAAATTCATGGATATCTTATAAATATTGAGTGTCGCCTAGTAAATTATGTGACTGACTAAATAATGTAATAATATAAATAACACGTACAGTCAGCGTCATATAGTTAGTAGCAGCCAGAGTAGCCAAATATATCGTAACACACCCTTATTCTTACAGTAATAAAGACGTGTACCGAAATATTTGGCTACCTTGGCTGCTACTAACTATATGACGCTGACTGTACCTCGATAAGGCGAAATTCTCTATAAATTAAAATGCCATTCCCTTCCCTTTAAGCTCCAAAACCTCCACAACCCAAAATATTTTACCTCGATAAGGTAAAGTAATTCACGATTCCCTATAATGCTTTCCAGATAAATCTTAAACTCTACTACTCGGAAAAATGTTTTTACCCCTGTCTCGAAATGACAAATGTATTCTAGTAACAACACAACATCTTAGTAGGGCAGTTTCAGGTGATAATGTGGACATGTTGGACAAAAGCACCAAGTTTTTTTCAGGTACTTGTTAGGTCCATAGCTTTAAGTTTTTGATAGGAACCAACTCCTCCGTCGGCCATCTTTAAATGGCGGCAATTTTGAATTATACGTATTACGTATATCATTAATATCTCGAGTTCTAAATAACGTAGAATCACAAACTTAGTGTCTAAATATACATATTTGGGGTCAAGGCATTCAACTAGATATTTTTAGAGTCGAGTTCCCAAAGGATATGAAACGGAACCCTGTTCCTAAGCTTCCGCTGTCCGTCCGGCTGTCTGCGTATCAGCAATAGCTAGACTCTGGTTGCTAGACTGTTCAGATTTTCACAGAAGTTGTTTTTCTGTTGCTGCTAACATACTCGTACATTCATAAAAATAAAAATAAATTAAAAATCAAACAGTGCTCTCATACATGAAACGTAATTTTATGGCGTTGTTTTGCCCGCCCATAACAATCGGTATAATATATCTCTAGAACCGTAATATGAAGACACTTGAAATTTCCGCAGATTATGTATTACTATATAGCCTCTATAATATCAAGTAATAGAAATATTATAACGTTACTAATTGGTTTTTTAACATAACTTAACCCTACTCTAAGAACGAAGATGTTTTACATGTATATGCAGTGTTATATAAGTATGCGGTTCAGCATATACTTAGCATTAACAATATGTATATTTAGACACCAAGTTTGTGATTCTAAGTGACTTCGAGACATTAATAATTAACTATAATTCAAAATGCCCGCATGAAAAATAAATATGGCTAACGGAGGAGTTGGTTACTTTCCTATCAAAAACTTAAGCTATGGACCTAACAAGTGCCTGAAAAAAATTGGTGCTTTTGTCCAGCGTCTCCACATTTCCGACAATTTGTTCGAGCACTCGGCCCCTGCCCCACTATCTCCTTAGTTCTTGAATAAACAGTCTCTATCAGATGGCAGCTTCTTGAACTCAAAAAATATTGTGAATTCGTGAGCAATCAAGAGCAATGGAAATCAGTATAATTTTATTTCAGATAAATATGAATAGTTTTTTTATTACTTGCTTTCGAGAGTACTAAATTAACCATTTAATTAAAAAAAAATTGGCAAAATTCAAATAGGCAAAGAATTTGTAGATAGTGACGTATACTTAATAGACCATCACGTACTATCGACAACATAGCTAACTGACCATCGGTGCACCTTAAGGGCATTGTAATAAGGTTTTTATATTAAATAATAGTTTTCTAGTAAAGTCCTGAAAGCGTTAGGTATTTTTGTGTGCAACTCTCTATACTCGCTTTTATTGTGTCTATTTGAGTATCCAGTATGGTTGGAGAGCTCACGATGAATAGGTGCACCAAAGAGTAAAGTAAGTATATAAATAAGTATGACGTGCACTATTATACTAGGTAGGTACTGTGATTACACTATTCACCCACCATTCCCTGACCCTGAACAATAGCAACACTATCTTTCAAGCAGATGTAAGCAAATCAAATCAAATCAAAGCAAAGCTTCTATTGCTAGATTCTTTCTTCCAGCCTAATTTCGTAGTTAATTGTCACGATTACAATAACAGGGCGATTGTTAGGACGATTACAATAGTACGATCAACGAAGGAAAAATAAAAACAATAAATCGTGTAGTCTGGGGTTATTATTTCAAATGGTAGGGGTGATACCCAGGTACAACATATTAAAAGTCCCCAGCGGGGAACACTTGCTTTGGGCGGGGTCGGGGGGGAGCAAATAGGTCCCATTTTTTGGTTTTTGGTGATTCTCTCAAAAACCATGCGTTTTAGAAACGAGAACCCTTTGTAAAAAATAAAGCTGATTAAATTTTCTTCAAAATGCCATATACTTATATTTTTTTAAGATTTATTAAAAAGGGAGATACGGGAGGTGAAAATGTCACAATTTTATTTTTACTGCCCAGTTTATCTAAAAATAAAGGAAAAGGTTATTTAATAATTTGCTGAACGGTGAACGCAGGCTCAGTGGCCATCCCAATCACCGCGGCGCTCACAATCTATGACCTTTTTCATCAAGGTGACCTTGTTGTAGTACTGGATCCACAACGCAGCAGTAGGTCCATTATTCTCGAATTCTTGCCTTATTCTTGAATTTATTCAAAATGGATGACAAAGAAGAATACGTTTAGCACTGGCAACACACACTGGTCAAAGACTCGTCTTGAGACACTGCGGAATATTGAACGAAAAGATGTGCCGCAGCCTCCCGAATGCTGCCCAGCCGAGTCGCATTCGACGATTGACCTCTTTCTCAAAGTTGCACCTACCTAACTGGACAGTCTGTCCTCTATATAAACACAGGATGGGCAGTTAACAGTGTTGTCGTTTGTACTTACCGAAATATAAGATTTACTATCGATTTCATAGCGATCACTAATATAAATAAATTAGACCAGATTGATAATGGTCATTTCAAGAAAAATACCTCTAACACGAAATTTTAAGTGTTAAACCTCTGTAACTTGAAATCATCTTGTACAGTTTAGGAACCTCTTTAAGAGGGAACGTCATTAACACGAACATTTTTGCGTTTCCTTTGAGATTCGTCTTCTTTTGTATTTAAGCAAGGTGACTACATATAAAAAACGTGGCTCAATCTATTATTTCATGATGTTATTCTGTCCGGTTAGTGCATTATGACATTATGATAAAATATCTTGTTACAACATGGACGCTAACATGCTTAATTTACTAAACGTCGAGGAATTTAAACCCATATTTTTATCAGAGTTGATTCATCCATATATAAAAACGGCACGGGCCTGTCCTTGTATAGCTTCCGTCACAGCGTAGTGTATATTTTATTCTACTGACTTCTATGTAGGACAGTCATATCGAACATTAAAATCGCATTTTTTAATGGGGTCCCTTTGTTTCCCATATTCTTATTGTTCCGAATTTCGTTGGTCAGAAATTGATATCCATAAAATTTATAGTCATAAACATCAGTAGTCATAATTTTTGTTAAGTATAACGTTGGATAGTTCTAACATTAATGACTTATAACATTAACCGCTATAATCTCAGAAGTCATAATATTTATGGCTATAACGTTCGAAGGTCTATCAATAATTAATCAGAAATATTTTAAGTCATATCTTTCAACGTCCTAATGGTTGGTATTCATATCGCTTTAATGCCTAAAGTGAATTACGTCGAAGAAGCCAAATCTATAACATCCTTAGGCATATAGATAAGTACTCAGAAACATATCCAGGCATACATTTGAAAGTACTAGTAAGTAGGGGCTTAGTGGCAAAACCGACTCGGATCACGGATAGGTTAGAAGACGGAAGCGGGAGCTTTGCTCCCGCTTTCGTCTTCGAGGTTATTTTTTTTATAAAAGAGCGGAAAAACTACTTACCATACTGGTCGTTAATATTATAAACTGACGGTGTTCATTATCTGACGGTCACACATATGCACGTTAAAATTGTATGTATTTATAATGATATGACTAACTAATCACGTGACTACAAATAATTATGACTTGCGTAAAAGATCCTTACAGCAATTATTGAAAGCAACTTTATTGCCTTTAACATTATGAATTGTCATAACATCTGGGCATTGAATGTTATGACTACCCAATTTTATGACTTACAATAATGACGACTTGCAAAAATCGGATCTCCAATTTATGTTCTATAATTTTATGACTTGCGACAATATGACTTATGAAAATTATGATCGAAAACGGTATGGAGTGAAAAAATCGGAACAAAAACTTTATGGGAACCAATAGAGACCCTTTTTTAATATGTTATTAGGACCATTACCAGTACCGTATATCCAAATTTGCAGCTTCGAAAGACCTTTTTTTTTGCAATGGGGGAATGCTTTGACGCACCGTCCGTCCCGTCAGAGGGGACCCCGGGCGTGTGCGACTCCCGGACAGAGGGCCCAGACTCCCCACTAAACCCCCAAACATTGTCCGACCATGTCGCTGCCAAGGAGGGCCAAGGATTCGCTTGACGCATTCTACTTTGACCCTCGCGAAGCTTCACAAGACCCGAGCTAACTTTGCAGCACTCGAAAAACCACGATAATTTTTGCACCGTTTTTGGTATTGTCAATATGAATCCTAAACTATGCGGTTATTTAAATAAAAATGTTTAAGAAGACCAAAAAACGGAGTTAAAATTGCTACAATAGGGGTGTAGACACTAAATAAAATGATCAATAATGTCATATTTTCTCGAAAAAAGATTAAAAATGACGACCGCTGTAGCCTAGTTGGTAGTGACCCTGCCTACGAAGCAAGAGGTCCTGGGTTCGAATCCCGGTAAGGGCATTTATTTATGTGATGAGCACGAATATTTGTTCCTGAGTCATGGATGTTTTCTATGTATTTAAGTATTTATTTATGTGATGTGCGGGGTTAGCCACACATACATATCCCTCAGCCTGAAGGGCTGTCGAAGGTTCCTAGTCAACTCAGACGGAAGGAGCCTGACGGGAGCAGGGGCAAATGATAACAGCGGTCGGTTAATGTTCTAAACTGGGTCTTGCTTGTCGCCCTTTTATTTAAATACTAGCACTTATCCTACACGGTCTCTATCACTCGCGGTACGAAGCACGGTTGCCGAACGGATACGCTTCGGGTCGGTAAGAGGCGGGAACGGCGGGATTGTGGTACTCCGGCAGGACACTCGGGATCCGAGCGGCCGGAAAGTCGGGATACCACGGCAGTGCACTCGGTAACTCGGGAATAATGCGGATGTCCTATCGACTCACTCCTCAGGCAGAGCACTCGGAAACCGAGCGGCCTGGACGGGGTGAGGGGAGCGGAAGACTTTGGCAGTGCACTCGGAAACCAAGCGGCCGGAAAGTCGGGATACCACGGCAGTGCACTCGGTAACCGAGGGGCCATGGCGGGGAGGTGAGGAGGGCGAGGGGAGAGAGTTGGGCACAGGGCGAGCCGCTAGCTAAGCTCTGCCGGTGTGACGGTCGCGCGGCGCTTGTATACTATTACTGGCTGGCGGGTGGCGGTGCGGCGGGGCGCGCCCTGCTTCGCTCGTCTGTCCCCCGCGTCGGCGCCGCGAGGTCGCGGCCTCACGGCGGCGGCTGTGCCGTTTTCCATGACGTCACATTTATCTATATAAGTATGTTTATCGTCGTCTAGTACCCATAGTACAGGCTTTGCTTAGTTTGGGACTAGGTCGATTTGTCTAAGATCGTGCCCTAATATTTATTTATTTATTTAATATATCATTGCTAACCCAAAAATATGGAGTTAAAGGAACAGCACTGGATTTGATCAAGTAATAACTTTCAAAGATGAGCAATTGAACCTGGTTAGCAGTACGGTATTTCTAGGTATAACATTAGATTCTAACAATTACACGGTTCAACTCACGTATTCTATGTCACTACGGGCGACATGTTTCGAACTCTTCGGGAGTTCTTCTTCAGGATGAGAGCAAAGCGCGCTGCGGGAGTGTATCGCAGACGAATGAACCTAGCAGCAGGAGTGTGGTTAATCTTTCGCAACAGTCGTTATCGGTCGACATGTGTAGCGTGTTGTCGAAGGGTTTAAATTACGCTTTGACTCCCTCTTTTCTCCCTGTTGAGTCTATTGTGACGAGTATAGAGGATACGATTGTGCGCAACAGAGTGCCGCATAGGGAAGCAGAATGCCTTAGGCAGGATGTCTCTTCGCTATTGCGTCGAAGTAAACTGCCCAAGCCCAACACGAGTAAGCGGGAGAGACAGGCGTTGTCTGCTCTGCGCAAGAATGACGATATTCTGGTGTTGCCGGCGGATAAGGGGAATGCTTCGGTGGTCGTAGACAGGGTTGCCTATGAGGATAAGGTCACACAGTTAGTAGGTGACGCAAACACTTACGAGAAAGTATCGTACAACCCTACAGCGCGTGTAACGACTAGGCTGAATAGTATTATTAGTGAGATCCCTGTCAAGGACCAGGCTAAAAAGCTGCGTCAATTGAACCCGACTTGCCCTAAGATTTACGGGTTACCCAAGATCCATAAGACTGATTGGCCACTGAGACCCATTGTGAGTCAAATAGATTCACCTACATATAAGGCTTCCCGTTTCCTGGTGGATATCCTGCAGCCTCTAACAGGTAACACGACCAGCTTTGTGCGAGACTCCACACATTTTGTACATTTACTCGAAAACGTTACACTGCACGAGGATGAGTTGATGGTGAGTTTCGATGTAGCCTCTCTATTTACAAATGTACCGGTATCGGAGACAATAGACATAATTAAACAGATGGTCATTCAGAACGATTTACCTACCGAGTACATGAGTCTTACCGAGTTTTGCCTGACGAGTGGATACTTTGTATGGCGGGGTGAACACTATAGGCAAATTGAGGGAGTGGCAATGGGTTCTCCGATAGCACCGGTGGTGGCCAACATCTTTATGGAGGATTTCGAACGGAAGGCATTGGAGGGCTGCCCACACAGACCTAGGTTTTGGTGGCGTTATGTGGACGACGTGTTCGCTGTTGTGTCGCACAAGGAGGTGGACCTGGTGCTAGACCATCTCAACACGCAGCATGCCAAGATAAAGTTCACCATTGAGAAGGAGTGTAATGGTGCACTCCCGTTTCTTGATGTCTTGGTTCAGCGAGATCAGCGCGGTCGATTGTCTAGTAAGGTGTACCGGAAACCAACACACACAGATCGCTATTTGCAAGCTGACTCACATCACCACCCCGCACATCTGTCTTCGGTCCCACGCGCGCTTATCAACAGGGCTCTGCGGCTCTGTGACCCGCAATATGTGCAAGAGGAGCTGCAGCATGTGAGACAGGTGCTAAAGAGGAATGGGTATGGTTGGAGACAGAGTCAACGAGTAGCGAGTCGTTGCACTTTGCAGCGCGCACACACGGTGGAGAGAGCTCCTGCGTACTTGCCATATATTAGGGGGGTGACGGATATGATTGGACGCCTATTACGCCGGAGGTTGAGCATTAGGACAATTTTCCGCCCTCATACCAAGATGAGGCAGATGTTGCGCTCTCCTAAGGACCGAGACCCGCTGGGTAGCCCGGGGGTGTACGAGATTCCCTGTGATTGTGGTAAGGCGTACGTAGGGGAAACTGGGCGGAACGTCTCCACGAGATTGCTGGAACACATACGCAGCGTGAAGAAGATGGATGTTAGGAACTCGGCGGTAGCAGAACATGCGTGCGATACAGGCGCGTCACATTTCATTCGTTTCGACAAGGCGAAATTGCTGGTACGGGAGAAAGGTTATGTGCCACGCAAGATTCGCGAGGCGATTGAAATTGGGCGCCGCCCGAATTTTAATCGTGATGGTGGCTGGATGTTACCGCCAGCATGGAAAACTATCATTCCTAAATTGAAGTGGACAGTGTGTTGTGACAACCCCGTGGACACAGTGAGTTCAGTGTGCGTGTCGTCTATCGGAGGAGATGACCTCCTGCCGCAATCTCACTCAACTACTCCAGCGCTAGACTGCCCCCCTCCCCCCGCCCTGTCGGCGCGTGCTTCACGCGCCGCTCGGCGTGCGGAGCGAGCTCGGGCAGTGATACAAGCGACACCGCCGCGAAAACACTCATCCTGAAGAAGAACTCCCGAAGAGTTCGAAACATGTCGCCCGTAGTGACATAGAATACGTGAGTTGAACCGTGTAATTGTTAGTATTATTTCAACATGTCTCACGAAAGTTTAAATTCGATTAGATTCTAAACTACAATGGGGTCCTCATATAAGTGATCTCGCGAGTAGGCTTAGTTCCGCGGCTTTTGCAGTTAGTAAAATTCGTCAACTAACCGATGAGAAAACCGCGAGGTTGGTCTACTTCAGCTACTTCCATAGCATCATGTCATATGGCATTTTACTATGGGGTAGTGCACACACAACACAGCAGTGAGTTTTGTGCAGTGACATAAATGCTGTTTTTGTACTACAGAAGGGGGCTGTTCGCGCAATTTATAAGATGAGACCTAGAGAGTCTCTGAGAGACAAATTTAAAGAAACTAACATATTGACAGTGCATTCTCAATACATTTATGAAAATATCATGTATGTTCATAAAAATATTGATAACTTAAAAAAAAAAATTATGTACATAATATAAATACCAGAAATAAGGATAAGCTCACAGTACCCTATACTCAGCTGCAAAAAATAAATAAATCCTTCAAGGGTAATTGTATACGGTTCTATAATAAACTCCCAAGTTTGTTAATAGTCAGACTGACTATTAACAAACTTAAGAGCTATCTTAAACGTAAACTAGTTTGTAAAGCATATTACAACATTAAAGACTATATTAATGACAAAAATGCCTGGGAATTAATTGCTCTACGCATCTAGGTATTTTACTAAATATATTAACTGTATTCGTTATAATAATTATGTTGTGTTAGTTTAGTACCTAATTAGTGTTTGTTATATTATATTATATTAGTTATAATTATTGCTTTACATTGTATAATTGACATTTTGAAAGTGCTTAATTGTAGCCTATACACTATAGTTATATACACTCTAGGGGTAAGACAGACGAGACTACGTGGAAGTGGGGTGCGCTGATTCGGGTTTTGGTAGCATTTGTAAATTTGGCATCATTAAACTTTATTAGTAATATGGCAATTATAGTGTAGTTATTTAGGTAGAAATATTGTATTAATTTGCTCGCTAAGATTTGGTGATCATTTACAAAATTTGGTCTTCGAATACAATTTAATGTGCAGTCGTTACTAAAACAGTATACTGAACACCAAAAAAATAATTCTACTATTGTAATAGTGGAATTATTTTTTTGGTGTTCAGTATATTTTTTGGTAAGAGAGCTTAGGGGTATCAAAGGATTTTTTAGTGATCTTTATATTTAACCCCTTAAAAAATCACATCTAGCCGTTAGCTTGCGATTTAAGCGATTTTTCTGGTCAAATATGACTAGTCTAATATGCAAACTGCGATACTTTGACGTAGCTGTTCATGTATGTTGGTAAGCACTTTATTGTAAGTAAAAGGTTGACCACTTTTCGCCCTTATTTCAAAGCTGCTAAGGTCCAAAAGTGGTCAACCTTTTCATTCCGCAACTGTACACAGTAACAGGTTAAACTATATCATACATATGTATCACTGCGATGTCACATTTTGCCGATCTTTTGTACCCTCATTTATGCTAAAAATGGCATTGGAACGTGAGTTTCAGGTGCTCTGCCTACCTCTACATATGTATGTTCTATAAAATTAAAATACAAAGTCGAATCCCTTTAAGGGACCGCTTCCAGTTGACCTTTGAGCAATTAAGTTTGTTGTCCACAGTTACACAACGCACAGAACCTAGCCGACTGGTGCGTGTGGCGTCTGTGCGGCGCCTACGACAAGGTGTGCCGCGCGCGCGCGCTGCGACACATCGGGGCCGCCTCCCGCGACTACCTGTCCGAGAACCGGTGGCCGCCCGTCTGGTAACGTAGCTGCTGGTCTATACTACACTATACTATACTTACACAGCGCACACAACCTAGCCGTCTGTGCGGCGCCTACGACAAGGTGTGCCGCGCGCGCGCGCTGCGACACATCGGGGCCGCCTCCCGCGACTACCTGTCCGAGAACCGGTGGCCGCCCGTCTGGTAACGTAGCTGCTGGTCTATACTACACTATACTATACTTACACAGCGCACACAACCTAGCCGTCTGTGCGGCGCCTACGACAAGGTGTGCCGCGCGCGCGCGCTGCGACACATCGGGGCCGCCTCCCGCGACTACCTGTCCGAGAACCGGTGGCCGCCCGTCTGGTAACGTAGCTGCTGGTCTATACTACACTATACTATACTTACACAGCGCACACAACCTAGCCGTCTGTGCGGCGCCTACGAAAAGGTGTGCCGCGCGCGCGCGCTGCGACACATCGGGGCCGCCTCCCGCGACTACCTGTCCGAGAACCGGTGGCCGCCCGTCTGGTAACGTAGCTGCTGGTCTATACTACACTATACTATACTTACACAGCGCACACAACCTAGCCGTCTGTGCGGCGCCTACGACAAGGTGTGCCGCGCGCGCGCGCTGCGACACATCGGGGCCGCCTCCCGCGACTACCTGTCCGAGAACCGGTGGCCGCCCGTCTGGTGACGTAGCTGCTGGTCTATACTATACTTACACAACGCAACAACCTTTGTTGACTAACCAAAAACTATGCACTTTAAGTCCTGATTTTTAACCAATAAAGTCAACTTTGCCGAACATTTTTGAAAAAATATTTAGTCTGGTCTCAAACATGCAATGAAATATTGACGTTGTGTTCTTCATAATGGGCTTCGAAGTGTCACGTTTCGGGCCCAGCGAGACGAAAGATCCGTAAGGGCATTTCATACAAAATTGGAGGCCTGGGCCGGCAAGATGGTCTTTTTTAATTTCCATTCCACAATTTGTAGCACAGCATCTCGGCGTTCAGCCATGGAAATTAAAGATTGATTTCTTGGTTTTTTTTTCATTTAATTGCATTTTTGAGAAAAACACTATACATGCCTCGGCGTGAAAAGGGGTTGCCAGCCTCATGACTATCCTCTACCTATATGTACTCGGCCGGCAACCCCTTACTTCCCGGCCTCTGTAGTGATGTACTATTATTGCACACCTTACACAAACTGATTTCCGAGAGCAAATGCGTTGATTATTAGAGAAAAAAACCCAATCGCTGTATGTGGGCCGATAATATTTGAGGACTTCCGTCGATTCAGCAACTCAATGCAGCATCCAACTGATGACACCTCAACATGCATCAGCAGCTTTCCGAGGCAGCTTCAGATACGTGGCGACCAGCTGTCGGAATATTATCCCACCGCCTTTCAGGAATCTACAAGTTAAATCTAGTTTTCGAGCGGCAATTAGAAAATTTATATGACACATGAACACCAGCGGCGACAGGAAACACTAGCACCAGACACAAGTTGTTTTGAAAATAAGTTAGTATAGTTGGCTATGGTATGTGTAATCTAAGTTGGCATGTGTGTAAGTGAGTTGATGATGATAATTATATATACCTGTGTTTTCTATGCCATTTTGTAAATTGCTCTCTGAAGATGCCCGGATCACTGTAGTTTATAGCATTTCCGTGTATGGGACCGTCGTCTTGTCCTGTATTTTGTAATCCTTTTGTGTTTTTTTATGTGGAACCTAAAACAAAATTGTTTGAAGATGTGAATGCTGGAATTCTGAGATAAAGCAGATATTTTTTAATTTTGATTTGTATATAGAATATTATAGAATGTAGTATATATCTTTCATTACCTTTGTTTTCTGTCCCTGATGTGGCGAAAATGGCGAAATGTACAATGCACAATTGTTCGCACATGAGGCTACATTTCTGTCTTCTTCTCTTTTTGTGTTAAAATGTTCGTAATACTAATTTGTTTGTTTATTTTTTTCTAGATTTAACCATACACTGTTTTATAATATCCTTTTCTTTGTTGTATCTTCGGATTTTCTATTGTTTTAAGATATAAACTTGCTGGTAGAGCTGGGCGTTTTTTCCCATAAGCGTTTTCAAAAACGGTTTCTCGTACAATAACGGAATAACAGTTTGTGGCTAGAAACACAAACTGTTTTTATAAAAACGATCGAACGGTCACACGCAACGGTTGCAATGCAAAACGTGAAAACGTAACTCGAACACTGTAAACTGTTTCATCCGTTTTTTCGTTTCACTTCGTTTGGCGACCGGCGACGGCGCCAACGCACGGAGAAACTAGTTATTTTTGAAACTGTTTTTCAAAACAGTTTTGTGAGAGAAAAAAAGCTCTACTTGCTGGAATGCCAGATGGCGCTGTTTTGACGCAAGCGCAGCGGCTGCGTTCAGTTTAGTGTAAGGCCGTGTCGCACGTACAGCAGAAAACGTAATACGTGATACCTACTCCAAATGGTCTCGCCGGAAGACTGAGCCAGCATTATGCTGAGGCGGGACCATTTCGTAGCAAATAAATAGTTTATACCTATTGTACCTAATTAATATTATGTGTGTATGTGATATTTATATTTGTTTGTTACGAATAAATAATTTTTATTTCATTTTCATTTTCATTTCATTTCACAAGGATCACCTTTGACACTTCATTAGTTGCTATTTCAACGGAATTTTATCAGAATCTGTGACGTACTTTTGTACTTTTAAGTACATGCATGATTGAGGAATTCCATAAGTCATCTGTGGTCTTCATCATCAATTCCACTCCACCAAATTTAAGATTACCGGATGTGATACACAAGTTATAATAGAAAATACCAAAATCACTACACGGGTGCCTAATATAATTGAGGAGTTCCCACAATTCCTCATGAATCCCATCATCCCACTGAATTTTTGAAAAAAATGGGACCCACCTAGAAGCATATACTTTCAACAAAAAAAAATTACGGATCGGATCATCAATAACGAAGTTCTGAGGTAACAAACATTAAAAAAAAATACTTACAACCGAATAGGGAGTATTTCTGCAATGTTCTGCCGCCAGAGTGCAGCACTAGCACATACCATAAACCGTTTTTAAATGTCCGTAGGATGCCATGATAACTCAATACAGCTTTTTTAGTACATGAATAATAATAAAATTATCATAAATTAACTTATTTTCACGAATTATTTGATACATCACACAATATGACATATGACATGACGTGTCACGGAGCTTTGTTTACGGTATGTGCCAGTGTCGCCCCCTACCCGACGCAGAGTTTTGAGTAATATTCCCTACTAGCTTCTCCCCGCGACTCCGTCCGCGTGGAACTCGTTTATATCGTAGCTCCATACAAACTTTCACCCCCCACTTCATCCTCTTGGGCACGATTTCCGGGATAAAAACTATCCTATGTCCTTCCTCAAGACTCAAACTATCTCTATACCAAATTTCATCCAAATCGGTTCATCGGTTTAAGCGTGAAGAGGTAACAGACAGACAGACACACTTTAGCATTTATAATATTAGTATGGAAGTATGGATAGTATGGATATGGATTAGTATGGATTGTGAACCTCCTCCATCTTTTTAAAGTCGGTAGGGGTTGAACATAATAGTTTAACCAAAGCTTAATAAAAATAAAATTACAAGTAAATTATATTCTAATATTACCTAATCTAAGTTAAAACTAAATTTAACTATAGGTTTTTATTATGTACTATATTTGGAAGAGCGAGATCTCCTGATACAGGTATCTCTATACCTACTAGGAGACCTCAACCTTACTGTAATCTGAACCCTATTTGTAATAAACATTTGTAAACATTTACCTATTTACCTGCCTACCTGCTCCGCTATTATTATCATTATTATTAAAAATTATTACAAAAATATCGCCAATTGTACCTTTCATGAAAGCTTATGAACTGAGGAACTAATTTATGTAATTTTTACGCGAAGTGTCATACTTTTTTTTTAAATAATGCCTCGAAGTGTTACAAAATTTGGAACAAAATTTAAAACCTTGTGACTTTAAATGCTTTTCTTTGCAATATCTTGAAAAGTTTTGGCATGTTTTTTTATTTTCCTTAATCAGTCATTTATTGGCTATTAAATAAATCCTTTTTTGAGGTCTAAATTTAATTAGTTTTTTCACAATTACGAGTTTTATGCCAAAAGGTGGGTTTTCTTAAAAAAACTCTAAAAACTCGAATAACTTGCAAACCAATGAGTTTTGACCCCCGGTTGACTGGATCTAAATCATTGCAAATGAGCTATAGAATAACCCCTTTCAAGGAATACGTCGAATTTCCCGTCACCCTGTATAAATGGTTATGTACATACTTACATACGAACAGTGCTAGTGAAATAAAAGCATTAAAAATGTGCTAAAATGGATCGGACTAGAAGAAAAAATCTGAACAAAAAATGTTCTCTAATTTCAGGTACGTGAAAGAGTATGATTTCTACCAGAAGTGTGTGACGGAGCAATCCAAGGAGCAGAAAGACATCCGGCCCGCCGCGTCGGTGCAAGCGAGCCAGCAGACAGGCTGTCTCTGTTTCGCCAGTAAGTTTGCATTTGACACGTTTATTGCAATATTTGACACTATGTCGTTCCCTTCATTGCTATGAAATAAGGGGCTACCCGAGGTCCCCTGATTTTTGACAAGTTTTTCTTATCTCCTACTTTTGCACTACAGATAGAATTATAAATCAAACGGCTATCGGTTCTTCAATCTTTTATCTCCATTTTGGTCCACCGGATTTTAAAATGAATACTTAATTTTGTATGATTTTTTTTAAACATTGTCTAAAAAACACACTTATTTCGTATCTCTATTGACGTGAAAGATCTAACATGTACGAAATCTACATATTTGGGTTCGTCTGTGACGTCTCTAAAAACTGGTCCAGGGTTTTCATTTTAAACCAATTTACACAAAAGTTATGGGCAGAAAACCAGTTTTTTGGCCTAAAGTTGTTCAACTTTGATGCCAAATATTTCGAAAACAATGAACTTTGAAGTAAATATGGGATACTATCTAAGTCGTTGTTGTTAATATAAGAAGCTACAAAAAACTTTAGAAAACTAAGGGATTCAGATCGAAGGTCATTGGCGTATGAGAGCCCCTTAATTGAAGATGTTAATTATTGGGTCAGAATCGAGCATTGGGATGTTTATCTTATACCATTATTATGTAATGTAGTCTCAAGTTCGAATCCCGGCCCGTACCAAGTTTATCGGAGCGTACGGAATAACATTTTAGTATTTACCGTTAGCTTTTCGGTGAAGGAAAACACCGTTAGGAAACCTGCATACATTACGCGGAAAACAAGGCCCTTCTGCGACGGCCGCAAAGGGTCATGGCCATCAGGGTGGTGCGAGGCTACCGGACCGTCTCCTTTGAGGCGGCCTGTGCACTGGCCGGGACCCCACCTTGGGACCTAGATGCCGAGATGCTCGCTAGTGTCTACAGACGCATAGCAGCGGCAAGAGCCGGAGGGCAGGAGCCTATGCTGGAAGAGACAAAGCGCTGGAGAGACGATGCCCGCGCAATACTCCTCAACAAGTGGAGTGAATGGTTGGAGGCCCCCAGTGCGGGCCACTGCACAGTAGGTGCCATACAGCCGGTCGTAAGGGACTGGGTCGGCAGAGGACACGGCATTGTGTCTTTTCGCCTTGCACAGGTCTTAACGGGCCACGGATGTTTTGGCAAGTACCTGTGCAAGGTCGGGAGAGAGCCCACGCCAGCGTGTCATCACTGCGGTGCGGCAGAGGATACGGCGTTGCACACGCTGGCCGAGTGCCCTGCGTGGGCGGAACCACGCGGCAATTTGATCGCGACAGCAGGGGCAGATCTGTCACTGCCAACAATAACAGCGGCAATGACGAGAGAAAAAAGGTGCTGGCAAGCCTCTTTCTGCGAAGAGGTTATGGCGGAAAAGGAGTCAGCCGAGCGCGCACGGGAGGAAGACGTAGATGCCCAAAGTTGGGCGCAGACGATTGGCCCACGATCGCCGATTGCCGCCCTAGCGAGGTCCTCCGGGTGATAGGCGTGGGGACGCTTATCACCCAAATGGAAGAGGTCCTCGGGTTGGAGAGTTGGAGAGCGTACCGGGTGTTCAGGTACGCTCCTAATAACGACGTGTGTATCCCCCCCCCCCCCCTGTGATGGGTCCAAATTAAGGACAGCTAACAACAATGCCATTTATTACATCAAGTTTTGAAAATTACATCAGCAAGATGGTGGCCATCAGCAGCGATGCACTGATGAAGGCGATTTCTGAAATGTTCAACAAGTTTCCGGCACATTTGAGGATATGGCGGTTATTTCCTCCCTAATTCTCATCTTTAGTTCATCCGAGGTGTGTGGACGATGTTTGAAAACTTTTTCCTTCAGGTAGCCCCAAAGGAAAAAGTCACAAATGCTCAAATCTGGTGAGCGTGGAGGCCACCAAACATCACCTCTAAGAGAAACCATTATTATCAGTGCATCGCTTATCTCGTTCTGATGGCCACCATCTTGCTGATGTAATTTTCAAAACTTGATGTAATAAATGGCATTGTATACTGAATTGAGTAAAATAAACCGCGTTATTGTACGTTCAATACCTATATATTTTTTTGCTGTCTTTCAAAATTGATGCATATCTTATGCCCCACCCTGTAGTATAGGATAGGATATTCAGGGTAACGTGGTGATGGTGATGATGTTGTTGTGCAGGTAAGACGCGCCGCGAGAGCGAGACGGAGACGGAGAGCGCGACTCCTGAAGCCCGCGCGCTGTGCCGCCGCGAGCCGCCGCCGCCGTCGCACCCGCCGCTCTGACCCCTGTCGTGCTGGAGGTACGTACAGACTATACAGGGTGTCCCAAACTTATGGGACATGAAGGGGAAGTACCTTAAATATCGTAGATAGTGAATTTTGCTCAAAGAAGACTTTATGTTATTTTTAAAAGTGAGTAATTCTGCATTTATAAGATTTTCTAAAAATTACTTGCTTCGTCTGGGAATCGAACCGCCAACTTAAATGTCAAAAAAAAACATCCTACTTTTATGATGCCAATCGAAAGAATAGCTAAAAAATAATAACTCTGCTTAAGTAACATAGTGTTTTAAAAGAAAGGACAAAAAGAAAAAAAAAAAAAGAAAAAAATGACAAATGGACCGATTAGATGGCCGGCCAGATCCCCGGACCTTACACCATTAGATTTCTTCTTTTGGGGATACGTGAAAGATATGCTATACAAAAAGCGATACGAGAACGTGGGGAAGTTGCAAACAGAATTGTGCCATATCACATCGAGTGTTCACCATAAAATGATAAGAAAATCAACAGGCAGCGGGCTCATTAAAAGATTGGAGATTTGCGTAAGACAAGAGGGATCACATTTTGAGCATTTAATTAATTAATTTACAAAAAAATACCTACTTAATTGACTACGGCAGTTTCATGTATGTTTTTAATTTGATTAAAATAATAATTTCACGTTGTTCCTTTCTTTTAAAATATCATGTTACTCAAGCAGAGTTATTATTTTTTAGCTATTCTTTCGATTGGCATCATGTATGTATGTATGTAAATACTTTATTGTACACAAGACACAGGTAAAAATACAGACAAAAAAAAAGTTAATTCGGTACAAAGGCGAACTTATCCCTGTAAGGGATCTCTTCCAGTTAACCTTTGAGCATCATAAAAGTAGGGTGATTTTTTTTGACATTTAAGTCAGTTCGATTCCCAGACGAAGCAAGTAATTTTTAGAAAATCTATGAATGCAGAATGACTAACTTTTAAAATTAACATAAAGTCTTCTTTGAGCAAAATTCACTATCTACGATATTTAAAGTACTTCCCCTTCATGTCCCATAAGTTTGGGACGCCCTGTATACGAGTATATATCATACTATACAGATATGACCGCTCGCGCGCTGTGCGCTCGCGGCGCGCGGCGGGCCGCCTAGAGGCGGTGTGTTGGCCGGTGCTCAATGCTCAAAGCTCAAAGTCGCCTCAGTGTGCGTGCCTCGCGTTATTTGGCCGGTGCTCAATGCTCAAAGCTCAAAGTCGCCTCAGTGTGCGTGCCTCGCGTTATTTGGCCGGTGCTCAATGCTCAAAGCTCAAAGTCGCCTCAGTGTGCGTGCCTCGCGTTATTTGGCCGGTGCTCAATGCTCAAAGCTCAAAGTCGCCTCAGTGTGCGTGCCTCGCGTTATTTGGCCGGTGCTCAATGCTCAAAGCTCAAAGTCGCCTCAGTGTGCGTGCCTCGCGTTATTTGGCCGGTGCTCAATGCTCAAAGCTCAAAGTCGCCTCAGTGTGCGTGCCTCGCGTTATTTGGCCGGTGCTCAATGCTCAAAGTCGCCTCAGTGTGCGTGCCTCGCGTTATTTGGACGTGTATCCGAGCGTGCCGCGGACAGAACAATATAATTTGGTGAAGTTTATGAACACCACATGAATTACGATTTTTGTACTACGGTTTCATCCACCACCGGGGCGATTTTCTCTTCTTTTTGGTAATAATTCGGTGAATTACGATAAACGCAGCCGCGACTGTCATCGTGTCCGGCGCCATTTTGAAGGAAACATAATGTCGGCTCGTAGCTCGCACGCTGCCTCGCCCGCGCATGTGGACGGTGGACGTGCACGCTGTTGTCTCGCGAGCGGGGCGAGCACGCCTCCGGCTGAGCCGCTCAAGTTCCTACGCACCTTATGATACTCTGCCTGATCCCGGCAGAATATCAGCGCTGCGGCACCAATATCACAGCACATGCTGAGTCGGCGCCTTTTCGCGACTATGTCGTGACAATAGGAGTGTAGACACTAAATAAAATAGTCAATCGTGTCATATTTTCTTGAAAAAGTATTAAAATTGTAGTCAAAAGAAGAAAAAATCAATGCAAGAAGTTAAATAACCACGAAGTTATAAGTGTACAAAATTTTAAAACGGGGTTCGGTTGTGTTCCGAAATGTTCTGTTCCTTTTTCACAAAACGTTCATATGAAACGATTGACGCCCGCAGTTAGTGACGTCACTAATAGACGGCAACGTGCCGCTCCATCGTGTCCGGCGCCGCCGTCGAAACGCGACGCGCTCTGCGGCAGCCTCGCAGATTGTGACGTCACTAACTGCAAGCGTTTTCTCTCTCTAACAAGCAATATTAAAACGGTTGTAGCTTCGTAATTCTTTGAGATATCCAAAAGGTATTTTCGTCACTAGGCAATTTTTTGCCTTCATTATTTTTGAGTAATAATATTTTTCGAGTCTACACCCGTGTTCTGTTTTTTAGATTCAAGATTCAAGATTCAAAGATTTATTTGTTCAACATAGGTATGTAGGTACAAGGTGTTACATTAGCTTTCGTATCTAATATATTTTAGTATTATTTGTTGTTATAGCGACAACAGAAATTCATCATCTGTGAAAATTTCAAATGTCTATCACATTTGACGTTTCTGTTTCTCCTTTTCTGCTCTTATGACGTCACGATAATGGCGGCTGCCTTTTTGGCGCGAATATATATCGTTCAAATTTTAACAATTATTTCTTTGCACAAAGTGATATTATTTTGAGGAAATAAAAAATACTAGTTGACTGTCGAATCTTTACGAACATTTTAAAATATATAAAATAAATGTAGAATTGCCTATTATCTATTTAATTCACATTTATGTTTGTTTGTTGGCAGGTATCTCCGCTACGCTGTGTTGTTGCCAGTGTCCATGTGTTTCATGACAACCATACTGACTATACTCATACTTTTCCACCTTTACAACTAATTATAACACGCGTTAGACATAGTTTACCTAGATATAACGCACTCGACTCAAGCGACACTGACTGCTAACTTTATGTCACCATCTAGGTATAAACTGCACTATGAGTTCATTCAATCGACAATGGAAAGGAAAATATACTTAGCTACATACATTAAAGATTAACAGAACAAACATAGCTAAGAATCATATCGACATCATTTAAGAAAAACCCCGCTCATCTGTTTTTATCTGTCAATACAACCAAACTCAAATCAATAAGTTGGCATCGCGCTTGTGAGCGTCCATAGGCTACGGAGCCTGGTTACCATCTGGAAGGCCGTATGCTTGTTGATTGTATAAAAAACCAGATTTAAAGAGTTACCGAGGAGACGTGACCATAGCGACTAGCTACAACAAAAAAAGTTGATCGACCCAGTGCCACTCTGAGTAGTTTGAGTTGACACAAAAAGTTGATCGACCCAGTGCCACTCTGAGTAGTTTGAGTTGACACAAAAAGTTGATCGACCCAGTGCCACTCTTGAGTAGTTTGAGTTGACAAAAAAAAGTTGATTGACCCAGTGCCACTCTGAGTAGTTTGAGTTGACAAAAAAAGTTGATCGACCCAGTGCCACTCTGAGTAGTTTGAGTTGACACAAAAAGTTGATCGACCCAGTGCCACTCTTGAGTAGTTTGAGTTGACAAAAAAAAGTTGATTGACCCAGTGCCACTCTGAGTAGTTTGAGTTGACAAAAAAAGTTGATCGACCCAGTGCCACTCTGAGTAGTTTGAGTTGACACAAAAAGTTGATCGACCCAGTGCCACTCTGAGTAGTTTGAGTTGACACAAAAAGTTGATCGACCCAGTGCCACTCTTGAGTAGTTTGAGTTGACAAAAAAAAGTTGATTGACCCAGTGCCACTCTGAGTAGTTTGAGTTGACAAAAAAAGTTGATCGACCCAGTGCCACTTTGAGTAGTTTGAGTTGACAAAAAAAGTTGATCGACCCAGTGCCACTCTGAGTAGTTTGAGTTGACAAAAAAAGTTGATCGACCCAGTGCCACTTTGAGTAGTTTGAGTTGACAAAAAAAAGTTGATTGACCCAGTGCCACTCTGAGTAGTTTGAGTTGACAAAAAAAGTTGATCGACCCAGTGCCACTTTGAGTAGTTTGAGTTGACAAAAAAAAGTTGATCGACCCAGTGCCACTCTGAGTAGTTTGAGTTGACAAAAAAAGTTGATCGACCCAGTGCCACTTTGAGTAGTTTGAGTTGACAAAAAAAGTTGATCGACCCAGTGCCACTCTGAGTAGTTTGAGTTGACAAAAAAAGAATTGAAGTGATGAAAAGCAACACATAATGTATTACTGCCTTTACGCCATTACACGAATTTAATTTATTTGGTACCTATTTGTTTTGACTTTCCAATGTCGATTTGAACGCACATGACAGAAGTAACTGAAAAATGAGCTGATTTACCCTATTAAGAAATTTAAATTGTAAACTCCTTTACTGTAATACTTTTTTAAAACAAGCAAAATAAGTATTTAATATATCGAAGTTCATTTCCTTCGAGTCACGAGACGATCTAACTGAAAAATTAGCTGATTTACCCTATTAAGAAATTTAAATTGTAAACTCCTTTAATTTAATACTTTTTTAAAACAAGCAAAATAAGTATTTAATATATCGATGTTCATTTCCTTCGAGTCACAAGACGATCAGTTGTTACTAACACGAAGGAAATGAACAACAACTTGTTACCCGTTCTAATCAAAATCAGTAATACAAGGGCACTATTACATGTCAATCGGTAATTTACAATAAAATAATCATACACAATAATCATTTAAAATTTGCAGATTAACGACCGATAAACGGTTAACAAACTAAATGTCACTAAGTTAATGAAAACAAAACAAAATTTGCAAAATACATATTATCCATCACAGTCGATATACGGTCTGTATCAGAATTAACTGAATTAACAATATGTAGAAGGTCTCAAAAATCAATGAATAAGTATCAATGTATTTTAACGAACGAATTGTCTAGCTAATTATTCTACCCTGAGTTTACGTAGCTATTTTGCGGTTATCTATGAAATCCTTATGCAATATGTGGTGATATTTTAGAAAATCGTAATTCGTAAGTCGTGACATCAGATGGAGTATTGTTTTTAATGTATATGATAAATGCATTTTTAAGTTTGCATACTTCAAAAGAAAAAAAAAACGTCTGACCCTGTATCTCGGAGGTATCGAGTTGAAATTAAAACCATCATCAACCTCCGGTCTACAGTCCCTTAAAGCTGTGAAACATCGGCCGGCCGTTTATGCCGCAAAAAACGTATATTTCGATACTCACAAGGGAATCAAAATTGATAGGGTACTTTCCGTTTACCTAGAACTAAGGGCAAGATACATCGCCTTATACAGTACTATCGACAACACTGCTAACTGACCATCGGTGCACCTTAAGTGCATTGTAATAAGGTTCTATATAAACACAGGATGGTCAGTTAACAGTGTTGTCGTTTGTACAGGTAAAAATTTGAAAACGCGCAAACTCGCACTTTTCCGGTTTTTAATAATAATAACTTATACAATAAACTTAAACAGTAAAACATACAAGCCGTTTTTATTGTTGTTTGGACCCGTGACCTAGGAGACAGCAATAATTCCTTATAAAACATATTATCAAGTTCAGTTCAGGAGCTAATACGTATATTTTAATTACAATATTGTGAACAGAATCCACTCACTAGCTTGTGGCAACCACAGTTGCCAATTTCGCGCACTCCTAAACTGATGGTGGCAACAGTGGTTGCCAAGCGAAGTATAGGCTTCTTTGATAAAGAAAAATTGAAAGCAATTTAGGCTATTTTAAAAATCCGAAATCAAGTGACCGGTTATGTATTATGAATATTTTTTTAATGTGACCTAGAAGACATTATCACGTCAAAGAGCACAGAAAAGGCCGATTGATTCAGATGACTTTACTCGGCTCTCTGGCACGTTCTCAGACTCGCCGTTGGCCTCAATTGGTCGCCTCGTGATTTTTTCAAACATAATTCATGTTTATCTACTCAAAATCTGATTTATCATTATCATGTAATGCGTAATATAAGTCGTCATTAATCGAAGAAAAGTGATCATTTCTGTGTGATTTTTAATCTTTAGGCTAGTTTTGCCTGCCTTTTATTAGCGGTCACGATTGTAAATATTGGAAGGTAAGAAGAAAGCACCACTACAAAAATTGAATTGGAAATGTATCATAAAAATAGACCACCAGGGATCGGAAACTTTTAATTTGTACGGTAACGGTATAAAAATAACTTAACGGGCAGTTTACCAAAAAAAATTAAGTCCGTTTTGGTAATAAAACCGTTAAATACGCTGGTTACTCCTATTTAATTATTTTTAAGGACCGCTTTAGCCCAGTTGGTAGTGACGCTGCCTACGAAGCAAGAGGTCCTGGGTTCAAATCCCGGTAAGGGCATGTATTTGTGTGATGAGCACGAATATTTGTTTCTGAGTTATGGGTGTTTTCTATGTATTTATTTATTTATCTATATAAGTATGTTAATCGTCGTCTAGTACAGTCGAGTTCTCCAATATATGTACACTTTTTTACCAACTCGAATGCGGCCGCTAACAATTAGTATGCAAACGCGTTCGATTAGGTAAAAAAGTGTACATATATTTATGAACTCGACTGTACCCATAGTACAAGCTTTGCTTAGTTTGGAACTAGGTCGATTTGTGTAAGATTGTCCCCTAATATTTATTTACCTCAAGTCACTGTAGCGGTAGGTTACCGTTATTTCAGTATTATAAAGGTTATCTTACAGTTACCGGTTACTAGCTTGCAGATACCGGTATTTTCGACACCGTTTTCGGTCCCTGGACCCAGTTTTCCCCGTAGACATTGATAGAAGGAAAATATTTTAATTATAAAAAATTCAATGTGTGTTCATTCTTATACAATTTTCATATCACTGTGTCTTAAGTTGGTTGTTAGATTTTTGCAAATGATCAAATTAACAATCAAAAAGGAAAACGAAATGGAAATTGCAACCTTTATTCATAAATCTTAACATTTTCACAAACACAAATGTTAACGTGGCAGTTAGAGTTTAACGGCATTTTAGCTAAAATAGGTTTGATGAACGATTATAATTAAAGGCATAAGTCTATACAGGGTGACAATGAGATGTGATGCCAAATCTCAATCTCGGAAGTCACATTTTAACTAATCGATTTTTTTCTTTGTGCGAAAAGTAGTTATTGCAACAATTTGGATATTGTATGTAATTCAAGTGTTACAAGAAATCTTATGGGACAATTTAACAACCAAATTAGTGCAACTAGAAATAAACCGTGTGTATGGCGGAGATTATTTAATATGGCAGACTATTTATAGAAAATGTCATTGGAATTGCAATCTTCTACCGTGGACGGAGAGTTGCTTTTTGAATGGACTACTTTGATCCAATCGGCCAATTCAAATAATCTCAAGAATAGAAATAAAACGGCGTGGAGGTAGGTTTTTGCTTGGTGCTTTTTTCGTAGAAGGTTTATTAAATAAGGATTTCGACGTTTACAATTAACGAACGTGATATGATGAAATGCATGTTGGTGGCTGTAGTACCCATGGTGTCTTTAACTTTGATTTCTGGATTTATTTGTACTTCAACAGAGCAATAAGCAAGGCATACAGGATGGTAAAGAGAGGACAGGTAAATAGGTACTCTAAATATTGACAGTGAGGTATGTCAATAATTGAAAAATTTCTGTCACACTGTCTGTGTCATGTATTTTTATTATGTATAAAAAAGTATACTACTCGTACTTTCAATGTTTAGAATACTTGCCATTTTAGAATAGTTTGTTCTTTCCACCCTGTATGTAGGTACCTATGTTCTTTATAAAGTGCTCGTGAAGTAAAACATGTCATACCTATGAAAAACGATTTAAAATTGTAGGATAATCGAAGGTAAAGTTTGTGTTCCATTATACGGAATGTCTCAAAAATAGGGGCAAGGGTATGGAACATGAGGTATCTGTACCCAGTTATAACGGAAATTGTGATCACTAGTCACTTCTCAACACTCTCATTGCCGCAGGTTGTAAGTTTGTATTAAAGAAAACACATATACAGGGAGACTGATAGTTTGACCTATTCCTTAACAAGGGTTATTTTATTTATTTATTAAGTACAACCAACATTTCACTTAAAGCTAGAAGAAGCGATACTGAAAGGCTGCCAAACCATAAAAAACTTCAAAAAAAAGTAATATAAATCACATTGCCTTAAACGAAATGAACTCAGATTCGATTAGATTATTGTTATCTCCGGTTTTGCTAATATTTTTGAGACACCCGGTATTTTGACCCTACCTCGTATGTAATTATTATTTTATTACGCATTAACTATCATTGTACGATATATTTCTAGAATGTACTGCACTCATAGGCATCTAGACTAATAGTGAAGTAAATATAGACAAGGGAATTAATATAGCTAGAGAGGCCATCGGTTAGAATAAGGAGGGTTTAGAATGGTAAAATACGATTTTAATTAACAGTTTGAGACAACTTGAATGAGGCACACTATATACAAACGATGCAATTTCTTACAACAACTAACTAAGCGCCAAAGTCAAATGAAGCCGAAAACGGGTGGTAGTCAACAGTTATCAGAAAACAGTAAAAAAAATCAAGTAAAGTATTTAAACAATTACAGACATTCAAAAAATCAAGTAACTTTAACTTACTTTACCTACGGAAAAAGAAGTGCTATGCATTTTTTTGATAACTATGTGACAGGCCTATCTGTATATTGCTCTTAAGTCGTTATAACTATAGCGTCTCTTTCGGTCGTTCTGACAAATTGCAAGGTGTGTTATGACCTTTACAGATCCGTGCCTTCCCAAGATCGCGCCTGAATAATTTTAATTGCGAACTAAGTAGTAAAATGAGTACTAACTGCAACAGTGGGGCGCTCGTTATAGAAGAGATATGTAGACATTACTGGTGAGTGTCTGTCATTTAATTTGTCAAAAACAATCGCTTTGGATTGGTGGCTGATGTCATATTGCTAGAATTGAGGTCACCTCCATCTCTATAGACTCAATGGAAAACAGAAATGGGCTTGTTATAGTTACTTCAATATTATCTCGCAGCGATTGAAGGGAGAATGAAGGTAACAGACAACCTATCGGTCGAATAAAGCACACTATCAACGATGAAATTTGTCACACCAATTTGCTTTAGTTAGAATGAAATGTATTGCTGTCTCGTCCCAAATTTAGTAACTTGTTGTGACAAACGTAATTTCTATATTATGCTTAACTCTTTTGACAACTGACAGATTATCGCTTTCTAGTGCGATGTTGATGGCTTAATTGATATTTGTATTATTTACTTATCATTAAATTAATTAGTTTTAACGGTATCAACGTACGTTGTTTCTCTTTTGACTTGTTGGTAACCGCGAGTATAAAAATAAGACAACACAGTGAGACGCATCTCTTGTCCGCGCCGAGCAAAAGGGTCCTGTGTGGCCCGGCTTGTAGTTTAGTCCACTCAAAAAAAAAAAAAAAAAAAAAAAAAAAAAGAGACGCATCTCTGTTACTTCAGGAATGTTGTCATTCAAAATTGAACTTTATTACAATGTATGAAGGATACAATTTTCGCTGACAGATGATGGTGACCACATTTATATTGGCACCTAAGGCGTTCTTTACACCTAGCAAATTGTCGCAGCAACCGCCTTCAAAGTGAACGTTTGCTGTCTCTTTCTTTCTTATAGCTCTCCCTAGGTTGCTGTGAGAAATTGCTAGGTTTGTAATGCCCTTGACTATGACTACTGGCCTGCCATATTTGAAAGAGGCATTTTCTTACTGTTTCGTTTCTGATACAATTACAGGAGACGCTACACTGACCGATATCGGCCGGACTGCATGCAGGCCGACGCGTGATTTGGCCCGTGTGGATACGTGTCGGAAGCACAGCTTCCAACCAAATCAAGTCACTCCATACTCGACATTTTTGCAGCCGATATCGGCCTGTGAAGCGTCTCCTTACTGGGACTATTTCTCGAAGCTTCAAGTTACAGTTTAAACAGGCAACGCCGAGGCTCTTGACCAATAATGACTGGCCTTTCGACCAGTGTTGCTAGTTTAGAAAATTGTAACTCGTAAGGTTCGTGAAGCCAGTTTCTTTTTATAATACTCGCTGGTTACCTTTGTATAATCATTTGTATTCGTGTTATTCACATATTTATTGTGCATTTACTATGGCGTAGTAAGCATAAGTATTACGTAGTCTGTGATAGGTTATATATAACGAAAACTGTGATCGGTACCTATGGTTAAACCACACTGAATTTTCGCCAGAATTGTGTGCAGTTCAAATTATAATCATGTCATATTTTGGTATTAGCCTAGCTAGGCTAATACCCGATGCGTGCGTATGCGTGATGGGATCTATACGTGTCGTGATTTGTCAGCCCCAATTTATCAGAAGCTGACTAATTGCTATTGTCTGGAGGCATGTTGCGCTCCTGGTCAACTGTCAAACGAGTTGTACTGAGAAATTGCATGCACATGTGGTCGGATTGTTACATCTGTACGCCTCGCCCGACTATGACTTCGACATATTGTACTGATTAATTGTGGTAAAATTGCGTAATCTGTAGAACCCATGAGTGTGCATTATGAATGCGGGAAATGTGTTAGGAAATGATTGTTATTATACAAATGCGTCCTGAACGGCAAAGCCGCGCTTAGAATATAGGCCGAATCGGTATATCCCTAAAAACATACGGAATCAAAAAATATAATGTATAATTTGAACTGTACATAGTGAGGGTGAGGTTATAGGTGATAAACATTAGTAAAGCCTCTTGCTTGTAGCGACCTGTTCAAATAGATATGTTACATATTTGGCACTATTAACCACTTTTTATTGCTGGTTGCCATGGATAGGTACATCTCCTGAGTCACTCTTTAAATCCACTAAACACGTGTTTTTGTTATATTAATAAACCCATACCATGTTGGGGCAACTCCTTAGCATGACAGGAGTTCAATATATAGTCTTTTTTCTAAGAAACTCCGTCACTGTTGTCTCCTGGCTTACCGGGACAAAATAAACAACATGAATAAGTTGATTAACCAATTTACAATCTATTACACAATCAAAACAAATGCCTATTCGAACAGTCCACAACTACGTGCAAGAGGTTTAGTTAAGTTGTTTACCTATAAGTTGATTGATATGTTATGCTGTGAATGAAATGTATTGTTCGTTGAGGTAGATTGTTGAGACTAGTGAAGGCATGTTCGGTAGTTAGGGCTGTCAAAACTTAGGCCGACAGGCAAATTTGACAGTCGTAAGATAAGCCTATATATCTCTTGTTATGAAGACAACGGATCCGCAAATCAATAAGGAAAGCGCTTCAATCCTCTGCGGGCGTAGCATGGTGCCTGGTTGCCATTATATCATTAATGCTTTATTTACACGTATTAAGTTGTTAAGTAATTAACTAAATTACATAGATTCACGCCTTCATTCCCAAAAGGGGTAGGCAGAGCACATGAGACGTATGTTCCAGTGCCACCTTAAGCATAATATGGGATATGGGATATGGTTGTAAAAGATCGACAAAATGGGATAGTTGTAAGACAGCAGTATGTTGGCTATCGTTGCCTGTTGGACAGTTCTGGAGATTAGAAACAAGTTTTTTTAATGAGTAATAAGGTTGAATTTAATATTCGGGTCTATCGACTTTTTGTTGTAACTAGTTTGGTCATGTGAGCGAGACATTACAGTTGCAAAGAGTGACTGAGGAGACACAAGACAAAAACAAGAATGATCCGGTTGACTTATTCATTAAATTTTAGAACAATTGGCTTTTAGTTCGAACTGTCGACCATGTGTTACATGTAATAAGCATAGGACTATTCCTGAAACATATTTATTTATCGATGTGCAAAGCAATGTAATAGCTACAGGTGTCTACTCGTATACTAGCCCGGATTGTAATTATTTTTGATTTTCATTACTTTTAAGTGTTATCCAGGAGACATCACCATGACACAGTAATTGAAAGACCTCGTTATAGCTGCTCCTACAGAGGTTATAAATTGTTGCATAACATCAACTATTTCCCTTCAACATAGCGTTGTTTATGTCACACTATACTATACCTACAAAATTGTATAACCTCTGTGTAGCATTTTATATTCCTATAATGTTTACTAGCATGGACACCTGAAATAAATGTAGCTTTTGGTTAAACTTTTATGTACTACATAGCGCACAACACGATCCTAAAGGGTTGTGCTTATATCGCATCATGGATAAGCCTTAACATAGTGCTTTTAAAATAGTTTTAAACTGTAAGGCGAGGTAGTTAGGTTCAGAATGGGTTATGCTGGTCGTATGCGGACATATTTTATAGAGGAATGCATTCTGAAATGATCTTGATGGAGTGGGGTTTCAATATTTAGTTAAGAAGTTAATTTAATCCTATTTACTGTATTTTTTTGTACATTAACTGGTTTCGATTTGGTCACGTGAATATTTAAAGAATTTGAAGTACAAAGACTCATAATCATTGTCTCCACTACATATTTTAATGATAAATGGTAAATAACATGTCTATCTGGAAGTTTTACATAATTCTTTTATTCTGTCTGGTTATTTGGGTCGATCAACTTAAGTTTTCTCGTTATTATTTTGTCCCGTTAGCGAAGAGAAAGGAGTGTCAATTTCCTTAAAAAGTGGTTAAAACATCGTAAAAATAAGTGTTCCTGTTTTACAAAAAAGAGTTTTTTTTTTTTAGTGTGACTCGGGGGACATACAATTGGTAACAAGCTGCAGGAAATAGTTGATCGGCCAATTTAACCCATGTAATAGATATATTGTTCACTATACGAGTTTTAACCCTTTCACCGCAAAAATACCACATTTTTTTCATACCACTTGGACGGTGCTATCCACATAATTTATTGATTAAGTAAAAACTTCCACATAGACCATCATCTTACTTAAAAGGCTTCAAATTCCAGTAACATCGCTACTCTTTGGAGAAAAATATCTGTATTTTCTTACTATTAAATATTTTAACTATGATCTCAGCACTCATTCAAAAGCAGGGTTAATGTAATGTTGATAATTGCTTCAATTACTAGTACGTACTAGAGGTTTATAAGTTTCAGTAAATCCATAACTTTCGAACTTTGCACACACTTTGAACTTTACACTGTACCGGTAGATTTGTAACTGTCCACTCTGGCGTATTATGTGCCATGCCATGGGTTATAGTTACACTGTTCATTTTGCTATATCATGATTAACTAACACGTTTACTGCCAACGATTTCGAAGCGCTACTCTCGATTAATGCCCAAAACCGAATATGCACCTAGCTGGTTCCTGGCACTGAAAGCACGCTCGACTCTCGGTAGGTAGAAAAAAAATAGAGCCAGTAAGTTTTTCATAGTACAGTTATTTTCTCTTTACTTTATTCTATTATAATTTGTAGCAACCTAAACTAGTTTCCGACCTAGATATGGTCGATTCCATTGTGTTTTCAAAGTTCCATGTTTTAAAATGAGAATCAAAGTATATTTGTATGGAGAGTCGGGCGTCCTGGCCCTGGCGTCCCTTGGATATCATAGAGAGAGATATTTTATTATTATATGTTTGGTTTTATACATTTTATTAGGCCTTGTATTTTTTTGTCCCGTGTTCGAAGAGACTTAAGCCCGCTCCACATTCTCGACAAAACTACACGAGACTGGTTTCGCCGGAATATTTGCCGAGACCGGGCCAAACCGAGAGCGGCCCTCTACATTCTCGCCTTGCGCAGTTGTAATTGGACTTTCATACAAGATGGACGCTTCCTACGGTTGCCGTCGGTCGACTGACGGAAGCGCTGCGAGAATGTGGAGGAGAAGTTTCATACAAGATGGACGCTTCCTACGGTTGCCGTCGGTCGACTGACGGAAGCGCAGCGAGAATGTGGAGGAGAAGTTTCATACAAGATGGACGCTTCCTACGGTTGCCGTCGGTCGACTGACGGAAGCGCAGCGAGAATGTGGAGGAGAAGTTTCATACAAGATGGACGCTTCCTACGGTTGCCGTCGGTCGACTGACGGAAGCGCTGCGAGAATGTGGAGGAGAAGTTTCATACAAGATGGACGCTTCCTACGGTTGCCGTCGGTCGACTGACGGAAGCGCAGCGAGAATGTGGAGGAGAAGTTTCATACAAGATGGACGCTTCCTACGGTTGCCGTCGGTCGACTGACGGAAGCGCAGCGAGAATGTGGAGGAGAAGTTTCATACAAGATGGACGCTTCCTACGGTTGCCGTCGGTCGACTGACGGAAGCGCAGCGAGAATGTGGAGGAGAAGTTTCATACAAGATGGACGCTTCCTACGGTTGCCGTCGGTCGACTGACGGAAGCGCAGCGAGAATGTGGAGGAGAAGTTTCATACAAGATGGACGCTTCCTACGGTTGCCGTCGGTCGACTGACGGAAGCGCAGCGAGAATGTGGAGGAGAAGTTTCATACAAGATGGACGCTTCCTACGGTTGCCGTCGGTCGACTGACGGAAGCGCTGCGAGAATGTGGAGGAGAAGTTTCATACAAGATGGACGCTTCCTACGGTTGCCGTCGGTCGACTGACGGAAGCGCAGCGAGAATGTGGAGGAGAAGTTTCATACAAGATGGACGCTTCCTACGGTTGCCGTCGGTCGACTGACGGAAGCGCAGCGAGAATGTGGAGGAGAAGTTTCATACAAGATGGACGCTTCCTACGGTTGCCGTCGGTCGACTGACGGAAGCGCTGCGAGAATGTGGAGGAGAAGTTTCATACAAGATGGACGCTTCCTACGGTTGCCGTCGGTCGACTGACGGAAGCGCAGCGAGAATGTGGAGGAGAAGTTTCATACAAGATGGACGCTTCCTACGGTTGCCGTCGGTCGACTGACGGAAGCGCAGCGAGAATGTGGAGGAGAAGTTTCATACAAGATGGACGCTTCCTACGGTTGCCGTCGGTCGACTGACGGAAGCGCAGCGAGAATGTGGAGGAGAAGTTTCATACAAGATGGACGCTTCCTACGGTTGCCGTCGGTCGACTGACGGAAGCGCAGCGAGAATGTGGAGGAGAAGTTTCATACAAGATGGACGCTTCCTACGGTTGCCGTCGGTCGACTGACGGAAGCGCAGCGAGAATGTGGAGGAGAAGTTTCATACAAGATGGACGCTTCCTACGGTTGCCGTCGGTCGACTGACGGAAGCGCTGCGAGAATGTGGAGGAGAAGTTTCATACAAGATGGACGCTTCCTACGGTTGCCGTCGGTCGACTGACGGAAGCGCAGCGAGAATGTGGAGGAGAAGTTTCATACAAGATGGACGCTTCCTACGGTTGCCGTCGGTCGACTGACGGAAGCGCAGCGAGAATGTGGAGGAGAAGTTTCATACAAGATGGACGCTTCCTACGGTTGCCGTCGGTCGACTGACGGAAGCGCAGCGAGAATGTGGAGGAGAAGTTTCATACAAGATGGACGCTTCCTACGGTTGCCGTCGGTCGACTGACGGAAGCGCAGCGAGAATGTGGAGGAGAAGTTTCGCGCAAACACGAAACTTTACGAGAGCTCTTTGATGTTTGGCCATTTTCGAAACGGAGACTACACGAATACCTATACGCAAAACAATACGAACATAGACGAATACTTACTCCACACTCTCGTATTCGGCAAATCTCGTGTAGTTTTGTCGAGAATGTGGAGCGGGCTTAAGGTCACAGACCATCCGATGATGTGATTTTTGTATTGGAACTCATCTTGTCACAAAATCGAATATTACTATAACTTTAAAAGTTACCGAGGAGAGATAACCCATTAACCTTTGAAAATGATTTTCTAAGTTATCTTTGAGATTTACTGAAACCTATTGCCTAAGCCAATCTAGAGGATAGTTTAGGCATTCTAGTGAACTAGGGCATAAAGTAATTGTATTTTGCCAATCTTCACTGTCAATAATTGACAATCTGCCATTTTTTACATAACCTTAGATTTTAATAAGTGTAATAAATGTATGTCAAATATTATTTTGTGTTTGTTTTATTGTCCTTTTCGTCACCTAAGTGTAGAGCGTGGCTGGTAGTGGTAGAGTTAAGCCGTGTGGTGTGGAGTAGGAAGCTTGCGTATGGCGCTATTGCGATCTGATATCTTTTTCACGCTGAAACCTATATGAGCTACGGAAAAATCGATGACGTAATATACCTATGGACAAGCCCCTGGTGAGTAATTTTTTCTTTTCCAATTTTTTATCTGCGATCGGCTCCTTAGCCATAATCAGATTTTGTGACATTTCTGTGTTTCAAGAGGTATTCCTTCGAATAAAGATTTTTCTCAAACCTGCAATTAAATATTGACGTGTTAATAGGCTTCGAAGTACCACGTTTCGAGCGCGGCGAATGTATTAAACAGTTTTGCCAGGGCTTTTGTTTTATATGTAACTTTGTAGGGTCATTTCGCCGGTTAGCAACCACCTAATTTCATGTGCCGGTGGGCGACCACTTAAGCTGAGTTGGTGAACTGAAAGGATATTTTCTGGGTTTTGTAGTAGATTTCTATTCTAAAACAACAAAAAAATGCATTTACAAGTAATGGTCTCAATAGGGTGTGTAGAATTGATGTTGTCTTCAATAGAAAAAACCTTCTCCTTCAGGTGGTCGCGTAACCAGCGAAATGACCCTAGTTAGCTTAATAAATAAAAAAATAAGATAAATCGAGAGAGAGATCTCTTGTGTCTACTACCAACTTAAAGAAAAGATTGCCAATATATTATATTCTGTATTAGAGTATATATTAGGTCCATGTATTCTGTGTTTTGTTAGGTTGGCTGCAATGGGACTTCGTCCCCGTACATTTTTTACTTATAAGAGAGTTTCCAAAGACTGTCTGCAGCTATGTGGTGGGAAAGGTCGCCAGACTGGACAATGCGCTGTGTTGAGAGATTGTTTGTGATCTCAGTGTCTCTGTCAGTCTGTCAGTGATCTCCATTCATCAACACAACAAGTCCTCAAAACAATAAAGGGTTATATGTTCTCTGATGCCACTCGCTTAATAAATAAATATTAGTTACTCAATAAGGCTTGTTCGTCAATGTTCAATGAAATAACATTAAAACACAAAATGGAATAAAACCTATATTTCCTTAACCTAACTTAATTAACTACTTATAATGGATGTCCTAACAGTTTTATTTCGCTCTTCACTTCGTCAAACAAATCCTGGTAATCTTCATGCTCCTTAACCAGAACCATGATGCAGCCTCTCATCGTGCCCATAGCTGCTCCGATGTCCTTACGGCTCGGGGTGTAGCAGTATGGGACGTCTTTCTCTTCACAGACGGCTGGCAGATGGCACATTATCTCGATCGGAGATATGTCACCGGCAAAGAAGACCATTCTGGAATGGAATAAACATTTATTTGTGACAGTAACAAAACATACACGGAGATCTGCATATAAAAAAATTATACAAAACAGTTCCATCTCAGCAGAGAATAGAATATAATAGAATCTATATTTGCTTAGAATAAGTAGGTACATCAGTGTCCTTAGTATATATGACAATAAGTGTCTTATTGTGCTATTATCATACAAATCTTATTATGCATAGAATGTGATAAATATGTTTTCTCTTTTAGAATAGTATGCACATTGTCCCAGTGTTGGCCTTTACATCTATAAAAGGTGGCCTGTGCCCAGCAGTGGAGTGTATTGTATAGAGCCTGTGATGATACTAAACTAATAGCAGTTTCAGTAAGTGCTGACCACTTTAATTAAATTAAATTTTCACAGGTTACAATTTGTGAAAAAGTTACATAGCATCGCATAGGTCCCAGATATGAATATTTTTTTTTAAATATTCAGGCCAATATTTTTTATTGGTTTTTGTTTGCTTAGTTATTCAAATGGAAGATTTGATTTCAGAAATATACTTCAATTTCAAAAGTCAACTTGGCATCGAAATCTCATGATAACATAACCTCAAAACAACAACAACACTATTTCCTTACCCTTTTTCACCGAGACGGAGCTGCTTCTGCACAATCTTAAGTCCGTTTCTAATGTAATTCTTGTGTCCGGTTGATTTCTTGATGAGCTTGTATATCTTTTTGCTAAGTTTTTTCGGCGCCATGGGTTTAGCGATTACGCTACAGTGGTCGACCTTTTCGTCGTAACTTTGGGGTTCCGCCTTCACACTGGTGTCCAAGTCTCCCTGTTCTACTGGTTCCTGTTTTACTTTGCCCATGTTGTTGATGGAATTATGTGTAGAAAAATTTGGAATAAAGACACGTGCGTAGATTATTGAGACGACGCACAACGAGCACTCAGCGTGGGTTAGGGTTAGAGAATTGTCAATGTCAAACAAAAATGACAGACTCACAGACTTTACTTTTTTTTATTTTTTTTTATTCGTCCGTCCGGACAGGCTAAGGACCAGAGGCCATACTGCCATGTCTTCAGTAATATGCATTTTCTATTTTCTTCTTCTCATCCAAATTGTTCAATCTGGTTATAAAGTATTCAGTTTCCATTTTAATACATAAGTCAAATCCAGTATAAAGTCTTCAGTGTTAATATAATCTAACATATCTCGTCCAGTATTAAAGTCTGACAGACTTTACTTTATAGACAACTTCGTTTAGAAATAATAGCACTTTTGACTGTTGTTTTAAAGTGCGTAATACACGAGTTACAGACCGAGACGACTGAGATTGGCAAAATACGCACAGCTTAAAGCCGGGTCCGCTGCGACTTATTTTCGATGTTTTTAAACATCTAACATGTTTTGCCAATCAAAACAATACCCTGGTCGTTTGCCGTTTAGTTAGTATGGCCGTTTTTAGGGTTGCGTAGCCAAATGGAAAAAAACGGAACCCTTATGGATTCGTCATGTCTGTCTGTCTGTCTGTCCGTCCGTATGTCACAGGCATTTTACTCGAAAAGTATAAGCAGTGTTAGAACAGAACGTAGTGGTTATATTATCTTTGATTGTTATAGCAGATTGTTATGGGGTATCCACATAAGGTGATTGTACCCCAATTTGTCAGACCAACATGTCGAAGACATAATTGGGTGTAGCGTACAGACGTAACAACTGCAACTACAATTTCATTCAGTGAGGCCAGGCCGAAGCGGACTGCAAGATTGTTATTAACCGATGAGATAGGGCAAGACAGCACGTCTAACATGGGACGGCCGCGACATACTCTCGATTTTTCTCGCACTAAACCTCTTGTTCTAAGTGTTCTAGTAAGAGAGAGACGGATAGTGCGAGAAAAATCGAGAGAGCTCGCGCGCCGTCGCGTGATAGCCATGCAGCACACGAAAATCGAGAGTATGTCACGGCCGTCTCATGATAGACGTGCTGTCTCGCCCTATCTCGTCGGTTAGTAACAATCTTGCAGTCCGCTTCGCAGGACCGTTTGAATGCGGCAATTTTAGCTTTCTTACTGTTAACTGGCCACACTGAATGAAATTGTAGTTGCAAAGCACCGGTTTGAATAAATTTATAAAATTACAGTGTTTAATATTAAAACAATATTCTTTAGTATATATTTTTTTATTTTCGTTTAAATTTATTTGAATGAAATTTGTGAGAAAAAAAACACTTGGCAGATCACGCCAATTCCATGGTCCAAATTGTGATTTTCATGCAATTAGTCAGACCAACTCGTTTGACGGTTGGATTAGAACGTAGTGGTTATATTTTCTTTGGGTTGGATCACCAGCCTCCCTAGCACACTAGGTTTTATGTCCGACATAAAGCATTTGTCCCTCTTGCACTCACATATTGGCCAGAATGGGACGAATGCTTTATGACCGACATAAAACTTAGCGTACTAGACCCTCAGCGCAACATGCATCCACACGACACGATAGCAATTAGTCAGATTCTGATGAATTGGGGCTGACAAATCATGTAATGTATATACCCCATTACATCTGTACGCTACACCCAATTCTGACTTCGACATGTTGTACTGACAAATTGGGGTAAAATCAAATAATGTGGATACCCCGGAACGGGAGCCAATAATGCACGGCCCAATAATGTAAAGCCTGATAATCCACGTCCACTTTTTGTGGACGCGGATTATTGGGTCGTGCATTATCAGGGTGGACAAAAATGGCTTGTCATATAAGCGAACTCTGTATTAGGTCGGTTAAGTTAGGGTTCACCTGTGTCCCTCAGACCAGAAATAGACACCCCGCGCAGCGTCGCAGATCTCTTACTTCCGTTCTTTCTCTTTCTGTCATTGTGGCATTTGGATGGTAACCATGGATATTGTAACTTTAGGAGAAAACATGTGTGTCAAACAACCAATGCTTTTGACGAATACAACACGATCTTAATTATTTTCAAATGTATAAACATATGTATAAGATTCTCGTCATCAACCAGTTTAAAGCCAGCACAATAGATACCAAGAACTTTAGGTACCTACTAAGTACATACAAGTTTGTTTAACCTATAATGTTATAACGAAATATGTAAGTACGAAATGTCGAGCGTAAACATAGATTTAGTTTTGAAAATGAACGGCACTTGGATAATCAAGCGGGAGCTGTCGTAGTAACAAGAAGAATTATGGAATTCCATTGGGGCTGCTTGCGAACGAAAAAGAGATAGTATGGACAAATTGGTGAAATTTTGTAAACATAAATATACCTCTCTACTCCTAAATATTTTTGAAGTGAAAACTTCTTTAGCGGCGCTGAGCACTTTTTGGGATGGGGAAAAATTGTTAAATACGCGAAAGAGTTTTGTGACGTCAGATGTGACGGAGGTCACATTTTGCTGCTAGCCGATTCGACTTCATTCAAAACTGAACGCTATTCCTAAGAGTATAAAGCCGTTAAACACTTTTTGCAATAGCATATTCTGCAAATAAATTTGTAATAATACCAACGCGTCCTTCACCGTTTTGCTATTGAGAAAATTCGAATGGTTCGAATTTGGGCGTTATTCCTAAAGAGATAAATCTTAGAAAAATATTTACCAACGGCAAAAACAAATTGATATTTTGGTCGCCACCGCCGTCTTCTGTGCAAATTCGAATAGTTCGAATTTAGACGTTATTCCAAAAGAGATAAAGCTTTGAAAAATATTAGGCAATGGCAAAAACAAATTGGTATTGTGTTTGCCGCCGCCCGTCGGCGCGCCGGACCCCGGCACCGTTGTGCCGCGGCGGCGCGTTGGGCCCGTCGCACCCAACGCGCCCGCGGCCCGTCCGCCTAAATAATTGATAAATTATGTTTTAGGGTGACACCGTAAGATGTCCGTGACCTGCTCGAAAAACTTTTACAATGTTATTGAGTTTTCACTTCTGCCGGCACTCCCGGAGTGCAACCTGGTCTTTTTTATAATTTCTAAATGGGTGTGAAATAAACTGACATAAAACATTTATTATCCTTTTATTATTATATTTTTTTTAATTATAATTTGCTCTTCATGCAGTGGACCTGACCATCATAATTTATCGATATCGATAACGTTGCATACTAATATTATCGACATCGATAATGTGAAAACTACATCCCTAATCCCTTTCGTGCCATTATGTTGGTTTGACTTACTTCCGTATTGGATTTTTTAATGTGGTATGGCAAAATAGCTAAATTCAATTGAGTTATCATGTCGAAATCAAATGACAATGTCACTGTCATCCAAAACTTAGTTCGAAGTCCCGTCTCTTAGAACGTAGTGGTTATATTCTCTTTGGTTCCAATGTACATGGATTATTGGGCCATGCATTATCAGCTCGTACAAAATTGGCTTCAAATTGTTGCCCCGGACCAAGTTTGCTCAGGGTGATAATGCACGGCCCAATAATGTACAGCCTGCTCATCCATGTACAGTATGGGCGCGGATTATTGTTATTGGGCTGTACATTATTTTGGCCGTGCATTATTATGGCTGTAGAGTAACCGGCACCTGAGAAACTTATATTTTTTTCAATATTAACCGAAAAAATAAATACTGCGTCCTTAATTAACTTTTGGCATATATTTTAAATAAATAAAAACTTATAAGATGCAATAAAATAAAAAATATTGATAATCCAGTTTGAGTAATATATTTTATTACGCGTAATGGGACGCCACGAATTTCACTTTGTTGCCATGGAAACATCGGTACGTCAACAACATTTCTGTTAAACGCAAAGGAGTAATTCGATTAATATGCTCAAGTCCTCTAACATTTATTAAATACCTGTGCGTGGCATTGTGGTCGTAGTAATCTAGTTATTCTAACATAATTCTCGATGATGGTAAGTTTAAATACACAATAAACGCGCCAATTTCAGCTAAAGTAACCAAGTCTTTAAACTAAAATTTTCTCGTAATTCTCAGGGTCTGCTCAACATATTGAAGAAGTTGCGTTCGAATCCCGAGAAAGAGCTCAGATTACTGCTTTTAGGGCTAGATAATGCAGGTAAAACTACGATACTGAAGCAGCTCGCTTCTGAAGACGTGAATCACGTGACGCCGACGGCTGGATTTAATATAAAATCGGTGCTGTCCAGCGGTTTCAAGCTCAATGTGTGGGACATCGGTGGACAGAGGAAGATCAGACCCTATTGGAGGAATTATTTTGAGAATACTGATATTTTAGTGAGTATTTATTATTTCGTAGCATGTTTTTGTGTGTTGGATGGATAATTGCTTGGCCTACTAAGCAAGTTATATCGATTTCTAATACTATCAACAACACATTAAAACATAAGGTCCTCATAGATGTTGCTATGGTCTGATGTCTAAGGTGCCATATAAAATGATTGGTATAGAAACCTGTAGTGATATTAGTTATTGTATGCAGAGGCGTGTCTAGGCCATGTAGCGCCATGTGTGAACATTACTCGAGCGCCCCCTAGTAAGCGCGCGGTCAAAATGGAATTGTTACAAAGTACTGCTAAGACCGCTGAGCGTGTGTACAACGCACACCCTGCACCATAGGTAAAGACGCCTCTGATTGATGAACAGGAGGAATACACATTACATAAAACATATTTATTTATTTATTAGCCTTTATGCTGATATTATATATTTTTTAAATTTATTTTTCATTCTTCAATTGTTTCTGTATCAGCGTGTCCAGCAGACACATAGGCCTCCTCTAAAATTTTCCATTTTTGTCTGTCTTTGGCCAATCTTGTCCATAATGGCCCAGCAATTTTTTTGATGTCATCTGACCATCTACAGTTTGGTTTTCCACTTCTTCTATTGATGTCAATCCTGGGGGTCCACTCTGTCACAACCTTGGTCCACTTGTCTGTAATAAGCTTAAGCATACACTTATTTTTCTAAAATAATATGGTTTATATGTCTTATGTAATGTGTATTCCTGTTGTTGAAATGTGAGTAGGATGCTAAACAAACATATTATACACAATTTATAATTTCATTAGCAGCATTACTGCTTAATACAAAATGAATATACACAAGGTTAAATTTTGACAAATAAATTGTTTAATACATATAGTTAGGTATGCTAAGCTTATGTCATTGATATTCCTACCGTTACAGATTTACGTAGTAGACTGTTCCGATCACCAGAGGCTGGAGGAGACGAGCCAGGAGCTATCAGAGCTGCTGCAGGATGACAAGCTCCGGAATGTACCACTCCTTGTCTATGCTAACAAACAGGATCTGTCTACCGGTAAATGTTAAAATTATTCTATTTTCAGCTATCTGTCTACACTGATATACCCATGTATATGTTGTCTGTAGTCTGTATGATGGATTGATGGTATTTAAAGTTGTGCAATTTTGAAAATATGGCAAAATAACTACAACTTAGACCTTACAATATCTCAAAAACGGCTGAACAGATTTTCATGAAACATAGCTAAGAACACTCAAGATAAAATGATCTGTGATTAAAAAAAACTAAACGAAAATCGGTTCATCCATTTGGGAGCTATAATACCACAGACAGATACACACACAGATACACACACAGACACGTTAAACTTATAACACCCCTCTTTGGTTTGGGCGCATAACGTCCCACTCGCAAAACGTCCCTCCACCAAAATTACGTCCCATTCGCAAAACGTCTTCTCTGCAAATGGTCCCTTAGGTAAAATACCCCATTCGCAAAACGTCCCTTTCTCAAAAGGTCCCACCCCTTTCGCAAAACGTCCCTTCTGAAGAAAGCCCCTTTCTCTGAAAGTCCCTACTGCATAACGCCCCTTTCGCAAAACGTCCCGTCTGCGAAATGACCCATTCGCAAAATGTCCCGTCTGGAAAAAGCTTGTTTAAGTAGAAACTAGCAGTCTTCTCATGGGATAAGAGATGGCCAATATTATGATTGGTGGTTTTAATATCGGGAGCTATTTTTTATTGGTCAGATTAAGATATTATGTAAAATGCATTTTTTTCCCTAGGGGCTACATGTATACTTTAGACCCGATTGATAACCCTAATATAACATACTTTTCGAGCACGAAAAATATATTATTCTTTATATGAAAGGTATGTATATTTTTTTTATATTAATAAATAGGGAACATTTTTCGAAAGGAACATTTTGCGAACGGGTCATATTGCGAAAGGGACGTTTTGCGAACGGGTCATCTTGCGAAAGGGACGTTTTGCGAACGGGACTATATTTATGTGAAGGGACTTTTTGCGAACGGGACCTTTTGCAGAAGGGTCGATTTGAGTAAGGGACATTTAGGAAAGGGACGTTTCGCGAAAGGGACAAAGGGACATTCTGCGAGTGGGACGTTATGCGCCCTAACCCTCTCTTTGCGTCGGGGGTTAAAAAAAGAAAATGTAGCTATCCATGGTTTATGTGAGGTCGGGTTTTACTATGGTTAAGTGTTCTGTTGAATATAATATAGTCCTGTAGATCGTCTAATGCGAGGAAATTCATATTTTACCATAACTTTCAACATTTCCCCATGTAAATTCCAGCTTTACCAGCGAGCGAGGTAGCAACACACCTCGGCCTGCACTTGATTCGGGACCGCACCTGGCAGATACAGGGCTGCGTGGCCACAGACGGCACAGGAATCAAAGTAAGTTCCACTGTACAGTCGAGTTCATAAATATATGTACACTTTTTTACGTAATCGAACGCGTTTGCATACTAATTGTTAGCGGCCGCATTCGAGTTGGTAAAAAAGTGTACATATATTGGAGAACTCGACTGTACTAACCTTAGTGTAGTTAATACACCGATGGTTTCTCTGCAGAGAGGTGGGGCTCCCGGGAGTGTCATCCCGCTCGTATTTGGAACTCGGCAAGCAGCCGGCTACTTTCCTTAAAAAAATTATTTAGGCCGTCAGTTAGATTATCAAAAATTATTGGACACGTATTTTTTAGTCAATCAAACCAAAAAATTATGAAGATAGCCCGTTAAAGTTCCGCGTGACGTCACATTATGGTACACTTTTTGGCATAATGTGACGTCACGCGGAACTTTAATGGACTATACTATAGTCTATGATAGAGAGAGAGAGAGAGAGAGGTGAGAACCTGTTTTTTATTATTTTTATTTATTTATTGCATACAATTAACACTACCAGTTCAGGGGCTACCCGAGGTTTTCATCGATTTTTGACAAGTTTTGAATCGTATCTCCTTATTTTGCACTACAGATAGAATTATAAATCAAACGGCTATCAGTTCTTCAATCTTTTATCTCCATTTTGGTCCACCGGATTTTAAAACAAATGAATACTTAATTTTGTATGATTTTTTAAACATTGTCTAAAAAAACTGTCTTTTTGGCCTAAAATTGTTCAGCTTTGATGCCAAATATCTCGAAAACAATGAACTTTCAAGTAAATATGGGATCCTATATTGCTTAAAGCCGTTGTTGTTAATATAATAAGCTACAAAAAACATTAGAAAACCAAGGGATTCAGATCGAAGGTCATTGGCGTATGGGAGCCCCTTAAGCCTTACATGCTAATCGGCGTTACAATTATTAATAGCTAACATGCATTATTTAATATCAGGTGCAGTGAAATTATTATCATAAGTACATTTAATTTAAATTTAGAACACATTAGAGTAGAATTTAGTAGCTATTACATAAGAGAGATCGAGGGAGTAAAATAATTGATTGATTAAATGTCATTTGAAAGATAAATAAATCGAGGAAATACAATAATTGTTTAAAGTCATAACATTTAATGACACTTTGATGTCATAATAATCATGTGTTTTTGTTTTAGGATGGGATGGAGTGGGTGTGCAAGAATATTCCTGTTAAAAAATAATCGAACAAACAACTAAATTAGCTTGATCAAGTCATAGTTGTATTCTGCTTAGTAATTTTCAATAGGAATAGCAAGTTGCTACATTTTGATCTCAAGAGCTGATATATATAAATAAGACAACTCTCCTTTTAAGTTTAGTTTAACGCAAATGTTTATTTCCTCATGTCTAAAGTCACCTACTGTCTACTATAATAGTTCTGTTTCACGAAATTGAATGGGTCTCTTTCTGTAAAGCCTGCTGTACACACTGGGCCAACGTTGGCGCGTGAGCAGAAGGCAGCCATGCGTTAGAGGGAGAGGGAGGGGAGATCTCTTTCGTTTACATAGCTGCCTCCTGCTCACGCACCAACGTTGGCCCAATGTGTACAGCCGGCATAATGGGTGATTCTACGAGCGTTCCAACCACCGTCAGTCCCCTGATCATTATCATCATATCAGCCGAAAGACGTCCACTGCTGGACGTAGGCCTCCCCCAAAGAGTGCCACCCACCGGTCCTGCGCCACCCGCGTCCTTTACCTCGCATTATTGTTAATATAATGGCAAACTGGCGTAGCGTGTTCAGGGGCCTCAGACAAGGTTACAATCGACAAGCGCTAACGCCAATAGAAAATAATAAATTGTAGGGGAATGACAGATGCCGACGAAACACTTTTCGTTAACATCTGTCATTCCCATACATTTTATTAGTTTTCTATTGGCGTTAGCGCTTGTCGTTTGTAACCTTGTCTAGGCCTCCTGGTATTTTTAACAAGTCCTGGACTAGGTACTAGCGACAACACAGCTGACTGACCATCGGTGCACCTTAAGTACATTGTAATAAGGTTCTATATAAATATAGGATGGTCAGCTAACTGTGTTGGCGTTTGTACAGTAGGCATCGTATAGTTAGTGTGTAAAGTGGCCAAATATATCGTAACACAACTCTTACAGTAATAAAGACGTGTACCGAAATGTTTTGGCTACTTTGGCTGCTTCTAAGTATATGATGTCGACTGTACCTACTACAAAATTACTGAGAGAGGAGATCCGAATCTGCAGGAACTTGGACAATAATGCGAGCAGCTGACGGCGGTTGGAACGCTCATAGAATCAACCTATCTTTCTTATTATATTCGTGTATACAGGGTGTAACAAAAGTTGCCAACATTATACCCGATTGTAAAGATGGATTCATACTTATCTGACGTGTCGTGTGTTTCGTGACGCGACAGAACGACGTCGGTTTCGGTCGATAGATAAGTGTGAATCCGGCCTAATGTCATACATATGTACATATGTATGTTGTTTTCGTCGTCCATTGACTATTTGCCAACTCTATCAATAAATTCAAATTAAAAACGTAAATTGATCAGAATACAATCGTTTTGGTTTCATCTATGACGGCAAATATGATGCGAGTCCGGTAACATACATTGTAGGAAGAAAACTATTTTGAGAAGATCAACACAATCCGAATTTAAACCTGTCTCTTTCTGTCTATAGTACAAACGACAACACTGTTAACTGACCATCCTGTTTTATATAGAACCTAATTACAATGCACTTAAGGTGCACCGATGGTCAGTTAGCAGTGTTGTCGATAGTACTACCTTTACGTTACGAGAAAACGTTTTTCCACTTCTGAATACTTTCCAATTTCAATGATTTTTTAGTAAGTTATTGACTTAATGAAAGACTTGGTTTATAGGTTTTCCTTTTTTAAAATTTGCCATAAATTCAAACATAGGCACTTAATAAATAAAAAAGCGAAACCTATAAACCTAGATTATATTATGCTGAAGCGATCGACATCAAAATCAAAGCGATTTGTTAAGATTTAGTTCGTGGAAAACGTTTTCTCCCGAAATGGAAATTTCATATAAAAAGTACCTATTCTCAGTCGCGAGCAGCTATACTTCCCACTTAAAAGGATCTCAAAGTGATTGGTAGTAAATTAGACGATTTTATAGCACCCCACGATTATCTCACCCTCTCTCTCGCTCTGTGAGTCGGACGCTCACGTCTCAAGCAGGGATTGTAACCCGGTTACAAATTTACTGGTATTTATTTAGGTTAAACCAGTTAATTATTTAGGTTACGATCGAACTATTTTGTTTGGGAGCGTTATTTCGGAGCGCTCTCTAACCGGTTACTCGGTGTTCCGATAAGGGATCAATGACCGCTTTCGCACCGCCCGCGCCGGTGGCTTCGAATAGATATTCGATAAGAGACAGCCTCAGGATCGTGGCCAGCATCAGGGTTTGACCTGGGGCGGATGACCTGCCGCCACCGGTTTCTGTCCTGCGCGTGTAGAATTTGGAAGACGACGAGTTTTCCACTTGATCGCTCCATCTTGTCGGTGAACCGCGCGGTCGTTTTCCTTCGGTGTTCCCGACCACAAATACAAAATTCTTTATTTGGTAAAAACACTTCAAATACATTACACAAGGGATGGTGCCTCCCACAATCAACTTCTCCAAACATTTGTCTCCTCTGTGCATTGTGTGCAAACATGAAATAATGCGTTGTTGGCATATGGTGGACAAACGAGTTTTTATTTTGAGCTGGATCAGGGTCGATGCATTGGTGCTTCGCAGTCCGAGGTACTCTCAGCATACGCCTTTCTCGGGCGAAGATTGTCCACGTTTCCACACCATACCAGTGCCGCAGATACCAGTGCCGCAGATACCAGTGCCGCAGATATCAGTGCCGCAGATACCAGTGCCGCAGATACCAGTGCTCGTATCAATCTAATCTTCGTTTTGATAACAATTCCCATATTTAACCCCCGACGCAAAGAGAGGGGTGTTATAAGTTTAACATGTGTATCTGTGTATCTGTGTAATCGTAGCTCCCAAACGAATGGACCGATTTGAATGCGGTTCTTTCTGTGTCATAGATAATCTTATCCCGAGTGTTCTTAGCCATGTTTCATGAAAAACTGTTCAGCCGTTTTTGAGATATTGGACTTTGAAATGAAAATGTCGGGGGTTTTTCAACTTTTCTAAGTTGTTTATCTTCCATGTTGGTTAAACGTGTCATAACATCCTTTGCCATCCCGATTCGCATTTTTATCTCAGGCTCTTTATACTAAGCTTATTTTAGCTAAAATGCCGTTGAAATAGGTATTCTTTGTCTGTCACTATGACATTTTGTGTGTGTAAGGGACAAAACAATTTTTTACAGAGGTTTGTTTAGGTTTATAGATAAGGGGCGCTAGTCATTATGCTATAATAAATATATTTCGAAGATTAACAAATCCGTCCAATGTAGTTTTTTTTATTGGTATTGTGTTTTAAGTATTACTTTTTAAATTAGAATTATCATGTATTCAAAACTGTTTGACCAAAATGAATAAATAATATACGATAGTATAATATATAGTACAAAATTCTATAAATGTAAGGCTGACAATTATCAATTATTATGGAACTCAGTTGAACTGTATAAAAATGTATAATAATATATTATTAAGGAATTATTTTGCACTGAATATTATGTTTGTTCAAGAATCTAATCAATGTATTTTCACTCTTACTAGATGTAGATATTGTGGCGACAAGTTTGCCTGACAAAAGACTATATGAAACACATATATGGGAAAACACCCATTGGTTGACATCCTGTTTTTGCACTATTGTCACCAATATTTATAAAATTTATAATATAATATTATCAAAGTAATATTAACTTATACTATTGCGCATTTTTGAAAAACGCAGCTCGTTAACTTTAACTTCCTTCTAAACATTATTTTTCGTGCAAAAAATCATTGGCCAGGCAAAGTTGTCGTACATTTTTTTAGAAACTTAACCGATAGTTAGAATTTCTTCCAATTGCGTTAAATAAAACAACGTTCTTAGTCATATTTATTTTATTCATCCCACTTTATTAACTCATTAACACATATAGGACGGAATACGCAGATACATATTTACAATCGATCACAACCGCTTATTAATGTATCTTAAGTTAATTAGATACTAATATATTATAAAGACTGGCAATACCAACAGTTTTGAAATTGGCAATCTATATATGATTTAACAGTGTCTTTAATGTGAAACGTTAATAGAAAATTCGATTCTACATTAAAACAGATCAGAAAAGGATGATAATATTGATACATTCAATTCATTAGCGAATCTAACTAAAGGTAGGTTTTTTTAAGGATAAAATTAATACATTCTAAGCGAAGGTAGGTTTTTTAAGGATCATTCAGTAGAAATAAACTACACCTTGAATTCTACAGTTTTGTTATCCTGCGTTCTTTTTCATAGATATTTTTAGCATCAAATCTGTTAACCAAATGGTACTGTATTGTGATGGAAGAAAATTAAAGATGAGTAATAAATGAATATTTTTGAACAAAGTTAAGGCAAAAAGGCAAAGTTGAATGGAAGTGTATTTATCAGGTATCAGAAGAGAAACAATATAAATTATTTTAGCACCAATGTCCAGCAAAAATATAATTTAGCCTACTTTAAAACTAAGTATGCGTAAGTATCTAATTTTAAGTCACAAAATAAAATTTCCCTGGTTTAAAAAAAATGGATTTAAAGGTAAGTGGCAAATTCCACTGAGTGACTTTTATGTAACTTTAATATAATTTTATTACTTACGTATATTTTATTATTTACTTTATTCTACTTTACATTGATACAACAGAACGAAATAAATAAAGGTAAGTATATTGCTAGGGTCATAAAATGCAATGCTAGTCATAGTTAAATTAATTAAATAATAATAAATACATTTAAATACTTTTCAATTTACTACGAGAAATTTATTTCACTGTATTAAATTAAGTCACCATGTAAAACAATACAATACTCGCAAGCGAATATCAACTCTTGGTCACAGCGATAAGCCCTAAATTGGAATAGCGTTGACCGCGAGTGTTGCCACTTTGCTTTATAATTCACTGTGGTATACTTCTGTGGTCACTTTGAGTTCGTGCTCGTGGAATGACGCGCAGTCCGCTGGATACTTGGCCTGAAATAAAAAAAACAATTTTGTAATAATAAAAACGGAAAACTTAACCTTTTCACCGCCAGGTGACGAAGTGACTCGCCGTATCACGGACGCCACTGACGTTTTGACGTCGGTGGGGAACGTCCAAAAACCACTTCTGGAACTCTTTTATAATGTTTGGTATTATCTTTATTTTATGACTTAAGAAATGTCTAGTAGGGACACACCAAAAAAGAAAGAAATATAATTGTCGTTTTATTCATTTCGTTTCATATTCGAACGAAGCAAAACCAATAGGTACAACACTTCCAATAGACGAAGTTTTGTTTTAAAGTGCAAATTACACATGCAAGGAATTGAATGCAATCTACATTGCGGGGTTTGATAGATCAGTTTAAATTCGAGTTGCCCACACTCACTTGACAAAGGGGGGACAACTGTTACTCGCGCCCGCAGGAGCTACCTACGTGTCCAGCGGCCTATAGACCTGGCCAAGTGCAGTGCACTAACGGAGAGGAGAGAGAAGCTGACGAGACGAGGCGAGGCGAGGATTGAAATTCGTATGGCAAATTTTCAAGTATCTCCTCGCGCGCGCTCGGTGGAAATAGTAAGTGCCATACAAATTTCGATTCTCGCCTCGCCTCGTCTCGTCTCGCCCCTCCGGTGGAAAATCAGCTTTATACCGTCTGACTCATGACAGCGAGATGGTATGTGTCAAGTTCAAGCAACACTAATACATATAGGTACGTCGTAGAGTGTAGCAGCATGTTTCCGCATTGTAGCGGAAATCGCTCGTATGGGCATGACTCACATGCGAGTCATCGGCCTTGAATGGGTTCCGGTGTTCAACAGTCAGTCACCCTTTTTTTGACTACTGAATGGTATTTGGTGCGCGTGAAGAATGCCGGTCAAAGTGTTAAAACACTACTTATCATCTTACCATGCCTACTCTTTCTCCGATTCATCATCCTGCTAGCGTTAATCCCGGTTGTGCCTACAGGAGCCCGGGGTCCGCTTTGACATCTAATCCCAAGTTCTGGCATAGGCATTAGTTTTACGAAAGCAGCTGCCATCTGACCTTCCATCCCAGAGGGAAAACTAGACCGGTTTCTTCACGATATTTTCCATCACCGAAAAGCTAACGGTAAACATTCCGTACGTGTTCCGATAAACTCATTAGGACGAGCCGGGATTCGAACCCAAGACCGCCGCATGCCTGAACCACTAGGCTACAGAAGAACTCTGTCTCCGATTAAGCGCTTCAAATATGTACATTCATTACGCTGAGTAAACGCCTCCGGGCTATTTCGCGGCAAATATTGACTCGCGTGTTGGATTAAGTTGGAGAGGTTATTGTTCTGAGATGTCACAATAAAGCGATGTTCCAAGTAAATATAATATACTTACCCCCTTATTCATAAAACTTAAAATGCCTCTGCTAAATAAAATGTGCTTTGTCCCTTTCTTTCGAACACAAATGCCAAAGTGACAGATAAGGATAAGGTAACGGGCCATAAGTTCGTGCTAGTACGTCATTTCGTTAGTTTTGTTTCTGAGGCTTATAATAAGCAACTGAAATATTTTTTATTTAATTTATACATTTGTAAAAAAACTTTATCATTAAACCTTTCCAAAAAATCAAATTCAACAATTTTAACGACTAAACTAATAGCAACACAACGGTCGAAAACTGTCAGTCGGCCGAAAACAGCTGTACGGTGTGCGCGAACTGCTTGTTGACGTAAGGTGCTCGCTACGACTTCTTAAGGGAATTGAAAGAGAAAGGGAAGTCCATTTGAAAAAAAACTTTTAACAGTGCTTTGTCTAGTTCCTTAACAATGGATTTAATAAGAAATAAGTGTATATTTTGGTATAGGTGTCCCTTAAAATTGCAATAAATGGACTCACGAACTAACGGTCATTATATTTTTCGTCTGGCTCCTATTTCGTGTTACTACCGAATCAAGGGCTTTCTTTATACATCCTTGTATCTTTTGTATTTAAATGATACTTAAGAAATTGTAAATGTTAATTTAAAAAACAGATATTGTATTTAATGACGTTTTCATTGACCTAAATTCGGTATATGTTTTATTCACTTGAATTCTCGTAAAACGAGGTTGAACGTGACCTAAATTTACAATTTGAAGGTGAATTCGCATATTTACGTGCAGCATAATTTTGTTTATTGCTCGATTCCTGTAATGTATTTTTATGTTTATTTATTACATATAGGATACTTAATGGTTATTGAACATAATTTAAAGGTGATCTACATTATTGATTGCGGGAATATCCAAGAAATAGTAACACGAAACAAGGGACTACTACTTTTAATACTTTTCCCCAAGTTCGTGACAGAGAAATCTATAGTGGTAGGACTGGTAGGCAAACACACAGATCAAATGTGTACCCTCGTCTGTTATTTGATATTCTTCTTGAAGAGGTAACATGTGCATTGATATAATGCAATAGTGTTGCCTGGGTAAATCCCGGGAACCTATTATTTTTGCGGGATTATTATTATTAAATGAAAGTTTACTTTGTACCCTATTAAACAGTATAGAATTGCTCTTTCAAAAGTGTGTCGTGTGTCCCATACAACATTGTCTAGATTTTAATCTTAGGTTACCTAATCAATCGTAGAAATAGATAATCAATACATACTTATATCTAACTATACGTTTAAGGAATATTGACGAAAATGATTGAAGATATTTATTATTTTTAAGATTTGATATCCCGGGACTTGCTATTCCCGGGACTTTCTTTATTTTTAAGGGTTTTTTTTAAAGAAGCGAAAGGTATCTTTATACCCTATTAAACAGAATATCGTTTACAGATACCTCCATGTCACGTCCAAAAGGTTTTGCCTAGATATTTATCTTATGTTAAACAGTTTTGGTTAATATACTCGTAGATAGGTAACCTATGTGAGACACATTTTTGAAAAGGTGACCCTGTACTAATGGATAAGTTATTTAACCTTACATTTCATAAAAAAATCCTGGAAAAAGAAAAAATGTCCCGGGATTTTAAATACCGAGTTTTATCCAGACCCCCTATTGGATTTTTCCAATAATCATGTTAATTACCTCGTCAATAATCTTGTTCAATATCAAATAACAAATGAGGGTTCAAAAACAAAACGTTTCTCTTACTACCTGGCACTCGAAAACTTTATGCCGAAACAGGGGCCAAGAACTCACAAACTTAGGAGCAGAGCCAAATTTTATCACGAAATGGGGTTCAAATACGAGGTCTACAAATAAATTATAAAAAAATAGTTATTGAAACTAAAACTATATAATTCTTGCATTACATAATAGGCAAGATATCAATGTTCATCACACAAAAAAATTCAAACCGATGTCATGTTCTGTATTGTCTTAAAAAAAATACTAATTCGTAAGAGGCTTAACATGCCGAAACAGTGGACGTTTACCTTATTAGGACAAACGATTTTTAACGCCATTTTAGTTAAATCAGGCTTGTAGTACGTTTATGAATACGGCTGTTAGTCTTTGACGTAAAATGCGGATTTAAGTAGCCACAGCCCAGGAGTATTATTGGGGTTCGCGTGTTTTTACAAGTTATTATTTAAAACCTGCAGGTCGATCACGTAACGCATTGTACGTACGTTAGGTAGATCAGAATGTCAATTTTTATATGGAAGAATGACAGTTAAATTATCCTAACGCGCGTTCGACACGTTACGTGATTACCTCTCATTTGTTTGTTATAGTTTGTTAGTGTGGGGCTAATCTTGGAACTGCATTTTGAACCAGTTAACCTCAACCAATTGAGCTGAAATTTGGGGTATAAGCATAGTCTGGATGATAATTCAATATTATGGTACCATCGAGTTGATCTGATGATGGACTCGGAAGGTGGCCATGAGAATTCAACACTTAACCGACGTAACACCGTTGAGTTTGGGGCTTGGGCTCGAAAGAATCGCCTCAATGAGTGATGACGGTATACAGAAAAGTACAGTGGCAATAAGAACTTGTACCAAATGAAATTTTAGACAAGACCTTAATAACCGACTTAAAAAAAAAGGAGGAGGTTCTCAATTCGGATATTTTTTTTTTTTTTTAATGATTGTTACCTAACTCCATCATTGATGAGCCGATTCGTATTTTTTTTTTGTTTGTTAGTATATGCTTCCAGGTGGGTCCCATTTTTTTAAAATTCAGTTGGTTGATGGGACCCATGAGGAATTGAGGGAACTCCTCAATTATACTAGGCACGCGTGTAGTGATTTCGGTATTTTCTATTATATCTCGTGTATTTACACCCGGAAATTGGTGTTTGGTGGTTGGTTGGTACACATTTGGTGGAGTGGAATTAATGATGAAGAGACTTAAAATTACAAAAGTACGCCACAGATTCTGATAAGATTCCGTTAAAATAGCAGATAATGAAGTGTCAAAGGTGACCCTTGTGGAATCGACGGAAGACCTCAAATATTATCGGGCCACATACAGCGATTGGGTTTTTTTCTCTAATAATCAACGCATTTGCTCTCGGAAATCAGTTCATGTGGTAAATTGGAAAATAATTGTGGAAATGTTCTCGTGGCTTGGCGGAGTACTAAATTGAAGTCGGTTAAAACTTTGTTTTTAAAGTAAATTATTTTAAGTACTCTCCGACTATAGATTTAGATTTAGATCGAGCCGGATTCGAACCGATTCAATTTTTCCTTTATTTAAAAATTTATAATTTCGTTAGCAGCGTAACTGCTTTATACTAAATTAATTTAATATTGATGACGCCCTGGAAATAGAATTAAAGTCTGATAGTTTTGAGCACCAACAATCATATAGTATTGCGGCTGCCTGTACTAGCCACAAGCAGCCTTTATTTTGAACGAGCTCCTTTAGACACAACCGGGAACAACGCTAGGAGGATGATGATGACTCTATTAAAACGCGGTCGGCTGCGGCCGGCTGCGGCCGGGTGCTCGCGCATCCGTTGCGACGATAATAACAACTTCTAACAGTCGAGTTGCCTACTCACTTGCCAAAGGGGGGACAACTGTCACTCGCGTCCGCAGGAGCTACCTACACAACCCTGCACGTGTCCCCTGGGTGGTACTAAAGAGTGACAAACTTTAAAGGCCAAAATAATGTATGCCATACGATTAAATAAATAAAACTAGATTAATTGTAACCTTCCTTGGCCGTCCGCCAATTTCCTTCGTGTTGCGCCTGCTATTGGCAGACCACTTAACTCAATCCTCATATAACGATAACGGGGTGCGGGCGACGTGCAAAGCCTTGCGCCCGGACGCTGTCCGCGCCCCGTTATCGCCATACCCCTGCACCCGCGCGCCGCATCTATAAGCGAGGACTGAGTTAAACGGTCTAACTATAGCGTTTCTTTTCCAACTTAATACCTATACTGTTTAGGTTGTGTACTGTGCGAGGTGCTCATTTAAGGCCAAGATTGCTTATTCTGCAGTACGGAAGTGGGAAGGCTCAAAGATTGACTGGAAACAGTAAACACCATACAATAGAGTAATTAAACCCTTTAAGTATATAGAGTGAATTTAATAGTACATTACAACAGAGGCCGGGAAGTAAGGGGTTGCCGGCCGAGTACATACCTATAGACGGCCGAACGTAGCGTAGCGAGGTCGGATAAGTATGAGGCTGGCAACCCCGTTTCACGCCGAGGTATGTACATAGTGCTTTTCTCAAACGCGCAATGAAATAAATTAAAAGAACTCCAAGAAATCAAACTTTAATTTTCATGGCTGAACGCCGTGATCCTGTGCCACAAATTGTGGATTGGAAATTAAAAAACCGGCCAAGTGCGAATCGGACTCGCGCACCGAGGGTTCCGTACAAACCTATAACAAGCAAAAGTTGTAGTATGTTTATTACTAAATGAAAATGGAATCCGTAACATTACAATGTGGAAAGCTGGGGGAGCATAAATTTAAACAGGATCTCTTTATCAATTTAGTAATCCTTAAAAAAAAAGTTACATTACCACATCATTTATTTTATAATAACTATAACTGAAATACCTACACTAAATTTGCAGCAGCCTGGCAAAACTTCTTTTATCAAAGTTGTTTATTTACAAAGTTTTTAGTCACTAGGTATCTTTTTATAAATCCGGTTCAAAAATACTATTTAACTGTTAAATTTCAAACATTTGAACCAGATCTGTAAATGGTGACTAAAAAAGGTATGAATAGTACCACATTGAACATTGAAGTTCGAAAAAACGTTATCTATAGTTGTACTACTTCGTGTAGTGCTTAGTGCTTATTAACGGAAACATGTTTATAGATGAAAAATATGTGGAAATTCCATTTTGGGGATTCATTCTAAAATCGATATTGAAGTCTCCCACAACAATCAAACGGGAACACGGGGTATACCCATTGGGGTTGCTGCCGTATATTGTTGCATTTATGCGTTCAATTGCAACATTAATTTGACATTGTGGAGACCTATATACAGTTATTACTCTGACATCAATCATTTCAAAATGCAAGCATTCACAATGGCCGTTTGCAGTACCTGGGTTATTTAAAAAATATCTTGTACATGATGCATCTGTGATGGCATCCTTTAGATAGCGACGTACATAAGCGATAGATCCCCAACCTGGATTTGCATTAGATATCTACGATGATGTCTGAAAAGTGTTTGCGTAATGATTTGCATTTTTTCCTCTTGAGGTACGGAACCCTAAAAAGACCATCTTGCAGGCCTAGGCCTCCAATTTTGTATGAAATGCCATTACGGGTCTCTCGTCTCGCTGCGCCCGAAACGTGACACTTCGAAGCCCATTATGAAGAACACAACGTCAATATATCATTGCATGTTTGAGAAAATACGTTTTCTGCTCTGTAGACCGCGATGTATTTCTCGTATTATTAACTGTTAGTGTTTAATAGCATTCAGCTGGTTAGGTTGTTCAGGCAGCCGGCTATCAAGCGGCGGTCGTGGGTTCGAATCCCAGCTCGTACCAATGAGTTTTTCGGAACATTACCGGTACGGAATCTTTACCGTTAGCTTTTCGGTGAAGGAAAACATCGTGAGCTCCTCCTGTTTCGAATTCAAGGGCTGAATTTTACTTTCGTCAGAATACCTAGGATAAAAGTGGAAGATACAATATTCGGACTTTGGAACAATTTCCTACAACTTTATTCCATTGTGTGACAACGTATGCGATTTACGTAATCCAGTTTTTTGAAGTGAAAACTTCTTTAGCGGCGCTGAGCACTTTTTGGGATGGGGAAAAATTGTTAAATACGCGACAGAGTTTTGTGACGTCAGATGTGAAGGAGGTCACTTTTTGCTGCTAGCCGATTCGACTTCATTCAAAACTGAACGCTATTCGTAAGAGTATAAAGCCGTTAAACACTTTTTGCAATAGCATATTCTGCAAATAAATTTGTAATAATACCAACGCGTCCTTCACCGGTTTGCTATTGAGAAAATTCGAATAGTTCGAATTTGGGCGTTATTCCTAAAGAGATAAAGCTTAGAAAAATATTTACCAACGGCAAAAACAAATTGATATATTGGTCGCCACCGCCTGCTGTTCTTGCAAATTAGTTAGTTTTGAAAAATATTTGGCAATGGCAAAAACAAATTGGTATTGTGTTTGCCGCTGCCCGGAGCCGGCGGCCCGTCACACCCAACGCGCCCGCGGCCCGTCCGCCTAAAGGAAGGAAGGTTGGAAGTGCTCGTGATTCATCTCGAGCACTTCCAACCTAACCAGTTTTATCCGATTCTTAAGCGCAATTTACACATGCAAGATATTGCATGCTAGTTTCATTACATTGCGGGTTACCGAGGTGCTTTATTTATTTATTTAATCGTATGGCATTCATTATTTGGCCTTTTTAAAGTTTGTCACTCTTTAGTACCACCCAGGGGACACGTGCAGGGTTGTGGTAGGGTGGACACTGTAACTTACCTCGCAATTCACGTCGGTCTGGATCGCATTGTAAAGGTCCCAGAATCCTTTTCCGTTCTGGAAGCTCAGCGCGGCCGACGCCGCCATACTGGCGACCTTCGTGAGGCCAGCCTTGAAACCGGGTAGACCTGGGGGGTAAATTTACATTACTTAGGGGACACAGCTGGGTAGACTTGGCTATTAGATTGGTTAAGTACTTAAACAACAGTGGGGTAGACCTTTTTAGCGAAGTAGATCTGTTTGGTAACATTATATTAATAAGGTCTATGGCCTACGGTGGATATGATTGCAAAGACCTTGTTAGAGAGGGTTGTTTAGCTTCGCGAGTTGGTCTTCACCAGGCTAGTCAATTTTCTGAGTGTCTCACCTTGCTTATCCTGGTCATAATTCAGAATGCTAAAGCTCATTTTGATTCACTGCAACGAAGTAAGTCGCTTTCTCAAAGAACATGCTTAATTTTCGATTGTTGACACAACGATACTTCATTGTGTACCCTTACCTAGCTTGTCCTGATCATGTTTCCTATTGACCAGACACATGAGATGCTCCTGGCAATGTGGGGCCTTAACAGAATGTTTGTAGGCGCGGTAGACCCGCAGAACAGGCTCTATGATCTCCAAGTTGAGGGTGTCGGTGACGCGGTCGGCGAGGGCGTTGTAGTCGCCGCGGCTGGCGAGGTTTGCTGATGTAGTTTGGGCCATCTTCAGGGTTTGCTGTAAAGGACAATAATACGTTTAGAAATGTGGATTGCAAAGATGCTACGAGAGTTCCGCAACAAATATTACTAAGGTTTTGTTTTATAAATGTTAATGCGTTGGATTAAATGTCAGACAATAATTTAGTAACTTGGTATTTTGTTTGACATTACTTAGCGATAAAAGATCAAATGGATCTTTTTATAAAACAGGGGGTAAACAGGGGGTAAACAGGGGGTAAGGCAACAAATAAGTTACTTACGCCATTGTTGAGGCGCAAATATTCCATACAGTTACGATTACGACCAATGATGTAATATAAAAAAGAGGTCTTACAGCGTGACAAACGGACAGACAGACAGGCAGCAGAGCCTTAGTAATTAATAGGGTCCCGTTTTTACCCTTTGGGTACGGAACCTTAAAAATTACCGAGTTACGAGAATTTGATCTGATATTTGGTTTAATTCATCTTTATAAAACCAGGCATACTGGTTAATTAACCTGATGGACCTAACAGACACTTTATGACAACGGGTTGCCTTCCAAGTCCTTCACAAATTCTTCAGCACAATCAAAACCCCCTCTTTTTTGGAAGTCGGTTGAATAATACTTTCCTTAGACGTAGGTACGCACCACACAAATGGCTCAGAAAGTAAATAAGTTATTTAATAACCTGATAAACCTAGTTCATACAAGCAATCCTAAACACATGTAAGAAAAGCCTTTACATATTAGTCTCCTATAAATAAGGGACAGCCCGACAAAATGGACACCTCTTCCACAGGAAACATGACAGAGCAGAAGTACAACTGCTTAAAACCTTAGTTCCGTACCGAAATATTATTTTCCCCTCACTGTCTCGGAAAGCCGTCTTTTATCCTTTAAAACCAGTGAGCAAAAACGCATTTTATCCACTAGTGGGGAAAGTAATTTGACCTTGGAGCGTGTTTAAGTAACGTAAAACACTCATAATACAATATTTTCACAGATGATGATGCTTCTGTAGCGCATCAGGGATGTTTGCAGAAGCTAGGGTGGATTGCTTGTATGCCACCGTGCGCAAGAGAGCTGCATGATGCATCCCTGGTGCGTCGGGTGCGCGGCGCGCCAGCCCCAACACCATCTTAAGGATGATAGGGGACAGATTGGACTGCCCCTACTTGCTTCATTGTAGTCGGTTACATGCGCCGTACTCAACAAAGCCAAAGGTCTAATGTTCTTTTAATTTGGTATTCTAACTACTAACATAGTCTCTTTTGAAGGATAATAGTTACTAACAAAACTGGATCTTGTTATCTGAGTTAATAAATGAATTGAAATTGAAATTGAAAATTTCTGTTGCCGCTATAACAACAAATAATACTTAAAAACAGAATAAAATAAATATTTAAGAACTTTTAAAGAATTGCTTGATGTATGGGAAAATGAAAACCCGACTCGCACTTGACCAAAATTCCACTTGATATTACTTAAGGCGCCGTAGGTTCATGGTCTTTTCTCCCTCTCACTGAGCATAAGCGTGAGCGAGATGGAAGTGCGTGCTCGGAAGCGCGGATATCATGTTTTTTAATTTTAATTTTTTGGCCGTTTAAATAAATAAAAATGTAAACACTGATCTCCCTCAAACATGATATTGCCGATTTTTAGAAGAAACATAGCTTACAATTATTTGGTTAAACTTATGAGTAAAGCTTGTACACTGGTGAGAATTACCATCGGGCCCAAACTAGGCACAGCCTGTATCTTGGGAACCGAGTTACTAGATTGGACAATTCAAAGTATAACAATAAAGAATAGTACGGCCGTTTTTGGAAAATGTAATGGAATGTTAAACAATAAAAAAGCGGGCTATAGAAAAAAACTAAAATTAAATCTACTTAATTAAAAACCTGGTGCATGCGTGTATATATAATATGTATATATAAGTGAGTGTGCTTGTGAGTGTTTGTGTGTGTGTGTGTGTGTGTGTGTGTGTGTGTGTGTGTGTGTGTGTGTGAGTACAGACACTCTAGTTATGCTTTAATAATATCTTCGGTTTGATCGTATGAAAGGGTAAGAAGCCATTTTTTTACTGTGGTTTTCAGTCGTGCATTAGGAATAGTGTCAAAAGAGCATATTTTAGAAACCCTGTTGTAAATAGTGGGATGTAGGTAATCGGGAAAGCGTTTGGCAAAAGCAGTCTTGACTCGGGGGTGCTGGAGATATAAATGTTTAAGGCGTTTTTGAACACGTCTGACATGATCAACTGAAGCAATAGCCTTTTGGTGAGATTCAGCAACAGCTTTGACAATGAAAAGTTGGCGAACTCTAAGGATCGGCGCTACTTCTTTATATAAATCATCGGTAGGGAAACGGAAAGGTTTCCTCAACATGACTTTTAAAACAGCACGTTGAGCCCGCTCCAGCCCAATCATTGTAGTCTTACCTGCTCCGCCCCAAGCCGCAATGCAGTACTGTAGAATAGATTGACAGAGTGCAAAGTATACCAACATCAGAATCTGCTTAGGTGCGCCACCTCGCAGGAGTTTCATAATGTAGATGACTTTTCTAACCCGGCCAGACAACGTTTCAATATGTTGTCTAAAGGACAACTTCTCGTCAACAATCACTCCCAGGTATCTTACCGCCTGAGCTCGGTCAATCGATTCGTGAGAGAAGCAATTGTAATATTTATAGCTTTTGTGCATAATTTGTTACGAATATTTTAAGTGTATTTTTGTGTGTTTTAGACCTATGTTCGTGATTTATTTCTATCGAGCGAAATTTGCTTAATCATGTTTGAAGCACTGATTTCCCTGCAGATAAGCCTTAAGATTACTATTCGTATTTTTTTGAAACCATATTATTATAAACAGACGCATTATATTGTTTCAAAATCTCTGTTCGCTTAACTTCGCTGAACCTACGGTGCCTTAACGTTATTATTACCTACTATTTATTAGATACTGTTAAAAAAATATAAATATAATTATTTAAATTAAATAAAGTTGTATTGCATGTTGCACTTTCCTCGCTACAGTGAGGTGAAAAGTTTTGTGTTACACACGGGTGCAAATGTATTTTACTTCTCGTGTGTTGAAACACTCGCTACGCTCAGGATTCTAATTTAGAACCACTCGCTTCGCTCGTGGTTCCACTATATAATCCTTTCGCTTGCTTGTGTTTCAATTCCACACTGGCGGGTAAAATACAACTTTGCACCCTTGTATAACAAATAACTATAATAAGTTTCTGTCAAAAAAAATGTTTGGTACAAAGTTTTATTATAGGTACTTTCCTGTAAAGGCATCGTCATCAACTACTCGTTGAGATTCTAACGAGCCCAAACTCAACGGGGTTACGTCTGTAAAGTCCTGAATTCCCATTTCCACCTTGTGGGTCCATCATCAGATCGATGATACCATAATATTGAATTGTCATCCAAACTATACTTAAACCCAAAATTTCAGCTCAATCGGTTGAATACTTATGTACTTCAAAATTGATTTTCAAGACTTCTTCTTCTTCAACTTGGTGCGACTGTGTGTCTTTCTGTCATTTTTAACATTTCGTATGTGTTGGGTTCAAGCCCCGGTTGTGCCCTATAGAGCAAAAAAAAACTATTTACAAAAACAAATGCAAAATGGTGACTCAAAAATGTGTGCCCCACCTAAACTTACAGAGACGTTAGGTTATACCACGACTGTGGATTACAAGTGAACAAGCTTGATAATGAGAAGACATTGTGGGCTAGGACGCTTGAAGCAGGGAAAAGTATAACAGGTACCAACATTTTTACTAAGGCTCCGCATGTCTGTCTGTCCGTCTTTCCATCTGTCAGTTTCCAGTTGAAATTTTCACAGATGATGTATTTCTGTTGCCGCTATAACAAAAAATACTAAAAAACCGGCCAAGTGCGAGTCGGAGGGGCTCCCATACAACAGACATAATTTTTTTGCCGTTTTTATAGATAATGGTACGGAAACCTTCGTGCGCCAGTCCGACTCGCACGTGGCCGGTTTTTAATTTTAAAGTGTTCCTGCCCTTCCTGTCCCTGTAGGCTAAGCGATAGTTTTTTATTTAGTTGTACTTATGGAATGAGCGAGCGAAGCCAAGCGAAGTTCTCCGTTTCAGCTGGGGTCAAAGTTCGTTCGTATGTCCGGATGTCCGGCTGGTCTCTTCTACAAGTCGCATTGCTCAACCAATCCTCTTGGATTTCTATAAGACTTTTTTGTCAATCAGTTTTTAAAAATTCTATTAAGATTTTTTTATAATTGAATACCTACTATGCCTAGCCCGTGTCAGAATTTCACCAACCCCTTTCTTCCCGTGGGTGTCGTAAAAGTTGACTAAGGGAGCAGGGTTGAAGTGTGATGTGGGCGATGGGCTAGCAACCTATCACTGCAATATCTCATTTTGTCGCTCTTTTATGTGCTCTGCCTACTCCTTTTGGGAATAAATAATGTATGTATGTAATGTATGAATACGTACTGGCTAGCGAGTTCTAGAGCCCACAGAGTCACTCATCATAACAGCCAAAAGCCGTCCACTGCTGGACATAGGCCTCCCCCAAAGAGTGCCACAATAACCGATCCTGCGCCACCCGCATCCAGCGGACTCCTGCGACCTTTACAGAGTCACTAACTAGATATATTTGTTAAAATCGTAAATATTTGTTTTTTTATATTATTATATTCAATTGCAATATATTCATTTTTGTCACAGTTATGTGCGTTTTCATCCTTGCCTGACAGAACGCATCCCGCGTCGGCATCACCTGCCATTAAACACGAATCGGAAATGGCCATCTAATTAGACTTAAGGAGTTAATCTTCTGTACAGTGCCGTTTCTGTGTTTCAGTAGTGATTAGGGTGCAGCCGTTACACAAAGCCGAGATAACAGAATTCGGACATTTGGGGCGACTCCTGAGATTTAAGGACTGTCACTTGGAAAGCATACAAAAAAGAGTGCTCAGGACCCTCTACCTAGCTAGATCGATTATTCACTCCGTAATCCTTTTATTGTAAACTATAGCTTCCGCACGCGACTCCGTCCGCCTCGTTTATATCGTCGGTCCATACAAATGTTCACCCCCGATTTCACCCCCTTAGGGGATGATTTCCGGGATAAAAACTATCCTATGTCCTACTCCAGGACTCAAACTATCTCTATACCAAATATCATGTAAATCGGGTCAACGGTTTAAGCGTGAAGAGGTAACCGACTGACAGATACACTTTCGCATTTATAATATTAGTATGGATCTCATCGAAATCGTTAGAGCCGTTGGTTTGTGAGAAGTCATTTACTGCAGTCTGTAATAATGTGCCGATGCAAAGGGTCCAAAACTTCCAAATGTATCCCTCAAAATTGCCTATAGTGAATTTCCCAGACTGGAAACTTTCTGAAGCTAGTTCCTGTAACTTTCCTGTTTCCTAGCGGTTTCTCATATTTTTTAAAAACTTTCCGCAAAAGTAGCCAACTTTCCTAAAAACATATAATTAGTCCATCAGTTAGATTATCAAAAAATATTGCACACGTATTTTTTTGTTTGTCAATTAAAGAAAAAGTTCCGCGTGACATTATGCTAAAAAGTGTATATATGACGTCGCACGGAACTTTATCGGGCTAAATGTTCATTTTTTAGGGTTCCGTAGTCAACAAGGAAGCCTTATAGTTTCGCCATGTCCGTCCGTCTGTCTGTCTGTCTGTCTGTCCGTCTTCGGCTTAGCTCAGTAACCATTACGAATAGAAAACTGTAATTCGGCATGGGTATATAAATCAATTACGCCGACAAAACAGTACAATAAAATCTTGAAAAATATCTTTTTTAGGGTACCTCCCCTACACCTAAAGCGGGGGTGTATTTTTTTTCTCGTTAAACCCATAGTGTGGAGTATCGTTGGATAGTTCAAAAATATTATGGGCTTTTCTAAATCGATTTTTCAAAATAGTGATTCGTTTGCGAGATATTGGGCTTTAAAGTTCGAGTCATGTGTCATTGTGTTCGAGTCATGTGTCCCCCCCCGCCCCCCTGCTGGCAAAATAAATGCTACTAGTAATGTTAAAAAAATCGTACGTCCCCACGATAGCCCGTTCAAAAATATTATGGGTTATTAAACCATTTTTCATATCAGTGATTAGTTTGCAAGATATTGGGCTTTAAAGCCCTAATTTTTGTTCGAGTCACGTGTCCCCCCCCCTGCCGGCTAAATGGCTATTACTGGGAAGTGAAAAAATTTATGTTACTAGTACATACAATGAATTTAAAAGGAAAACTATCACGGACAAGTAGGCATAAGTAGTTACCGAGTAATAGTCGACCAATTTAATGTGTACTTGGAAAGGCCGATTTTCGTACAAATTCGGCCGGCGCAACCGCACCGCACGTCGATGTAACTAAGACAGGCAGGCAACTACGGAACCCTACACTGCGCGTGGCCCGACACGCACTTGGCCGGTTTTTGTTTAATAATTTAGATAGAATTATAGTTTTTTTACCCAGGAAAGTACCCAATTTGCAACTTGTCTGTCCATAAACGCCTTACCGCTTTCCGCCCTTGGAAGGCAAAGGTTCTTGGCCTGTAATGGACACTTTATGCCCTATTCAGTGTGTCAATGCCCGTCGTTACAACGTCATTGATATGTGTCCATTACGGACCTTAGTTCTGCTTCACACATCCCGTCTGATTTAAATCTTAAACCCATTTGGCGATGCTGTTTCGGTAAGTTTCTTTATGTCGCGCTTTCATTACAACCAGTGCTTCCTGATTGGCGCGCATTTATCTTTATTTCCGACTGGTTTTGGATACTGACGTTTCAGCAAGTTTTCAACGGAGATACTTATGGTCGACACAACATTGAAATTGTTCATGTATCATTAATATTTTATCACGTTATAAACACTGTTGCAACACATGCAACACGTTGTTTTTTAAATTTGCCACTCTTTTCTAGGCTCATCTTTCCCTGGCCGCTATATTGATGTCGGGCATACGGGAACACCCAAAAATTCCGAAGAGTCATTTGTCCGAAAGCATAAACTATTCCGAAATTTCAAAATTCCGAACGCCATTTACTTACCGCTCTACGACTTTTTTGACGCAGATTATTAAATGAAATACAAAAAAATATCAGCGGAACATGGTTTTCGGAATTATGAAATTCGGAAAAAATGTGCTTTCGGACAAATGTAGGTAGTGTACCCCGGGCAAACACACGATCCTGCTAGGCAGGTTAGAAACGTACGTGTGACTACAGCCTTTATTATTATGGGTATTAACTTAAGGGTTCTCACAATGGAGTCCGGACGTGGGTGGCTCGTTAGTTACTCTTAAGGGTTGTAATAGAGTGCTAATTAATCAAAAAACAAAGTGTGGGTGTCGTGGAATGGACAGTTTCATTAAATCGAGACAAGGAGGCACAACGCCGTTCCGGGAAAAATGCTATTGTAAGTTCTTTTTCTACAAGACTTCGTCAGTATAGGCACTAGAACTCCACATTTAACCTCTGATTAAAGCTTGCAAAAATTAACTCGCGGACCAGCCAAACCGATTCAAGATGGCGCGATAGCCAGCTGTCGGTGTCCGGTGTAACGGACACGCGGATATTGAACTCGCTTCCGTGTCCGGGTTCGAGGATAAACATGATTATCTTCATTGAAGTTGCTTCGACATTCGCACCATTGTTGTATTGTTGCCAGTATTTTAGAAACAAAAAGCGCCCAAAAAATAAAAGTCTGAGAACGTCGAATAGTTCTCGTTAACTCAATTATGATGCCAAACTTCTTGTAATTTTCTGTCAAAAATCAAATATTTTACACAGGTTTTTTTACATAAGTAGTTTGGTGAATTGCTTGTCGGTTACCGAGTATCAACAGCCGTGTCATTTGGTTTTGAACGCATACTGACGCTGCCCTACGTCTCTGACGTACAGGTTGACCTGCCCCCGTATTTTGGTCGCCCTTATCAAGCGATAAGTGACAAGATAGAGCGTCCGTCTCGTTCCATAGAACGGTGTCAGCCAGTGACGGACGCTCTATCTTGTCACTTATCGCGTGATAAGGCCGACCATGATACGGGGTCTGTTATCATGCTGCTATAGGCTCTAGAACTCGTATCGGCTCTAGTATCTAATCTGAATTCATCTAATCAGTGATAAAAGCTTGTGAAAATAGATCCGTGGATTTTTTTAAGACCACTCAAACCGATTCAAGATGGCGCCATAGCCAGCTGTCGGTGTCCGGTGAAACGGACACGCGGATATTGGAACCCGTGTCCGTGTCCGGGTGCGAGGATAAAGATAAACATCGTTATCTTCATTGAAGTTGCTTCGACGATGGCACGTGGTACGAATATTATATAGTTACCCTTAGTATGACCACTAATATGAAAACAGTTAGACGATTATGGATATTATGATGTTTGCCGCGCGACACAAGGATGCGGGACAGAACGAATGCGTTACTGCCGTATCGTATACCGCGCCGCATCCGTAGTATTAATTATACTCTAAGGAAACCTGGCCGAACTCAGTAAGTTCACGTCAAACTCGAAGTACAAATTACCGCATACCGATCCCGCCCTGGCAAGTCTGGAAGTCGTTTTAATGAAGACGCGCACTAATGGCAGTGGCCTTACGTTGCGAAGCGCGTTGTAGCTATTATTGTTTTCTATCGCACACGTTGCTGGACCCTTTGTCCAATGTCCAAACCTCTCTGTGCCTCTTACCCTAGAATTTGACTAGGTTTATGTTATTATTAATCCTGTTATGGGTGCTTGTTACGGGAAAAATGTTTTGTCTTTCAAGGTGTACCAGTCTTATCTCCAGTAGGAAGATTAAATACTGGTACTATAATTTATACCGTGATGTCGCGTACTGTTGAACCCCCATCTAATAGCGTTTTGACGCGGATATCCGGGTTGATCCCGTTGACATTTTTGTAGGTCGTGCACAAAGAATATAATGGACGTGCCAGATGAGCAATCAATTAGTACAATCTCATTTCATTTGATATGGCGGTTTTTGTGGATGATCTAAACTGGCGACACGAAGCAAGGTTGAGCGAGACTTATACAATGAACGATACATTTCAGTTGAATCCTCGCCTCGCCATGCCAGCCCTTTGTCCAGTTCCCCCTTATTACGCCTCCTAACTTAAGTAAGTTATTAGGAATCTGTGTCAATTTTAGGGACTACATCATGATTGGCCTTTAGCATCTATAAAAGTTGAATAAAGCAGCGTCCGTGATAGTGAGCACTTGCGTTGTGGCTTGTCAGGCCAATACGGGAGCGACAGAGACGCTCGCATATATGACATGTAACTGTCATACACAGCGCTGTTGGAAGCGCAGCTGGTGTCTCAATGCTCGTTGTGAGACATGAGGTCAATAGGCAATAGCGTGTAGTGTCACGCCTTCATTAAGTGTCTTTCTCTAAAGGTCTCGGTCCTGAGATTGTCTTGATCAGCAGGTCATGTAAGCTGTCCTTAAAACTTAACATAGGGCGCCCCACGGGTTGCTTCGCGTAACTCAGGAGAGTTGTACGTGGCAAACGAGAGGCCGCCATGTTTTGCACGTGCCCGAGCCAGCGCAGACAGAATATATGTTGTACAATTTATGGATCGTGAGTTTGGGATCATCATCATCATCATCATATCAGCCGAAAGACGTCCACTGCTGGACATAGGCCTCCCCCAAAGAGTGCCAAAGCGACCGGTCCTGCGCCACCCGCATCCAGCGGACTCCCGCAACCTTTACCAGGTCATCAGTCCACCTTGCGGGGGGCCTACCCACGCCGCGCCTTCCGGTACGTGGTCGCCACTCGAGAACCTTGGAGATTTTGGGGAGTTGGGGATACTACTTCCCATTCCTCATCAGAAAATTGTGCACGTTAAAGCTAGGATGCATGCAGCATTAACCAATGCAATGACATAGGGGTCCGCTCGCTTCAGGATGCCACTAGTAATATGAAAAGGATAAACGACTGACCTTGCTGAAGGCAATTAAAAATAGACGAGGCAAAATGATAAGCCACTTGATGCGACTCTAGAAGATAAGGATCGCGAGTAGAGGTGGACCGAGAAGAAGCTTTATACAGCAACTAAAGGAAAAAGTAAATGCCGTGTTTTAGCGGGACCTACCGAGAGAACTGGCGCCTACTCCACCGACAAACGCCAAGCTCTTAAGTTGTAATGACACTGACCTTCGAATACTCCACAGCTGGCTTCACATACGACGCCACATCGACCTCCACATTGAGGTACTTCTTCAGCATGAAGTTGAGTAGCACCGTGATAGACTTCTCGGGGGCTTTGATGTTGAAGTGGGTGCTCCGAGGCAGGCCCTGGGCGTCGAGGAAGCTGTTGATTATGTACTCGGCGGCGCCGATGTACCTGGAACCAGAAGCGCAGAAATATATAGAATACAAAAAATATAAAAAAATGGGGAGACAAATTAACCTAGTCCCAAACAAAGCAAAGCTAGTACTATGGGTACTCGACAGCGGTATACTATACTTACTTATATAAAAAAATACATAGAAAGCATCCATTATTCAGAAACAAATATTAGTGCTCATCACACAAATAAATGCCCTTACAGGGATTCGAACCCGGGACCTCCAGCTTCGTAGGCAGGGTCACTACCAACTAGGCTACAGAGCTCGTCATGAACACGCTCTATGGGCGTACTATTGCATTAACATTATACGCAATATAAATACATAGCTAAGTATATGAAATATTGTGATAGATAGATAGTCAGTTTTCTATAGAGACTCGTACCTGCAGACAAACAGTTAAATAGTTTTGCTAAATCCAATAAAGCTTGTTTGTTGTTGTTTGTTTGTGTGTGATTGATTACCCCTCTGAGGGTAATCACAACGATGTAATATAAAAAAGAGGTAGATACGTTGTCTATATGAAATTTCGTGTTTAAAAATGGCCACCAACGTTGACAGCTGAGACGTCCATTGACGACGCGACATTAAGGCAAAGGTCAAAAATACAATTGGGTGAGTTTTAGTGTGCCACACAAAGTGACCCGTTTTCATTGCCTCTGAGGTAGCGTACCTTCATAGTTCACATTGGGAATTACACTCAGAGGCAATGAAAACGGGTCACTTTGTAAAGTAATCCATGGGAAGTGACCCGTTTTCATTGCCTCTGAGTGTACCTCTTTTTTATATTACGTCATTGGGTAATTACGTAACATTTCGAACGCGCTTTAGCACAGCAGCAGAGCGTTAGGACAGTAACGCATTTTACGCGCGTCAGGTAGATCTAATTGTCACTTTTTGTATGAAAAAATGACAATTGAATTGTCCTAACGCTCGTTCGAAACGCTACGTGGATACCCTCGTCCCTCCTCGAATTCTTACTTCCTTACTTTACATTATAAATGCGAAAGTGTGTGTGTGTGTTTGTTTGTATGTTTTCATCTCTCATACTCTGAAAGTAGTTCATTGTTTATCTAAACAGCGGGTTGAAAGTGAGGCATGTCGCCCCTAGGGCTGAAAAGTATTAAAAAATAAAAAAGTAATGGCAGAAACCTGTACAGCCACAGTTTCAGAAAGTTCTACTTATTTTGAAACTTGTTGACAATCACACGTTATTTTTTAAAATAATGATAATAAATTAATTATTGGATGACTATTATTGCTATTTGAAAACTATTGAATATTTTTCAAGTCATAAAAAACCTATACTGCCACACTTCCATAGTTGATTGTGTGTTGATTTTTGAAGCTTGTTGATAGTTATGATGGAACTATTAAAATTAGTTTTTCAATATAACCACTTCAAACGCGCTTCCAGGAAATGGTCCACACACTAACATTATTAAAATCTGTCAACAGTTCCCGCCCTCATGCAAATGGTCCATACACAAACGCTTTTAATTAAAGTGGGTCCTATAGGATCTGACTGATTTAGAAAATATTTAAGTTTTTGACTTTCAATTCATTTCCTCGTATTCTACATTAAAAGTAGAGTGTTTAACTCGGGGAAGGCACCCATTTCAGCCTCGAACTATTGGCGCTCGAACGAAGTGAGAAATATCTCGTCGGAATGGGTGGCTTTCAACCCTCGGTTAACACTCTACTATTGTCCTTCTTTCACGTCGCAACGGAGCGTCGTATTGATGTGATTTTTTTGTATGGAGATAGTTTAGAAGCTGGAGAGTGACATAGGCTACTTTTTACAGCGGGAAAACATCTAATTCCCACGGGAAAATTCAATATGTTACATTTTCCTATAACCACGCGGGCGAAGCCGCGGGCCTCAGCTAGTACAGTCAGCATCACATAGTTAGTAGCAGCCAAAGTAGTCAAATATATCGTAACACTTCCTTACTCCTATAGTAATAAAGACATATTCCGATATATTTGGCTACTCTGGCTGCTACTAACTATATGATGCTGACTGTACAGTCAGCGTCATATAGTTAGTAGCAGCCAGAGTAGCCAAATATTTCGTAACACACCTTTATTCTTACAGTAATAAAGACGTGTACCGAACTATTTGGCTACCTTGGCTGCTACTAACTATATGACGCTGACTATACACTAATAAAGAACACATCACACAATTCCTAGCAGTTTTTAATTTATTAATAGGTGTTTCCTACCCAAAAACTGCTCACTTCATACTTCCGCAAAAATGTTGAGTGCCAATAAATTATTGAAGCGCGCCTCAATATATACTAAATAATATAGAAGAATAAACTTCTGTGTTTGCGAAACGAATTCAGTTCAAGTACCAAATAAATACCAAACTTCTATTTGAGAGCAGGCTAACGGCTAAACTTATTTTAAAATACAGCTGCCATGCCATGAATTAAACTTTCGAGAGGACGCTTTAAACTTTAATTTACTGTAGCAACCAAAATAGAAACATGAAATATAAATTTAATAAGAAGAAAAGTGATTCAGGCTAAACTCTCAGTAGAAAAACGCGTTTACTTAGAATGACAAATCCTCTGAATACTGATTGAGAGCCAAAGTTACTGGGTATACTAATATTATAAATAGGAAAGGACTAACAAATTCATCATAATGCGTTGTTCTACAAGAACACATGTCCGAATAAGCTATATGAATAATCAAGCTATTTTGGGCGCTGGTTTGGGCCATGCATTTCTGTCTGTTAGATAGTCCTCAACCCTGTAATGAGCCTTCGACATTAATGTTTTTTTCAAGTAATTTTTAAGAGCTGGAAACTGGAACTTTCTAGATGTTTAAACGGCTGTGGATTTGCCTGCTTTTTTTCTTGTACGATAACAGTCGAACAAACCGAACGAATAGTACATTAGGTACTGCCTCTGCAAGCTGCCGGCAATCCCTTTACCGGGCCTGTCAACTCTACATAGGCTTGCAATCCATTTTCACGCCGAGATATGTATAATAGAGATATTTTTTTATGGCTGAACCGCATTATTGTGTCACAAATCGATATTGAAACAAAATAATCAATTTGCAGGTCTTAAATGTTAGAAATTCCATTGTAGACTTCGCGCAAACCGTCAATATTTAATTTCACCTTTCATTAATAAGTTTTACCCACCTCTGGAACACATCAGGCTTGGCGACCTGCATCACCATGTCGGTCAGGTATCTGGCGGCAGCCTTGATCCAGTGCCTCCTGAAGGAGTGGTTCTCGAAGTTCTTCATCATCAGCTCGAAGCTGAGGCTGCCGTCGGGCCCGGTAAAGGCTTTCAGCGCGCGCTTTAGCCCTGATTTCTCCCAGATCACCTGGAAATTCGAAATATGGTTTGATGTAGTTAACTAGTCTAGCATACTAGTACATAGTGTACATACGCCAAATCTTAAGATTATGTACCAAAGTGGAACCCTAGTCCCTTTAGGATACGACCGGGTAAAACGCTCAGACGATGATACTGACGTCGCGAAGCAAGCGGCTGTCGTGGGTTCGAATCCCGGCTACCTATGAGTTTTCGCAGCTTTTGAAGAGTTTGTAGTAAGCTTAACTCACCTTCCCCAGCTCAGACTCAGTGAACAGATCCCAATAAAGATGCAATTTCTCCAAAAACGGCGGCAGGAAGTTGGCATGATCCTTATGCCCATCCGCCAGCTCCTTACTATCAGGGTTTGACAGAGTGTTCAACGTGTTCATGATCACTGGCAGTAAAGAAGCCACGTTCTTGTTTCCTAGCAGACCAGAGGCCATGCCAAGTATGCTGTCGAGGTTCAAGTCGGGTTTGTCGACTTTGTCGTTGGATTGTCGTTTCTGGCGCTGGTTGGGTTCGTTCATTTGGGAGAACATTGAGATCATGGAGCCGATCATTGCCGGGTCAATCTTGCCGTCTTGCCCGCCGAGTAGGTTGCCGATTCCTGCAAAATTAAGCACATTTTCATAAATATTTTTCTCCGAACAATACTGGACATGGTACAAAAATAATTGAAATATACAAATGTGCTTTGCAAATCTATACCTACCAATTAATAACATAATATATTTATTTATTTATTGATACATGGAAAACCAACAGCGCAACATATTTATAGACAAAATATAGCCAATTACAGGTTCTCAATTATAGTACTAAACTAACACAAATAAATCTATAGCCAAACTTAAACTTAGCGTACATTACGCACAGTAACCAATCGCGCACCAATAGCAAGCATGGCAATGGGAATATACAAGCACAAGGTAGTTAATCAATTAGAATATATATAAACTCTAGTAACCCGAGCCTACACCTGCCCCCCTAGCACACTAGGTTTTATGTCCGACATAAAGCATTTGTCCCTCTTGCACTCGCATATTGGACAGAATGGGACGAATGCTTTATGTCCGACATAAATCTTAGCGTACTAGCCCCTCTGAAGTAGGTATAATATAATATATAATTATATAGGTAAGGTTGCGGGAGTCCGCTGGAGCGGGTGGCGCAGGACCGGTCGCTTTGGCTCTCTTTGGGGGAGGCCTATGTCCAGCAGTGGACGTCTTTCGGCTGATATGATGATGATGATGATATAGGTAGTTTGTGAGTATATCTAGTGAGTTTTTGAAATTGGAAGAGTAGGTCCGGAAAGCTATGGTAGCTATTATAGCCTAGTGGTTCAGGCATGCGGCTGTCACGCAACGGTAGGTTCGAATCCCGGCTCGTATCAACGAGTTGTTTGGAACGTATGTACAGAATATTTACCGTTAGATTTTCGGTGAAGGAAAACATCGCGAGGAAACCGGTCTAATCCCAATAAGGCCTAGATTTCCCTCTGGACTGGAAGGTCAGATGGCAGTCGCTTTCGTAGAACTAGTGCCTATGCCAAATATTGGGACTAGCTGTCAAAGCAGACACCGGTCGTTTAGGGCACTACCGGGAATAACGCTAGGAAGATGAACCTAAATTAATTCAGCATTTCGTATAAAAAAGAATAATAATAAGTGTATATTCTAGTGGAATATTTTGAACTAACACCTTAAAGATGTTCTTTACTCACTATCTCTGAAAATAAACGAACGAAATTAAATATTTCAGTGCAAACATAGACCGTGTTGCTTATTTTTCTAAAACCCAATTGAGATCACAGCTCTTTCGAAATTTCCGGCAGCCGGCAATCAATTTAATGGAGTATGAAACGGAGCCGAGTTTCCAAAGTAAATAGCGGGTCCCTGATGATAAGGCGGAACGATTTTGACTTTAAGTTGCCAACTTCATGGTAATTGGAGATGTGCCTAAGTAAATAAAAGTAAGGATTCAAATGAAAGCCCGTGGCCAGTATGCACTTATTATGCAGTAGTTTCCCCATTGATTGAAACTCCGAGTGTATAGAACAATCCGGCGTTTGTAAGTATGTATATTATGTATAAATAATGAATAAATATGTGGGACAATATTACACAAATCGACCCAATCCCAAACTAAGCACAGCTTGGGTACTACGCGACGGTATAGATATATTGTCTATATTCTCATTTTGAGACAGATTTGACCGGGTTGGATTCCTTACTGATATTCCATTCTTAAGTGGAAAAAATTAAACTTACTTAATTATACTAGTTTTGTTGACTTGACACAAAGGTAAATCAGGATAGTCCTGTATCTACTCGTACATTAGTACATTGTTGTAAAGGCTAGAAAGTAGGCAATAGATGGACGAGTGGGTTCGAGGTCCGACCCGCTAAATGAGGACCTCGAAGGAGACGAGTCCATCTATTGCACTTTTGGCCGAGACATTACATAGTGCTTTTCACGCCTACTGCGAGGAAATAATTATAATTATAACTCAAAATGAAGTACCTAATTAAAGATCATAATATGAAACTCTGTAGCGCGGCACCCCACCAAACGCGAGCGGGGCGGGGGCGGGGGGAGCTGTGATTGGGGAATCGCTGTTCAACCGTCCAACAATAACAACCACTACCACAATGAAACATTGTAGTAGTGGTGGTTCAGGTGCTACAGCTATTGCCTACTTTCCAGCTTGGTTTTAGACCATCTATTGCCACATTTCCGAACAGTGGCGTGAAAAATAAAAGCCTAACCTTACCAATGGTGGATAATTAATTTGGCTCAGGTAAACATGGCAGACTGTCATGATACTAGAAGGGGTAGTAGGGCGTGAAGGGTTGTAATAGAAGAGCAAGACCAAGAGAAAGGTGGATGGAGTGCGTGAGAGAGAAAGACGATATGAATAGGAAGGAAGTGTGTGACGGCTGATAGAGACGAATCGAAGAAAAAACATGCTGCGCCGACCCGACCCGACCCGACCCGACCCGACCCGACCCGACCCGACCTCAAGTGCGAGTCACAAGCGAATGATGATGAAACATGGCAGACTGTGTAGTGTCTCTGTTAGACGGACAATTTAACCTTTAAAATATCGTCGTAATCAAAATTAAGTACCGATTAAATTTTTTTCCAACCTGCCGCTTAGAGAAGACGAAGGTGAAGTGAAGGAATCAGATTCAAGATAGCCTCGTATTAGGCAGTTTTTCCGCTAAATCTAAGAAGCTAATCGTTACTAAATACATTAGTATCACAGGGCTTCATAGCTTAACTTCAAGCAATAAATCAACCATTATTCTACACTATACGGCACCAGTGGTCTTCACTCCAGAAATCTCGTGTTTATTGTTTACTGTCGTAGAAATCGCTTGCTCCAGCGGTTGGTGGTTCTACGGCCTGCTGCCACTTCAGCGTGCTAATTCTTCGAGACTATGTCGTTAAGTTCCTTCCTAGCTTAGCTTTGCCGCATTTGTGCTAGCTGTTCGCCGTCTAGATAAGTGATGATAAACTCACCTGATAGAACATCTCCCGCGTTGCCATCTTGACCCTGGATCATCGCACCAACGATGCTTCCCAGCGCACCCATGCCGCCGCCGTCACCTTCACCCATGTTCTGGATGAAGGAAGATGCGAGGTCAAGGAAGGGGTTCTCCTCTTGAGCCCTGATGAAGGGCAGCAGGCAGCAGAGTAGGAGGGTGAGCTTCATTTTGCCTGGAAATTGAAAGAGATTCGTTACAATTTTAGCTCAAAGAGGCACCTTTTGCTGTGCTGTATAGTGAGCCGAAGGACTCCAGATTCGCAGGTAAATCGGAATGAATTAGTATTGACTATGCCTGTAATTAAAATAAAAAAACAACTCCCCCAACCCAATGCTTTATGACCCAATATTTTCTGAATACCGATATCGATAAAATATAATTAAATGTACCTATAGATGGTAAAATCAAGCAGAATGACTACAAACTATTGAATTGACTACATGTATCAATGTGTTAATTACATTAAAAAGAAAGTCTGAATGGAGTCGTAATCAGCCCGATCAACGGTATACGGGGTGTGGCCTGTAATGGGAGCAATAAATTTAAGGGCTGACTCTATGTATTATCCGCAGTGATTCTGTAAAGGTACCAGTGTTTCAAGATTCTTGAATTCGGAAATAATCTTATCTGAAGTTGTGATACCTAAGTAATGGATCTCGACATCTCGATATCGTAGCATGCCAGTCATTAACTATCTTGGTAGAACACTGGGCACTTTCGTAATTGCGATTATACTAACTTTGGTTTTCTAATTCTTTTTGTTTTTTTTTTTCAATTTTACAAGATTTTTTGGTGTTTTTGAAGTAAAACAAAATGGATATCATTCCAGTTAAGCAAAAGAACACACGTACGCTTTTACTTATTTTTTTTTCTATTTTTTTTTTCAATTTTTTTTTCAATTTAACCACTTGGAATTAATTACTGATTAACTTAATAAGCCACCGTTTAATTTTTTGCTCCTATTACAGGCCACACCCTGTATAGACAGTAGGTAATAGTCCGTTAACTAATCATGTTACTTATGCAATTATTACGTGATACAACCATAAAGCTTTAGTGGATAAATAGTAAGCTCAATAAGGCTTGTGAGCCGTATTTCACCGACAAAACTTTCGCCGAATGTAGTTTCGTGGAAATTTTCATTACAACGATTTTTCTCCGAAACCGTTTTTTAGGTACAGTACAGCTAAAAGGTCAGTGGGGACCCATGAGGTTTGATTATGTTTTATTTATAACTATCCTCAAAGGCTTCCTGTCTCTTGGAAAAAATGTTTCCGATGAAATTAAAATTCTGCTAAAATAATAGGAACCTGTGTAGGTTCCGCCCGCGACTTCGTTTGTGTGGACCCGGGATAAAAACTATCCTATATTTTGATCCAAGCTATAAACTATCTGCGTGCAAAATTTCATCGAAATCGGTTTAGCCGTTTAAGCGTGATTGAGTAACAAACATCCAAATTTTCGCATTTATTATAGGTGAAGCGATGAACCGTCTGTCCCAGGAATATCAGCTTTGGAGGCAGGGTCGCAACTCATTAGGAACCGGTTGTCAGAGTGATAACACACATTTTACCCTTTATATTTATGTTATCTACTCGGGATAATCTGTAGCTATCTATCTTCGTATTTCCCTAGCCAGACTGCTCATAATATTAACGAGATAAAATACCGCTGGAACACCCCTAACTTTCTTACAAATTCATGAATGCATGGATTCACGCCCTTATTCCCAAAAAGGGTAGCCTGAGCTCATGAAACTTTTGTTCCAGTGCCACTTTTAGCATGAGTGGGTGATCGACAAATGATATCGCAGCGATGGGTTGGTAGCCCATCGCCCACAACACGCTTTAACCTTGCTCCTTAGACTTTTACGAGACCCACGGGAAGAAAGGAGGTGGCGAAGTTCTAAACCGACACCATCACACGGGGAATCTCTATCTTAAAATTAGTTTTTATTGTTCTTGTAACAATGTATCCTTAGAACAACAAAATATTCATACCGAATTACGTATTCCTTTATCGAACTTCAAAAACAAGGCTCATGTAGCGTCTATTCAGAAAAAGTTATATCAAAGAAAGACTTAAGTGTGGAAACTCGGTATGTAGCATGAATAAAAGATCGGTCTTGGTCCACCACACTGATATTCTAGTTTCATTTCGTAAAAGGGAAATCTCTGCTTTCATAGCATGCGGTTCGACACATCGGGTTCGAATTTGCAGACAAACTTTTAGACAACTTAGACTTCAAACTTGGCACTAGGGGCCCAATTCGAGGTGACGAAATGTGTCAAAAACCAAACCCCACTTTAAGTTTGACACGTTTTATTGTATCCGCCGCATCTGTCTTTAACATTGGAATTACAGACACACAAAAAGTCATCCATCAATTCTCCCACATCACAATTAAGTAAGTGTCAATCTACTCACGTCGCTTTTATGGGTTGTTTACACTTTGATTAGTTATTACTATTAGTGCAAGTTCATATGTTTGCTGCAAGTGGGAGTAGCTTTCGTATGGACTCGCACTAATCACTAATCAATGTGTAAACAGGGTCTTAGATCATGCTAGTTATTTTCGTGAGGGACCATCCACACATCACATAACCCTAAAAATAAAAATATCTGAAATAAATGACTATTTTATTTTTAATTTTAATTTAATTTATAACTCATGTAAAACGTGATAGTCCGTATTAAGGGAATGCCTTGATTCGAGTCGACCACGGCCCCTTGACAGAGACACGCTTATACCTTCCGCGCACGAGACAAAGAGATGCAACACTCTTCGGGATGGCTTTTTTGGACAAATTTTGATAAATACCTAACTTAGTGAAGTTTTTATATATTTCATTAAGTGAGATTTTAGATTAGATAAAATACTAAGTATAAGTAGTGTAAACTTGATTCTGCCGTAAAATAATGTAGGGTTCGAGTAGGCTGCGTAAAAAAAGGAAAATAAAGACCCTACTTTAGGCAATCATGTATCGATTAAATCAGATAAACAATTATATAGTCAAGAATCATATATCTGAAATTGTTGTTTCTTAATCTTGTCAGAACGGCGTTTCAAAGCACGCGATAATTTCCAATTCACCCCCTTAAAGACTAGCTTCCGCCCGCGACTTCGTCTGCGTGGACCCGGGATAAAACCATCTTATGCCGCCTGTACACATTGGGCCAACGTTGGCGCGTGAGCAGGATGCAGCTATGCAAACGCATGGGAACGATATAAAGCCCTCTTCCTCTAACGTCTAACGCATAGCTGCATCTGCTCACGCGCCAACGTTGGCCCAATGTGTACAGCCGGCATTATAGTTTAATGGTTAATTGGCTATAAACTATCTTCGTGCAAAATATCATCCAAATCGGTTCAGCCGTATAAGCGTGATTGAGTACCTAACAAACATCCAAACATCCAATCTTTTGCATTTACAATATTTACGTCACTCTGGGCGGTAAGTGAGTTTTACCGCCCACGGGCGCATCAGCAAATCTCACTTCACACCCAGGAGAAGACGTAAAATTGTGTACGCACCACGGGCGGTAATTTGTATAGCCCCAGATCGCATATTTATGCCCCTCACCTTTCGGTTCGGGCCACAAACACCTGCGATCTGGGGCATTCACGAATTCACCACCGTACGTAATTGTAGGATAGCATGCTATCTTTTACGATGACGAGTAACTTTTAATTTTAATTTAATTTTAACTTTTAATTTTAATTGTATGGTATTTTATTTTTGTAAATTTTTAAATGGGTTTTTACCTAAATAAACAACAATATTATTTATTTATTTTTATTTTATATATGAAAAAGCGGTCATGTCTATAAAAAAAAAAGTTTACATTCCCTCACTATTATTTGTTGCTTTATTGATCGCTATGTTAAATGATTACCAGTCGACATTGATTTGTTTGCACTCAAATGCGTTTCCAGTCGTGAATGTATACCTATGATAATGACCTGACTGTTATTAGTATCGTTAAATTTATCTGCAATAAATCTCGATTGGTCTATAATCAGTTTAATTGCACCTCATGCAGGTGCACATAAACACCTCGTTATCTACAACATCTGTAATGGAGAAAATTCCTCATTGTACAGTCAGCATCATATAGTTAGTAGCAGCCAAAGTAGCCAAATATATCGGAACACTTCCTATTACTATAGGAGTAAGGAAGTGTTACGATATATTTGGCTACTTTGGCTGCTACTAACTATGTGATGCTGACTGTATATACATATGAGTCAAACTGTCAAATTAAAAAAACAATAAATATACTAATTACAAAACGTAAAAAAAAAAAAAAATAGATTTGAAATTGTATGCATTATTTTATCGGCCGTTAATTAATTAAAAGCTACCCAATTTTATGAGACTTGAAGGGTATAGTATCCGAGCTATCCCTATAGCAACGCTATAGGTACCTAATAATTTGAATGAATATTATAATGATAATAATTGAATAATATGTATAAACACTTCTTAAATTTAAATGATAATATACGCATTTGTGATTCTAATAATATGTGACATGTAATTTTTATATAATATTATGAATAAATGAGTATAAGTATGAGTAATACTAGTTAGAGATTAATCAATACAAAGTCGCAATATAATAGCATAGTGGCAATTATATAAGCCAATAATATGCTATGACTAGTCAAAATTTAGGAAAAGCAAAAAACTGTTACAATAGTAAGTGACTCAGTTACCTTTACAGAAAATAACAACAACATTCCTTATCAAGGCGTACTTAAAACAAAAAAATATTTAAGATACGAGTAAAACGATAGTTAAAAAGTGAACAATACTTACAGATAATCTACACTCGGCGTCAAAAAAATCGCACCTTTCCTAAAATTCGTTTCAAGCGATTATAACTCCTAAGATCTTTACTTTACTCTATCATTATTAGTATCATTTGAAAGCTAATGAAATCCCCTATTTGAAAACGGTAGGAAATCGGCCACCACCCCCATAAAAAAAAAAAAATCTGGGAAAATGTGAAACAATGTGTATTCTGATCAAAATTACAAAGAAAAGGAACAATACAAAAATTAAAAATCAACAATAACAACCCTTAAAAATTAGTCTTAAAACCTAGTGTTGCCTCCTCTAGCCCTCCGAGCAGCTTCCATGCGGTCAGTCATGAACCTGATGAGCGTCACGACGTGTTCCTGGGGAATGCTGTCCCACTCCTCGATGACGGCATCTCGAAGCTCATCGAGAGTGGCAGGAGCTGGATCACGGGCCCGAACTCGCCGTTTCAGCTCGTCCCAGAGGTGCTCGATAGGATTGAGGTCGGGGCTTCTTGCTGGCCAGTCCATAACCTTGATGCCAACTCGACGTAGGTAGTCCTTGACAATCAAGGCTGTGTGACACCGGGCGTTGTCGTGCATGAACTCGAAGTTGGCGCCGACAAAACCAGCATATGGGACCACATGCACTTCCAAAATCTCGGTGATGTACCGGTGAGCAGTCAGAGACCCCTGGCCGCGACCACCTCCAGCTCTGGAGACGCACACGAGGTCTGTCTTGCCGTCGATAGAGATGCCGCCCCAGAACATGCAGGATCCTCCTCCATAGCCGACGGTTTCCACGGTGCAGGCTGGTGTGAAACGCTCCCCTGGTCGCCTGTAGACTCTCTTACGCCTGTCGTTGGTGTACAGGCACACTCGGGTTTCGTCGGAGAACAGGACATTCCTCCACTGGTCGAATGTCCACGGCACGTGCGTTTCGGAAAATCGCTTCCTGGTCGACCGGTGGATGGCAGTCAATTGGGGGCCTGTAGCATCTCTCCGGGCTCTCAATTCTTTTCTCGCTGCCTTCTTCTGATAGTGGAGACGCTGACTGCTGTACTTCGAGTAGCTCGAAGCTGCTGCTGCAGCTCCACAGCGTTGGAGAAGCGGTTCCGCAGAGACGTCGACACAATGTAGCGATCATCTCTGACGGCAGTGCAGCGACGTCTCCCGGATCCATGTCTCCTGATGTAACCTCCAGTCTCTTGGAACTGTCTGTATACCCGTTGCACTCGAAATCGGCTGATGTTCAGTTGCCGAGCAACTTCAACCTGCCGTAGTCTGGTTTGCAGTAGGGCCACCACTTGAGCTGCTTCTTCTGCCGTGGTATCCATTTTCACTGGGTTTTTTCTTGTCGGAGCTCTTCAGGTGTGACCTCTGTGACGTCTGGATAGCGAATAACCCATAATTGGGGAACATCAGTCGGCTCACACGGCCAATTGGCTGTGGAGGTAGCCATTTCAGGGCGTTGCCCTCTGGTGGCAGATATCTTCTCAGCCCGTAATAACGGGCCGGTCTTTAGGGGCCTTTTTTGGGCGGGTTCGTTGGCCAGTCTTGGCTTTGTGGTCCGTTGGCCATTCAACGGCTTTGGGGTCACGTTGGCCGGTCTTGGCATTGTGGTCACCTGGGCGTGTGTCAGGGGGCATCAGATTTTGTAGCGAGCTCTCTTTGTAGAGGGCGCGAGCGTCGATCCGGGGGGCGCGCGTGGATTGGCGCGATTCCTTGGAGTAGCGGGAAGCTGGAGTTATCGGCACGGTCGAACATGACGCGAGCGAGGCGGCTGATAAAAACGTCCAGTGTCTCCCACCGAAGGTCCTTCTGGATCACCTCGTTTCTGACGAAACGAGGGGCAGCGGTGATGGTGCGCAGGGCCTGGTTCTCCTGCGCCCTTAGCTCCTTTTTATTGGATGCCGACGCAAGCCCGTACCATGCTGGTGCCGCATACGTGAGGCGGGATCGCAGGTACGTCTTGTAAATCCCCAGCTTGGTCGGCATGGGGAGACTGCTGGATAGAACTGGTCTTAATAAAGTTCGCGCGACTTTTGTTCGCCGTGCCGTTTCCTCTACGTGCTTGTTCATCGTCAGCCCTCTGTCAATCGTGACGCCCAGGTATTTCACGGTGCTGGACCAGGAGATTTCCTGTCCCTGTAGACGGAGTGGCGGAGGCAGCTTTCTTGTTTGACCCGTGAGGAGGGCCTGGGTCTTGCCCACATTCACCGAAAGTCTCCATCGGGAGAGCCATTCGGGCAGGGCGTCCAGCGTTCTCTGGAGTTTTACGGCAGCGTGAGCGGGCTTGTAGGACGAGACGTAGTACGCCGCGTCATCCGCATAGAGTCCGAGCTGCACGTCGCCGAGCACCGGGATGTCGTCGGTGTATCGTGCGTAGCAGCCCGGAGACAAGCAGCTGCCTTGTGGGACGCCCGCCGCTATCGGGCGCTCGGTTGACACGGCGTCTTCTACCGCCACCTGGAATCTTCGCTGGTCCAGGAACGACGCGAGGACACGGACGATTCGGCGGGGTGCTGAGGAGGTGGAGACCTTGTACAGCACGCCCTCATGCCATACGCGGTCAAACGCCTTCTCCATGTCGAGGAGTACTGCGACTGTGGCTTCCTTCTTGTTTAAGGCGACTGCCATGTAGTGCAGTACCCTCGTCAGCTGCAGCGTCGTCGAGTGCTCGTTCCGGAATCCGAATTGTTCCGGTCTGGGCTCGATGTGGGGCTGGAGTCGGTTCAGCAGGAGTCTCTCGAACACCTTGGAGATGTTGCTAAGAAGAGTGATCGGGCGATAACTCTCCGGCTTCTTCGGGTCTTTACCCGGCTTGTGCAGCATGATGACTCGGCCAAGTTTCCATGCTGTGGGGTAGTGTCCCGAGCGCATTATCCCGTTGAACAGGCGGGTCACTGCCGCAATAGAGCGGTGCGGCAGGTGACGCAGGGCCATGTTAGGGATCTGGTCGGCGCCCGGGGCCTTTCTTGGCTTCGTCCTCGAGAGCGTTCGCTGCACTTGGCCGGGTGTGAAGAAGATGGGGTCCTCTTCTGCCTCGATCGGTGCAGCTAGGTAGCTCTCCAGGTGTCTCTCGACTGCTGAGACGTGCTCCTCATCGTCCGTGGGATTCGGTCTAAATTGTTGCTCGAGACACTCGGCGAAGATCTCCGCCCTGTCCTTCGCTTGGTATCTCGGGCGGCCGTCCTTATCCACTAGGGGGCGTATAGTGGTGGGTGTCAGTCCTAGTTGGCGGCATAGACGGTGAACTGAGGGCATGTCACCGTCTACGGATGCCATGTGGGCCTCCCATGACTCCGCTCTGTACGTGTCAAGCTCCCTTCTCACCCTCTCCACCAGGGCGTTGAGTGAGGTCTTGATAGTCGGGCATCTGGTGCGCTGCCACTCTATCCTAGTCCGGCGCTTGCGCTCTATGAGTGCCTGGATCCGAGCCGGCAGTGGCTTACGCCTCTCGCTGGTCGGAACGGTGTGAGCTGCGATGTTGAGCGCCTTCTGGATGTCTGTGGTAATGGCGTCTGCGGCTACTTCCACTTCTTCTGCCGTGGAGATTGGGATGGTCCGCGAATTGCGGGTCATCTCTGCGGAGTAGGTCTCCCAGCAGATGCGTCTCCCTGGCTTCCTCGCTGGTGTCTTGACCGGCATGTCCTTCACGACCAGCAGGACTGGGCGATGGTCGGATGGCAGGTCAGGCAGGGCTTCTTGCGTCATGGCTGCGTTTACGTCTTTGTGGACGGCAAAGTCTATGACGTCCTCGGACCCGTGCGCGTCGCAACCCATAATTGACTTTAAACCCCCTCTTTTATACGCGTCCAGGGTGGTACAATTAGTGAGCCTCCAAACGCGTACATCGCCACTTTTTAATCAAAGTGCTGGCGATTTGTGGTTTTTGATTTTCCGTAAACAAATGATATTTTTTTTTAAAGCTTATTCATTGAGCTTTTAAATGATACTAATATCGATAGAGTAAAGTAAAGATCTTAGGAGTTATAATAGCTTGACACGAATTTTAGGAAAGGTGCGATTTTTTTGACGCCGAGTGTACTAATGTTGTGCGACTTGGAGACAAATAACTTTTTAAATAAGCAACTCTTTAAGAAACGTTAATAACCTCTGCTAGTAGGTAAAGTCTGTAGGGAAATACAGAATAATGTTAAATCTTGTTGCTATAGGAGTATTTTCGTAAGTAAAGTTCTGTTCATATTTGTAATTTTGTATGTTTGTTAAGTCACGGCATGCATTGTTAATTTGAAAGTTTGGATGTTTAGACGTTTTGTTACTCAATAACGCTTAAACTGCTTAACCGATTTGGAAGAAACTTTGCACGAAGATAGTTTATAGCCTGGATTAAAATATAGCATACTTTTTTTTATCTCGAGTCTACGCAGAAAAAGTCGCAGGCGGAAGCTAGAACCAACAATAATCTTGTGTTTTTTTCTTTTTTTTAATGTACCTTAATTATGTAAAGTAACTGTATCAACTGTCTCATCACAATTACTAATATAATATCTAAAACTAAACACTTAACACAAATTGCGGTTGCAAAAAAACTACGCAAGATTCCTCAAGTCATCAAATCACAATGTGTAAAGTGTTAATGTAAAGTGAACCGTAATGATTACTGTTAAGGTTCAAATTAGCCTGTCTCGTTATACGGCCGTTAATAGCCTGCCCTGACGTAGCGGTACCGGTGCGTGACGTCACGGGGTTGATGACCTTGCACCTGATCTTGACTACGGTATACAGATTTGATGCAGTGAATATTTAACTTAAGAAAATAATGTTTGTTCAATCAGATAGTTGCCCATCGCGTTGAGGAAGGAAGTTTGTAGAGCAAGATTTAAGAACCAAGAAGGTAATACAGAATTTAAAAGAAATGATTCCTAACGTACCTAATTAGTAATTACTTATATTTACTTAACTTTAAAATTTAAGTTTATGGTCCAAAAGTGTTTTGGTATTATTATTGTCTTTTAAGTTTTATTGACTTGATTGTCTTGTAACTTGTTTTTGTGTACATTGACTTCTTAATTACAAAATACTTCTTAAGAACTTATATCCGAATTAACTTTTGTTTTGTCTGTATTTTTACCTGTGTCTTGTGTACAATAAAGTATTTACATACATACATAAGTCATTAAAAAATGCGGTGAATTGTTGAATGCCCCAGATCGCAGGTGTTTGTGGCCCGAACCGAAGGCGAGGGCCATAAATATGCGATCTGGGGCTTTATGAATTACCGCCCGTGGTGCGTACACAATTTTACGTCTTCTCCTGGGTGTGAAGGGGGATTTGCCGCTGCACCCGTGGGCGGTAAATGTCACTTACCGCCCGGAGTGACGTAAATATATTTATAAGTACCTACGTATTTTCTAAAAGAAATTGCTTCTATGACAATTTAAACTTTAACTAAAACATTCAACTCATCATCCTCATAGACTTATTCCCGGTTGTGCCCCTAAAGAAGCCTTTGGTCCGCTTTAAAATTGAAATTGAAATCATTTACTGAATATCACATAGCAAGTACAGGTGTTCTTAAATATAAGCTGTTCATGTGACGCCCTGTTGGGGCACGGCCACATAGTTCCATATAGGGCAACGAATTATCTAAACTAAAATTGTACATATTATTTACAAATATGCTAACAATGAATTGATTACTTTACATTTTAATCATTTCTGCCATGCACAAAACTAATTAATGATTTACACACGTATCAGAAAAGAGATTTTATGCATTATCTTCAAAAAATTATCTGATATTTTAGTAGCATTTATTTAACAGAAATGATTCTAGTTTCTTGCTAAACAGGCTTAGTTATTCTCGTTTTTTTATGTTATTTGGGAGGTGATTATATATTTTTATGTTATTTGGGAGGTGATTATATATTTTTATGTTATTTGGGAGGTGATTATATATTTTTATGTTATTTGGGAGGTGATTATATATTTTTATGTTATTTGGGAGGTTATTATATATTTTTATGTTATTTGGGAGGTGATTATATATTTTTATGTTTATTTGGGAGGTGATTATATATTTTTATGTTATTTGGGAGGTGATTATATATTTTTATGTTATTTGGGAGGTGATTATATATTTTTATGTTATTTGGGAGGTGATTATATATTTTTATGTTTATTTGGGAGGTGATTATATATTTTTATGTTATTTGGGAGGTGATTATATATTTTTATGTTATTTGGGAGGTGATTATATATTTTTATGTTATTTGGGAGGTGATTATATATTTTTATGTTATTTGGGAGGTGATTATATATTTTTATGTTATTTGGGAGGTGATTATATATTTTTATGTTATTTGGGAGGTGATTATATATTTTTATTGACATATAGTGTGAGCTAGATGTGACCAGTTTCAGTTTAGAAAAGGGAAGTTTTAGTTTGTTTACATTGGAAATATTGTACTACAAGTATTGAATCGGAATCAGTTTGGTATTTGCCGAGCGCGTCTTTTTGCGATAGCACAACCGTCGCTGCAACGCTCTGTTAATTATATATTTAAACTTTATAACACAGTAAAAAAAATAAGAAAGGCGGACTAGAGGTCATAATGATAGGCTATACAGAAAACTTTCGTATAATATTAGAATACGCGTGATTTCTACGGTTTTATTTCGATGACATTCGAAGCAGTTTTTAGAGAGGAACAAATGTGTGTAAAGTCGCCGTCAATAGAATTTTCTAAACAAACCGTCATACTGAAATTGACATTAAATGTCAATTTCAATACATTGTTTGTTTACATAGTTAGCAAATTCTATTGACGGCGACTTTATGGGAGCTACTACAATTAAAGTACATAAATAGACAAAAAAATGAGGCAAAGACGGGCTTCGGAGGCGGCAGCCGAAACGCTTCATACTAATTGACACAGAAGTACTCATACTCACTTATTTATAATGCACAAATACATGAAACGTCAAAAAGTTAATAATAGATTAAATTTAATTAATTCTAATTCATTTATGTTGTCAAAGAGTTAAATTATTTCAAAGTAGATTAGATTAGATTAAATAAAATTACTATTTTGGTCATGAAATACTGTGTATGGTTGTCAAACAACTTTTTTTTATTAAAGTGTAAGGATCGTTTGGCAAAATAAAATTTACTCTTGGTCTATAAAAAAATACATATTTTTTCAAGTTAAATTATCTTTTTATAATTTGGTTTAAGTATATTTTGCAATTTACACTTTATTGCAATAATTAGATGGCTTACTATCCATACAAAAACACTACGGAATGAATAATATAACAACATACGGAAACTACCATATTGCCGTACTGCTGTAACTCTGTGCACTGTGAGTAGACCAAGCAGGAAACTTAGAAGTTACTTAGGTATGTATGCAAACCAAGATATGATTATTAAATTAAACCCCGTAAGATCCGGACTTGCGAATTACTTGTATGTCTTTACTAGAGATGGGCCGACTATGGGTTTTGCATGCAGAAGAGAGGATGACATAGTGTGTTTAGAGTGCATGTATTGTATGTTTATTACTCTAGCACGCTCCTGTAAATAAATAAAAATAAAAATATTAGGGGACAATCTTACACAAATCGACCTAGTCCCATAGTAAGCTCAGTAAGGCTTGTGTTATGGGTACTAGACGACGATATATATAATAGATATAAATACTTAAAGAGATAGAAAACTTCCATGACCCAGAAACAAATATTCATGCTCATCAAACAAATATTTGCCCTTACCGGGATTCGAACCCATGATCTTCAGCTTCGTAGGCAACGTCACTACCCACTAGGCTAACCGGTCGTAGCCTATATCTTACCTACCTGGGCTGTTATTCGCTACGCGCTAATGCGGCTTGCCCCGCCGTTCACCCGTCACGAAACTAGACCTCTCCTACGCTTAGTTACTACGCATCGCGGTGTCAAGATATATATTTTTTAATCGTATGGCATACATTATTTCGCCTTTAAAGTTTGTCACTCTTTAGCACCACCCAGGGGACACGTGCTTGTTGTGGTAGGTAGCTCCTGCGGACGCGAGTAACAGTTGTCAAGATATATTGTGGGTGAGCGTTGAGGTGAGCTTAAAACAAGTTACAGAATCGGGGGGCTGTGATCGCCGTGCTGGTGATGGAGCCAGGAGTTATTTCAAGGCTCGAGGGGTCTTCAATGGCTAAGTAGGTAAGGCTTGTACTACATGTTACCTACTTACCTAACTAATTCTGTCACAACTGAGTCAATACCGCTTGACTTATAAAATAAAGACACGTACTTATTTGGCACACCTGACTAAACATGCCGTTGTTGTCGATCCCCTATAGGTATGTATATGTCATATAACCCAAATTAAAAACTCAAATAAAATCTTAATTTTAACTGCATGCTGTAGGTAGGTAGGAAAGCATTGGAGTAAGTTGTGGTTACCTATAATTAGATAAGCATCAGTCTCGATTATAAATTAGATATAAGTGCATGTATAATGTATTATCTGTAGGTAACCTTAAATAAATAAATACTAGGTATAACGTTAATATATTGCGTGCTGGGGCGAAATGGGTCTCAATAGCCATCGACAGAGAGCTACTCGTATGGCAAAGCTTGGAGGAGGCCTTCAGCCTGTGAAGGGGTTCTCATCACCAATACGCGTGCAAACGGCACAAAGAGCCGTATATTTTCTAGACTAATTTAAGTAATATTTACTACTGTTATCATTTATTTTCGTTTAGTTAGTATCTTTTTATATCCAGACCCCGTATCTTGGTCGGCCTTATCACGCGATAAGTGACAAGATAGGAGCGTCGTCTCGTTCTGTCGAACGGTGTCAGCCAGTGACGGACGCTCTATCCTGTCACTTATGGATACGGGGTCTGATTATCTTTATTACTTTGTGTTCTTATATTTTTATATTTTATTAGCATGTGATAGAGAAATAAAAGGCTTTTTTATTTATTATTTGAATATATTGCGTCACCTATTAACATGGACCTACATATCGAAAACGCTCATACTTAATATATAAAATATGAGTAAGTTGTGCACTCATATTTTTACATTTGACTATACCTAGATATACAAGAAATATATACCCACACGTCTATTTGACACGTACTGGCGTGAACAGTCAAATTATTATGTTGGGAAATAAATCAAATACATAAGTACCTTTAACAGAAAAAAATGACAGTGGATGGAAAATTTAAGAAAGAGTCTATAAAGAAAGTACCTAGATACTTTCTGGAAAATGGACAACTTAGTCATTACGAGTACCTATGTTTATACATGGGTACCGGTAATTTTTCCATTTTACTAAATTTACACTGCTGAACTTAATTGTTGTAGGTGAATAATTTTGTGTTTAATGTTAACTTATAGGTACTCCTACTTCCGTCTTACGAGTCTTAGCACAATTAATTTCATAGACTTAAAAATTAAATGTTGATCGGACTCGATAATATCATAGTTATAATAGGAAAACATATTTTTTGCCTTATGTACCTGTGACGATAGATATGGTACACGTAAAGTCGTCTCTATTTACACATTTTTCCTGTTTATACGATTATTAGCCAACTGGCTGGATAGGTATATATTAAAAAAAAACTTACTACCCGCTAAATGGCGATGCCGATGTGTAAATTATCTAAAAAATCTAAATTTTATAACTTTCGTTTGAACCGATCGCGTTTCACTTAGGTATACCGTTTTAAAATAAGATCATTGTAAAAAATAAAACTTACCTCCAAAATCAATTTTATTGTAATAAATGAGTTTTCCCAATTTGAAATCACTCGTGCAGCTAGCACCACAAAAATATCTAAACTATCTATAATAGGAACGTATTATCTTGTCTAATTATTATCACAAATTAACGATAAAAATGTCACAAGAAATGTCCATGACTCAACGAACGTCGGTACGTACAGAAACACGTATTCACTGCTAACTCGTCAAGAAATAAATTACAGTGTTGCACGACAATAAAACAGCACACTCAACATTAACGACACTGGCCGGTTATAAACCGCAAAAGTATAAAACGGAACGTTTTAAATATTCGAATTTCGAATGCGCACAAGCAACGTCTCGTCCACCCGGCCTTCCTTTTTAGTCTAAAATCGCAGCCTATATTCGTCTCATTCCTACATGTAACACGCTCGCTTTCTGACCAGTTGAAAATCCTGACAGTGAACTCTCAATAAAATAAAAAGTACCGTTGGATCCCCCGTCTCTTTCTACGGTCACGGCGCATCACCGAGTACTGTTATGTGGGACAGAGTAAGGCGTATCATTATCGCTTAGGTGTGAATCTGACTGTCAATGACCGAAGGCTTCGAAGGATCATAATAAGAAAACGAAATGTTGAACTGTTATGATTTACAAAGTCCTTTGACCCTTAGCGGAAGAATTTGAATCACCTGACTTAATGCGTGAGATCCGTTTTATAGTTTTGTTTTATTCATTTGCTCCCAAGTTATATCTATATTTCGTAGATTTAAAGGCAACGTAGGGTAATTTCGCTGGTTACGCGACCACCTTCGGTTAGCGACCACCTGAAGGAGAAGGTTTTTTCTATTGAAGATAACATCAATTCTACACACCCTATTGAGACAATTACTTGTACATGCATTTGTTTGTTGTTTTAGAATAGAAATCTACTAAAAAACCGAGAAAATATCCTTTCAGTTCACCAACTCAGCTCAAGTGGTCGCCCACCGGCACATTAAATTAGGTGGTCGCTAACCGGCGAAATGACCCTACGTACGTAAAATGAGTAAAATCTTCAAATTAGGTACAGTCATTATGAACGAGCTAAATAATATCACCAACGGGAAACAATTACGAGCTCGTCTAACCTACCTTTTACCCAGTTATAACAAAAATAAGAATCAACAAGAAAATAAAAAACGGACGGAGTCAGACTCGCTCACCGAGGGTTCCGTACTTAATCACAAATGTATTGGTATAAGACGATAATACTTGCCAAATTTCACAGTTCTCTAAGTCAACGGAAAGTACCCTATAAATTTTGATTCCCTTTGAGAGTGTCGACATATAAGTTTATTGCGGCATAAACGACCGTATCTTTTTTTTACGTTAACTTAGAAGTCTGATTTATTTCACAGCTTCATTTATTTATCGTATGGCAAATACGTGTATTTAGAACCGTGAGATCTTGGAAAAGACAGTACGGTTGCCAGGTGGTTGCACTTTTAGCACCGCCCAGGGGTCACGTGTAGGGTAGCGGTGGGTAATTCCTACGGACGTGGTGCAACTTCGACCCCCAGCTTAAATCACAGCTTCATGGTACTGTAGACCTGGGTAAATAGTTTAATTTCAACTCGATAACTCTTTCACACGTTCTCGAGATAAAGGGTCTTGACAGGCAGACAGACGGAGAACAAAGTGATCCTATAAGGGTTCCGTTTTTCCCTTTTGAAGTAGTTACGGAATCCTAAAACCAACAACACACACAACTTAATGAATTCCATTGTGTTGCATTGTTTGAAAGTAAGACGTTTATTTACAAACGATATGATACAGAGAAAGAATATAATGGAAAAATAAACCATCTTCGTCTGTAGCCCCCGACACGATATATTCATTCTCTGTATCATATCGTTTATAAAATGATCGGGGTAACTCCCTCGTTAAAAATAACACGTAACAAAAATATTTAATTAAATAATTTGTTTCGTGAAAAGGGTATAACGTTTATTTACGTTGATAGACGTTTGTCCGCTCCTCCTCCCTGCCACGCGGCCGGTGATCATTAGCTATTCCAGGCTTTGCGGTCCAGACCTGACCAAATGGCCAAAGAAGCTGAGGACACGCTGGGTACAGATGGTGGAGAGCCCCGTTTTGATGCCGAGCTCGTCGAGAACGTTCACTTGCGCGGCGTTCAGTCCATGATATGATCCTGTAATATTAATCCAGGCTCAGAGATGTACAAAATACTTTTAAAAAAGTATTTAAATACAAAATACAAATACTTTTCTAATTTATTTCAAATGCAAAACACAAAATACTTTTGCTTTTTGTATTTAAATACTAAATACAAAATAGGTATTTTCAAAATACTTTATTCAAATAAAATACTTTCAAAAAGTAATCGAAACAAAATTGAAGTCAATCTCGGTAAAAAGCGAAGCGTAACGTCATGTTTCACATATAATAACGTTCATTTTGTTTTAACTGACATTTTGCACATTGACTTTCAAAGTTGCAGCGCCTCTAGTGGACATTTGCCGATTCGCTGACCCATTCACTTGAAAATTTGAATGGTAAAGGTAATACTTTTGAAACTTAGCAGTAATAAAGTATTTTATATTTGACAAAATATGAAATACATTTCGAAAAGTATTTCAAATAAAATACAAAATACTTAAAAAAAAAAGTATTTAAGTATAAAATATAAAATACGTATTTTGTATTTGCATTTTAAATACAAGTATTTCATATAAGTCACAACTCTGTCCAGGCTATATTCTATCTATCTTCGTGCAGAATTTCATCCAAATTGGTTAAACTAGGGTTTCTTAAAGTGGATCCCTTAGGGGTCCGTCACATGATGGCTAGGGGTCCGTGACATGATGGCTAGGGGTCCACGGCTAGTTCGTTCACTCTTAACGTAGGAAGGTACGTAGGTACTTGTAGATACATGAAACATGAGATTTTTATCAACATTTTCTTCAACAGGGGTCCGCGGTAGTTTTGAAATTCTGAAAGCGGTCCACGCCTAACGAACGTTTAAGAGCCACTGGGTTAAACCGTTTAAGCGTGATTGAGTAACAAACATACAAACATGTAAACATCCAAACTTTCACATTTATAATATTAAGTAGTAGGACTGGCTGCCCGCAGGCTTCCTCCGCGTATTGCAGACAAATCCGAGGAATAATATACACGATGATTTTTAATCCGTGATCAAGAGTTGAAAAATATTGTTAAACAGCCAAAACGGATTTCAATGGATGAGGTCTCATGCAATAAATCACTGTTTAGGTTTAGTTAATTCAATGTAATGATACTATTAACACGAATATCCACTGAATGTCTGGTCACCCTACATTTCTTGAAGTTAAGTAGAATACGTCAAACACACATACTTGACACGTCAAATTTTCGCAAACTACCGTTAGGGTGACAATGATTTTGAATTATAAAGTGATTCCTTATTCAGTTTTGATCAGGAATTAAAAATCATCGTGTTATGCTATGACGAATGATATAATATTTTTATATTAAATCATTGCCTATAACAATCCATAAATTCTATACACATGAAAGAATTTTTGATAGATAGCGGATAAGAATTTTCCTCTGTACCTATTATTATATTCATCATCCTTCTAGCGTTATTACCGGTTGTGCCATAAAGGAGCCCGGGGTCCGCTTTGACACCTAATCCCAAGATTTGGCATAGGCACTAGTTTTACGAAAGCGACTGCCATCTGACCTTCCAACTCAGAGGGAAAAATATACCTTATTGAGATTAGACCGGTTTCCTCGCGATGTATTTTATTTTCCTTCACCGAAAAGCTAACGGTAATTTTTAAATATTCCGTATATACCTACATTATGGGGCTTCTAAATGTGCCACATTTTCCTGCAATTTCTGGCCGGCAACTATTGCTGTCTTACGCTGACTGTACGCTAGAGCAAGATGCACATACTTGCCGGCAACTTATTGCCGTAAAAATGTTGCCCGTTTAGAAGCCCCATAAGTTCCGAATACTCATTGGTACGAGCCAGGATTCGAAACCACGACCGCCGCTTGACAGCGGCACGCCTGAACCACTAGGCTACCATAGCTTCACCACTAGTAAATACTCTATTATTGTCTGAAAAATGCCAAAGTAATTAATTGGGGTACGTATTGAAATGCCTAAAATTAAAAAACCTAACGTTAAATAACCTACGTTCAAAATACCTAAAATCTAAATACCTAATGGTTTTAAATACCTAAGCAACTAACACCTACCTATGAATTACCTAAGTTTAAAATACCGATTGGATTAAATATCTAATGTGTAACACCACGGTGTTGCCAGTCTCGTAGCCAGCCAAAGCCACGTCATCCCCCCACCGCCATCAGCCCCGCCATGCTGCCAAGCCGAGCCTCGGGGTGGGGTGCTGACCAGCCAGCCAGCCAGCCTATATATATGGGTGTCGTCATTGCAGCACTCACTTTTCTGCTCAACCGAATTGTACGACGAAACTCTGTCCAAACTAGCCAAATAAATAAATTGATTATTGTGCACTAAGTTTATTATAATTCGCCTGCCCACTATTAGGCTCTTTATTACAAATGTTTAAAATACCGATTGGACTAAATATCTAATGTTTAAAATATCAATAGCTATTACACCTAAGTTTGATACACCAACATTTGAAATACCAAATGGTCAGAATACCTAAAATCATGCACTTGCGAGCTATTTGTATTCATGAATTAGTAGATCATTTAGATTAGTTTTTCCACTCTTTTATAAAAAAAAATAACCTCGAAGACGAAAGCGGGAGCTAAGCTCCCGCTTCCGTCTTCTAACCTATCCGCGATCCGAGTCGGTTTTGCCAGTCACCAGTCCAAAATCCGAATCGGAGCACCCCACTATCCACGTGGTCTTATCTGTCCTACCCCTAGAGTGTATATAAAAAGCCGGAGGCGCGGAGGGAGAGCAGCCCTCGCCCGCTGTGATAGAGCGCGGGAGCCGTGCGTAGTGGAGCGGCTGACACGCCTTTGGCGACCAGCAAGCCGAAGCTGCGGAGCGGAGCACGGGCGACCGTGCTTTATCACGCGAGGGCGAAAGGGCTGCTCTCCCCGCAGCGCCGGAGCTAAGGCGGAGTCCTGTCACAACTCGCAACTTTGGACTGTATGCGTTTTGCAAAATCATTAGGTATTTTGAACGTAGGTTATTTAACGTTAGGTTTTTTTAATTTTAGGCATTTCAATACGTAGCCATTTTAAGCTTTCGGTATTTTGAATATATGTGAAAAGACCATTAGGTATTTAGATTTTAGGTATTTTGAACGTAGGTTATTTAACGTTAGGTTTTTTAATTTTAGGCATTTCAATACGTAGCCATTTTAAGCTTTCGGTATTTTGAATATAGGTGAAAAGACCATTAGGTATTTAGATTTTAGGTATTTTGAACGTAGGTTATTTAACGTTAGGTTTTTTAATTTTAGGCATTTCAATACGTACCCAATTAATTGTCTAGACATTACAATTGTAACTTTCGCCTGACATAAAACAATAGCAATCGCTTTCTTAAATGCTACATGTTGCACAAAATACAATACAAGTAAAGATTTCATAAATTATGGTCCGCGATTCCATTTGTCTTAATTGGCAGAAGGACATTACTACGATAGCAAGTTACATTTTTCATTTCGAATCGGTCCCCGGCCCCGAAGACGACTTAGATACCAGTAATAGAAGGGTCAGTACATTTAGCACAACTGGCTGACAAGTCGCTTCGCGCGCGACTGAGCGTTCCCTGTCTCATTCGCACCGTGCAAATTCGAAAGAGGAGGGTAGATCTTTCTCGACTCGCGTTTTTTTCTCAACTGAATAGTTTGCGCGAGAGACACTTCCAAAGTGGTAAAAAGTGTGTGGGCCTCTGTAACTGCTAAAATATGTAGAGAATGAACTAATTAATGAAAACTAGAAAAAAAAATATGATGTGCATTACCATGGAAACTTCCACCGAAAATTGGTTTGAACGAGATCTGGTAAGTAGGTTTTACCGCAAACCGCAATTTACCTTTCATTCAATCAACTCAAATATAAAAATAAAAATCCTAAATGACGACCGGTTAGCCTAGTGGGTAGTGACGCTGCCTACGAAGCTGAAGGTCCTGGGTTCGAATCCCGGTAAGGGCAAATATTTGTGTGATGAGCATGAATATTTGTTTCTGAGTCATGGAAGTTTTCTATGTATTTAAGTATTTATATCTATTATACAGGGTGATTCAGGAGACGTGAGCAGGATCAACCCTACACATACAGTTAATGTTAATGGATCTTTTACCATCGTAATTAAGTTAAACGCCCACAGTTTTTTTTTACATTTTGTTCTAAGTTTCATTCACAATAAATCATGGTCACCCTACAAAACTAAAAAAAAAATTCACGTTAATCTTACCAATGCTGGTACGACTGAGTAGCTTATAAACTATTGAATCCGTAGGGTTGATCCTGCTCATGTCTCCTGAATCACCCTGTATATACCATCGTCTAGTACACATAACCGGAGATGACGATGCAACGGGGCCACGCCGTTTCGTCGCCTAAATAGTATTATTTGTTGTTTTTAGTTTCGTGACGCATTGGTTTTTACTGTAATGTCACGTAAATGTATTTGTCAATAAATAAATAAATAAATAAATAACACAAGCCTTAATGAGCTTACTATGGGACTAGGTCGATTTGTGTAAGATTGTCCCCTAATATTTATTTATAAATACGGAACCCTTCATGGGCGAGTCCGACTTGCACTTGGCCGCTTTTTAGTAATGAGTTTGTCCGGCCGGCTAAATGATTACTATTGGGTATATGAAAAAAAAACATATAATGAATTAGCTCCTGTCCGCGACTCAGTCCGCGTGGAACTCGTTTATATCGAAGCTCCATAAAAACTTTATATACCTTCCCCGGGACTCAAACTATCTCTATATCAAATTTCATCGAAATCAGTTCAGCGGTTTAGGCGTGAAGATGTAACAGACAGACACACTTTCTCATTTATAATATTATAGTAGGATAAATGGGTTTACTTCGAAAACTATCACGGAGGCATAACCAGTTAGACTAGTGGACCAACTTAATAAAATGTACTTGAAAAGGCCAACTTTCGTACAAATTCGGGCCAAATCGCCAAATATTGAATTAGGTGCCAAAGCGGTAGGGCTCGTTTGACACTACCGGGAAAAACGCTATAGTCATCATCCTCCTAATAGTCCGACCGCTTCACCGAGTCCTCGGCTGCGCGGCGCGCGGGGGGTAGGTATAACGGGGCAGCCCGCGACGGTCGGGCGCCGGACTTCGCCTCCCGCGCGACGCCCGCTCCCCCCTTATACCGAGGACTGGGTGAAGCGGTCGGACTATACGGTCGGACATCTGACGCTCTCGGACGTGACGGCTCCTTTGTGTCAGGCAGAGCGCATTAGAAAGCCTCACGTCAGATAGGAATGAATCCGGCTGTAAGAAGTATTGATTCGCATTTGTTTTGTTTAACTTTGCCTGTTCTTTTTGGAACTCAAACACCATTGTTCTAGGTCACCTGTGTAATCTATAATTGAGATTAGTGATGGTCCAATACCTATAATATCGATATCGATTGTCAATTGATAGACTGGTCTTCTGTGAGCTGTAAAACTCGCCAGCATTTTTTTTTTTCAAAAATCTTGTCTTTATTTCGAAATACTGAATTGACAAAAAAAAACAAATTATTCAACCTGCTCACATAATTTTATGAGAATCGGTTGAGATATGCGACCTGTAGGGAAGAACAGCCGGACAGCCGGACATACGAAATCATTTTGGCCCAAGCGAATAAGCCATCATCAGTCGTTCCCTCAATGCTGATCGTGACATCATGTCCTATTCTTGCTGACCAGACTTCTCTGTGGGACTCGCTTGTATGGCCTCGTGCAGATGTAGTTGCAAGGATGCAGTGATTGATCTGCTTCATCTAGCGGGTGGTCTGCCATGAGACCTCTGGCCCTCAACTTTGCCCGTCATAATAATCCAGGCTATCCGAAGAACGCCGTGAGAGGTATCCAAAGTACCTATGTGGAATACAGTCTTGACATGTTGTAGACAGTCGACGATGTATGCGCAGCTCTTCCAGAATGGATTGGTTTGTTCGCATTGCACTCCAAGGTATCAGTAGAAGTCGACGCCAACAGCACATCTCAAAAGCATCGATGCGGCTTTTCATTTTGGCTCGAATAGTCCACTATAACAATATAATCTACACTATAATAATAATAATATTAGAAAGAGGAAAGATTTGATTGATTGTTTGCTTGTTTGTGTTGAATAGGCTCCGAAACTACTGGACCGATTTGAACAATTATTTTACCATTAGAAGCCGACATTATCCCTGATGAACATAGGTTACTTTTAACCGCGGGAAAATGCTTCATTCCTACGGGAAAACGGAAAACTAACCGCCGGGCAGCTAGTAATATTATAAATGCGAAAGTTTGGATGTTTAGATGTTTGTTACTCAATCACGCTTAAACGTCTCAACCGATTTCGGTAAAATCCTGCACGAAGATAGTTTATAGCCTGGATTAAAATATAGGATACTTTTTATCACGGCTCCACGCAGACGAAGTGTGTGTCGAGGTAGGTGAAGGTACGAGTATTACACACTAAGTTCATTGTGACATGTCACTTTGACATTAAAGTGCCCACGCCATATATAGTGCAACGCCGAGTACCTGCTAGGACGTTTTCTTTAGTTACTACACTAGTTTTAACACGTGTCAATACAAACGCGAGAGAGTCAGTGTGGAAGTCGTTTCTTACTTTGTTCTAGAATTTTGAATATTTTAACATATCGGATAATGAGCGACAGTGAAAATAAAATGAACGTGTTTTGAAACAAATTACTGTCAAAATACGGAATGAGATATTAGATAAGTTCCGCAGTGTAACAATGCCAAATTATGTTTGTCCATTATATGGAAATTACCTGCACACGCTATTGGTAAGTTCTATTTTATTGAGTATTAGCTTTTGCCCCCGACTCCGTCGGCGTGGTATCCCATATTTACTTCAAAACACCGTTTTCGGATGATATGGCACCAGACTTAGGCAATTTCAGGCCAACAAAACCAGTTTTTCGTGGGTTGTTACTTTTTATACAAAACATACTGATATCGAAAGCAGAGCTTTTTTGGACCATGTTTGAATAAATCATAAAAAAATATATATTAATAATTTTCAAAAAAAAACTCGTACATACAAATGTAGATAAAGGACAAGGGTTGAAGAATCGATAAGTGTTTGTGTCATAAATATATCTATAGTTTTGACAAAGGAATATCAACTCAAACGTCGACAAAACTAGCCAAAAAGCGCGTGGAGCCCAGCAGTGGATGTCTTTTCGGCCGATATGATGATGACGATGACGATGACGATGATGATAATGATGATGAAGATGCTGGCAAGTCTCTTTCTTCTCCGCCGCCTTTCTGTAGATGAGTTGTTTCGTCCCGTTCATTTTATTTTAAATTATTTTAATTCTACAATTTTTAATCATAATTAAGTCGATTATATAAAATATATCAGTGTTTGTAATCGTCGCAACTATTTATGGATAATTCACACGATTATACGAGTGTACCAAAAATGGGGTGTGGACCGATCAAGGGCTTCACAGGTAGTGTATACAGCTCGTCGCCCCAGTCGGCCAACGCTCCATACAAAGGTAAAAAAAAAATCGCGTAAGCCCTAGATCGGTTCATACCCCATTTTTGTTACACTCTGATACCAGGTTTACCCTGTTCTGGGCGATGGGCTAGCAACTTATCACAGCGATATCACATTTTGTCGATTTTTTATACCCACATTGCTCTGAATATAAGGGCTCTATACAAAGTCCAAGTATTCACATCTTCCTGAACATGTTACGGTTACATAGAAAATCACATACTAGTTTTATTACAAATCACATTATGGATAAAATAAAGATAAAAAAAGTGGCCCGTAATTTCAAAAATCTTTGAGAGAATTATGTCAAACAGGTTATATTGTTTCTTAGATAAATACCAAATACTGCACAAGAGTCAAAATGCCTTTAGGAAAAAACACTCCACGACCCTTGCTGTATATACGTTTATGCAATATGTACTTAATATTGTTAACAATAAAAAATACGCTGTAGGTCTATTGTTAGATTTAACAAAAGCCTATTAAAAAGTATCTCATAAAATCTTGTTAAGTAGATAAATTGTATGGGTATGGTAATGGTTTCTCTCCTACCTAAATAATCGCTCCCAATACGTGGAGATTGAATACCATAATAGTGACACTGGCGAAGCTGTCTCTATAGCATCAGACATCCAAAACGTGGGGTCCTCGATCCCCCAGGGAAGCGTCCTGGGCTGTGTCCTATTTTTATTGTACGTCAACGATCTGCCAAAGGCGCTCAATGTCTCATGTGTCATGTTCGCGGATGACATCTCGCTGCTTTTAGAGTGCTCAGCCAGTCTTGAATATAATGACAAACTTAAAAAAACATTTGAAAGAAATTACAGAATGGCTCACAGACCATAATTTAGAAATGAATTTAAAGTAAACGAAAGTAATACAATTCAAACCACGACAAAAAAGGAACCTCGTCATTAATTTAGAAACAGACGGTAAAAAAATAGAAAAAGTCAATAAATTCACTCTGCTAGGACTAACAATTGATTCTAACGTTGACTGGAAGGAACACATTCAGAACACTAAGGCCAAACTATCACGATTTGTATACGCGCTGAGTGTGCTCAAAATAAACACCAACTATGAGGCTGCCCTCACAGCCTATTTTGCGTACGTTTACGGGGGGTTACGGTACGGAGTGATCTTATGGGGCCACAGTACCAATGCCCACAATCTGTTTATAATGCAGAAGAAGTGTCTGCGTATCCTCGTAAACATTCGCCCTCGGGATAGCTGTAGGCCACGTTTTATTAAAAACGACTACTCACATTACCGTCTATATATTTACATATTAGAGGTAACTATGTTTGTCAAAGGGCATCTTTAGACAAATCAAAGATGCACCAAACCGCACCATGAAAACACGCCATGAAAATAGACTCGCGCTACAAAAATGCATAGAAATAGCCCGCATTCCAGATTTGTAGACATATTTAATAAAATTCCGGAAAGCATTAAATCTCAGCCAAGTTTAACCGCATTTAAAACCCATCTCAAAACACTATTAACAGACAAATGTTATTGCACTGTTAATCAATTCCTTAACGACGAAACTTTGTGATTTTATTTTGTATACACATATTTTTTATTGAATACTCCTTTTATTGAATACTGACTGTACCTGTACTTAGTTGTAACTAGAATAATACTATATACTATTGTCATAGTTTAATACTGGACATATAATAATCTTGACTGGATGAAATAACAAAATTGCCATTGACTTAAACTAACACTAAATCTATGCACATATTATAGAGGAAATTAAATAAAAATAAACAATTAAGATAAAATGGACCTTAACATGCATGCGTCATATTATTATTATTAGAAACTTCGAATTATAGTCAATGAGTAAATTTAAAATTGCCTTGCCCTATCAGGGTTCATATACTTTAGTAATAAGTTCTTAGACATAATTACGAAAGACTGCAATATATTAAATAAAATAAACAAAAATTATATTTTTTTAAAACGCGTCGGGGGACCGTAGGGCGACTGAAGTGGTCCCCCGACGTGACGACGCATGGAAAATAAAAGTATTTGAACTTACATAAAATAAGTGACGATAATAATTATAAGAGGTTTAAAATATTATTTGTTAGTTTTAGAGTATTTTTTTTGTGTCGGGGGGTTTATACATTTTTAAATTTTACTTTTATTTTGTCCTTTTTAAAGTAATGATCTTCAAACAGCTGATCAGGTCATGGTTACCTTACCATATACTTTCAATATCATTGAAGTAACACGGTACCAAATTTCGAATCGATAGGACATATGGAAGTTAGTCAGATCCCCTCATCAACTATTAACGAGCTGATGATCTTCAAACGGCTGATCTGGTCATGGTTACCTCACCATATACTTTCAATATCATTTAAGTAACATAGTACCAAATTTCGAATCGATCGGACACAAGGAAGTTAGTCAGATCCCCTCATCAACCAGAAAAGAGCTGATGATCTTCAAACGGCTGAACAGATTTTCATGAAACATGGCTAAGAACACTCGGGTTAAAATTATCTATGATACAAAAATAAAAACCGCATTCAAATCGGTCCATCCGTTTGGGCGCTACGTTACCACAGACAGATACACAGACACGTTAAACTTATAACACCCCCCTCTTTGCGTCGGGGGTTAAAAAGATATCGGAGATGTAAAAACGATCGGTTTTGACGCCAGGTTAGCCCAGTAGGTAGGGACGCTGCCTACAAAGCTGAAGGTCCTGGGTTCGAATCCGGGTAAGGAAAAATATTTGTGTGATGAGCGTGAATATGTGTATTTAAGTTATTGGTGTGTTCTATGTATTTAAGTATTTATACATCTATTAAATATATCGTCGTCTAATACCCATAAAATAAAGCCTTATTGAGCTTACTGTTGGGCTAGTTTTTTTTTTAATACAACGACGGTGGCAAACAAGCGTACTGCCCACCTGATGGTAAGCGGACACCCAAAGGAGTAACATGGGCGTTGCCGACCATTGATATGTTTGAGGATTCGCCGTGTTGACAGCTGAAGGAACAAATTCCTTCGCTCTCAACACAACGCATCCTCGGGAGCTCTGGCGACCTTGCTCACCTCCAGGAACACAACACTACTACAGAGCAAGTAGTAGTGTTATTATGGCTGTGGTCTTCTGCAAGGCGGAGGTACTTCCCCAGTTGGGCTGCTCCAAATTCGAGCGGGATGACATTTCGCTGTACCCTCATCATCATCATTAACTTAAGAGTTATCCTCTTGTCGGTGGAGTATTTTCCATCTCTCTCTGTCGTACGCCAGCCCTTTGATTTGCTGATACGACACGACACCAGCTTTTTCCTTGCTTTCGCTGTACCCTACCTCACCAAAAATCAGCCATGATTTGTGCAAGATTGGGGATAGGCAGAGATGTACAAAATACTTTAAAAAACTATTTAAATACAAAATGCTAATACTTTTCTAATTTAGTATTGCAAGATACAAAATACTTTTGCTTTTTGTATTTAAATACTAAATGCAAAATAGGTATTTTCAAAATACTTTATTATAATAAAATACATTTAAAAAGTAATCGAAACAATATTGAAGTCAATCTCGTTAAAAAGCGAAGCGTAACGTCATGTTTCACAGATAATAAAATAACGTTCATTTTGTTTTAACTGTCATTTTGCACATAGACTTTCAAAGTTTGCAGCGCCTTGACAATTTGAGTGGTAAAGATAATACTTTCGAAATTTAGCAGTAAAAATGTATTTTATATTTGACAAATATAAAATACATTTAGAAAAGTATTTCAAATAAAATACAAAATACTTAAAAAAAAAAAAATAGTATTTAAGTACAAAATATAAAATAAGTATTTAGTATTTTGTATTAGCATTTTAAATACAAGTATTTCAAATAAGTCACAACTCTGGGGATAGGCAGATGTATATTTTATTTATTTAAAGCATGGATTATTGATTCAGGTTCTCCACTGCACATTACACTTGCTTGCCTTCACCCGATGTGCCGTAGTGTCCGATAAGTATAATCAAGATGTGCTGAAGAACAAGTTTTGCTCCCAAGTCGGGGAATGTACTCCTGGGTCACACACTGTATGCATGTTCGGTTCAGATCCGGTACGTAAAGCTCTTATTACATGCACGAATGTCTAAAGGGTATAGCCGTGTAACCACTCACTTGCTTGTGGCAACCACAGTTGCCAATTTCGCGCACCGCACTGATTTAGCAATTTATGGCCGGTTCCAATAATTAATCCACCAATAGTTTTCCTTAGCGGCAGTAAAATTTTGACAGATTACACGTAGAAAATGTGTAAAAATGTAACTGTTGGTAAGGAAAACTATCGGTAGATTGATCATTGGAACCGGCTACCTTTTGTAAAATCCGAAATCAAGTGAGTGGTTATGCATGAAGTTTTATTTAATTTTAAAAAACCACGAGATTATTAGGGTTACTATTTGGTGAGGTTGCTTGGTATATTCGTCATTTTAAAATAAGGTAGGTAACCCGTACTGTAATGGTTCAGCCATTCAGTTTTCGAATTGCCTAGTAGATGGCGCTTCGCGTTTATTGCACTATTTTGACGTTAGGTCGCGGTAGTCCGCTGGATGCGGGTGTCGCAGGTCCGGTCATTGTGGCACTCTTTGGGGGAGGCCTAAGTCCAGCAGTGGATGTTTTTCGGCTGATATGATGATGGTTATGATGATGGCAGGCAGTTAACTGCCTGCGCAGCTGACAATCACGAGTTCGAATCTCGGTACTATGCGAACATTATTTTTCTTGCGTTGCTCGCCAACTCCAATACTTAACGTTGCGAATATATATACAGGATGTTAACGGGGTCATGATCCGGAATGACAAAAAGCGAATAAGATGATCATACAGAACAACCTTTCCCATGGGACCAACCACGAAATCGCAAAAAAAAAGAGCCAATTAAGAGTTAACTGTGAGTTAACTGCGATTTAATTGAGAGTTAATGTATGGAATACCTGGTTTTTTTTTGCGATTTCGTGGTTGGTCCCATGGGAAAGGTTGTTCAGTATGATCATCTTATTCGCTTTTTGTCATTCCGGATCATGACCCCGTTAACATCCTGTATATATATTTTGTACTTTCTACCTTTATTTTAATATGTATATCGCAGTCAGAACATTAAAGGTACTTTCCCTTCATTTCGATAGCCGTGGGACATCCTGTACACGATTGTACAACAACAGTCCTTAATAGGGTGCGATCCCTAGTGACTATCGACATTCGACACGCGTTCTGAGTACAGAAAAGATTCGCAGGAAAAGATTTACGAAAAATCTATTTGATCTCGGGAAAATTGGCAGGTCGGTAACTATGGTCGGATATATAAACATTTTTTAAATTAGTTGGACACGACAGGTAAGGTGTCATTGTCAAACAGTTGTCATTTTCACCTGTCCTGTCAAATCGTCAATGTCATAATCGTCTTGACGTTGCGTTTAGTTTATGCAAATGTGAGGTTTTAAGAAATTATCTTTTATAGGTGTTAGCAAATACTTACTTTTCCATAATAGTCGACTAGCAACTGGGACTGCGAAGAACTTGTACGCACTTTTACTAAATTAATAATAATAATAATAAATGGTTTCGATGCTCACACTTGCGTTTGGCAACGCAGTTCCAGCGAGCGCTTGAGCTCGGTTCCCTGCCATCTTTCTTGACAACTGGTATCACCTCCCTGCTCTATAAGTCCGGTAGTACCACGGAAGCGAAAAACTACAGACCCATCACGTGCTTGCCTACGCTGTACAAGCTCCTTACATCCATTTTGAGAGCAAAAATTAACGCACACATCGTTGCAAACAACGTTTTGGCCCCTGCTCAAAATGGATGTAGGGTTGGGTCTCGTGGTACTAAAGAGCTCCTCCTCATAGACATGACCATTTGCCAACGAGTCCGGCGGAACAAAGGGGCCCTCTCGGCCGCCTGGATTGACTACAAGAAGGCCTATGATTCGGTGCCTCATTCATGGCTGAGGAGGATCTTAGAGTTGTATAAAGTTGATGCAGTTCTGAGATCCTTCTTAGGCGCTTGCATGGGGCAGTGGACCACAGTCCTTCGTCAACCGGGGGGAGGAGATTGCCCGTCTGGTCTGCAAGACTCTATAAGGATTGAACGTGGGATCTTCCAGGGCGACAGTCTGAGTCCTTTGTGGTTCTGCCTAGCATTGAATCCGCTTAGCACCCTGCTGAAGGATTCAGGGCTAGGTTGCCGGCTTCGGAGAGAGGGTGAGGTCATTTCTCATCTGCTCTATATGGATGACCTTAAGCTATTTGCACCGAATGCACATGACCTGTTGGAACTACTGAAAACAACAGAAGTCTTCAGTAGCGCCATCAAAATGGAATTTGGTGTCGATAAGTGTGCGGTCATGCATGTACAGCGGGGGAAAGTTGTAAATTCAACAAATTTGCAACTTTCTGAGACAATGACCCTCAAATCTATCTCCGAAGCAGAAACCTATAAGTATCTTGGTATGTCACAGTCATTGGGTATTGAGGGTGAGGGCGTAAAGCGGGCGGTGAAGGAGCGCTTCTTTTGTCGCCTGACCAAAGTACTTAATAGTCTTTTGTCGGGCGGCAACAAGGTGCGCGCCTTCAACGCCTGGGTGATGCCCTTGCTTACTTACTCCTTTGGCGTACTAAGGTGGACCCAGACTGAGCTGGATGCCCTGGACCGAAGAGTCCGAGTACTGCTTACTGCGCATCGCATGCTACACCCGCGCTCGTCTGTTATGAGACTGTACATCTCGCGGAAGTATGGAGGTCGAGGCTTTTTAAATGCCAAAGATCTCCACAACCGCGAGGTGTGCAGCCTCAGGGATTATTTCCTAAACAACGAGTGTGGGATGCATCGCGACGTAGTAGCAGTAGACGGAAACTTCACCCCGCTCTCCTTGGCAAACGAGAACTGGCGCAGGCTTAAAGTAATGAGCGCCGAGGACCGCAGGGCGGTATGGAGGAGCAAGGAGCTACACGGGCGGTTCTACAAGGCCCTCACAGGGCCCAATGTAGATCTGCTCGCGTCGGTGAACTGGCTACGTTTCGGGGATCTCTTCGGGGAAACCGAAGGTTTTGTCTGTGCAATTGCGGACGAAGTTATCATGACGAACAATTACCGGAGGTATATCCTGAAGGACGGTACGGTCGACATTTGTCGGGCATGCCGCCGTCCCGGGGAGTCACTCAGGCATATTATCTCCGGTTGTGGTCATCTTGCTAACGGCGAGTACTTGCACAGACATAACCTTGTAGCCAGAATTATTCACCAGCAACTTGCTCTACTATACGGTCTTGTGGCCTCCGAAGTGCCTTACTATAAGTACACACCTGCACCAGTTCTCGAAAATGGTCGTGCCACGCTCTATTGGGATCGATCTGTGATCACGGACAGGGCTATTCTAGCCAATAGGCCTGATATCGTGCTGACAGATCGATCGAAACGCCAGGCAGTGCTCGTCGACATCACCATCCCCCATGACGAGAACCTCTTGAAGGCCGAGAAGGACAAAGCCAGCAAGTACCTAGACCTGGCTCACGAGGTAACCGCCATGTGGGATGTTGATTCGACGATCATCGTCCCGATAGTCGTTTCGGCGAACGGTTTAATAGCGAAGAGTCTCGACCATCACCTCAAGAGACTCTCGCTAGGCGGCTGGATCAAGGGTCAGATACAGAAGGCGGTACTCCTGGATACTGCGCGTATAGTCAGGAGGTTCCTGTCTCTGTCGCCCTGACCGCCGGTAGCTTAGGCCGCGCCTCGCTACCGGCTGCACCCTAGGTTAGGTTTTTATAATGATTTTATATTTTGTATGTTTTACTTTATATTTTACTTTTTAGATATAATTATTGTAAAAACCTAGTCTAAGACGAAATTAAAATAAAGAGTATAATAATAATATATTCTTTATTGCACCACAACATAAGGAAAAGCATGTTACAAAAGTATAGACGATAAATAAAGGTAACAACAGGCGGTCTTATCGCTTTAGAGCGATCTCTTCCAGACAACCTTTGGGTAGCAAACCTTTGGGTAAATTATCGCTATCTAAAAGTTTAAAACAGAACCAACCAACGGATTACTCCAGAAAGAATAGAACTGTCATACAAATACGAGAGTCACTAAGGGGGTATACAGATTATGTGATTTTACCCCAATTTGTCAGTACAACATGTCGAAGTCATAATTGGGTGTAGCGTACAGATGTAATGCCGGAACCCCACTGCGCTATGCGCTATTCGTTATGTGACAGCGCCGTACTTGCGAAAATATTTGTTATGTGCGCGAACAAACAAACATGCCCACCACACTGCGTGCCGGTGTGCCGAACATGCCAAATATGTGTGTTGTTTGCGTCGCAAATGTCAAAAGCGGCGATGGGCGAGTTGACAGCAGCAGCTTATTATTTTTACTTAGGCTCCCATACGCAAATGACCTTCGATCTGAATTCTTTGGTTTTCTTATGTTTTTTGTAGGTTATTATATTAACAACAATGGCTTTAAGCAATATAGTTTCCCATATTTACTTCAAAGTTTATTGTTTTCGAGATATTTGGCATCAAAGTTGAACAATTTTAGGCCAAAAAACTGGTTTTCTGGTCATAAGTTTTGTGTTAATTGGTTTAAAATGAAAATCCTTGGACCAGTTTTTAGAGACGTCACAGACGAACCCAAATACGAGTATGTAGATTTCGTATATGTTAGATCTTTCACGTCAATAGAGATACGAAATAAGTGTTTTTTTAGACAATGTTTAAAAAAAATCCTACAAAATTATGTATTCGTTTGTTTCAAAATCCGGTGCACCAAAATGGAGATAAAAGATTGAAAAACCGATAGCCGTTTTATTTATAATTCTATCTGTAATGCAAAAAAGGAGATACGATTCAAAACTTGATAAAAAATCGATGAAAACCTCGGGTAGCCCCTTAAATGCATCGTACTCGTATTACTTTTTCATTTGTCCACTCCATTATTCAAACTGAACCCGTCGACAGACACGGCCAACGCAAGCGAGAAAATGAGTGAGTGAACGAAGTGTGGGCAGTCAATGCGCTATTCGGCTTATTCGCCTCCTTTGATGTGTACCATAAAACCGACAAGTCGACGGATACGCGTATTCGCTATTCGTGCTTATGCGTTATGCGTGCGAATAAGGCAAATATAGACGAATAAACCGTCCACACTGCGTCGAATATAGGCGCATAAGCCGAATAACGAATAGCGCATAGCGCAGTGGGGTGTCGGCATAACAATCTGCAACTACAATTTCATTCAGTGTGGTCAGTTAACAGTAAGAAAGCGAAAATTGCCGCATTCAAACGGTCCTACGAAGCGAACTGCAAGATTGTTAGATTGTTACTAACCGAGAGAGAGAGAGACAGGGCGAGACAGCACGTCTGTCATGGGACAGCCGCGACATACTCTCGACTTTTCTCGCATTACACCTCTTGTTCTAAGTGTTCTTATAAGAGAGAGACAGATAGTGCGAGAAAAATCGAGAGAGCTCGCGCACCGTCGCGTGATAGCCGTGCATCACAAAAAAACCGAGAGTATGTCGCGGCCGTCTCATGATAGACGTGCTGGAAATGTATTTCATAGGTATCCCCATCCCGCTTTATCTTACAGTTTCATATAGCACGTGCAGTCCGCAACGCAGGACCGTCTTGTGCTCGTTACAGGCTGTCAAAATTGACTTAACTTTGAAATAAAAACAGAAAACAGTGTTTGCTCTAGCGCATGTATCCTTTGTGATCTTAGAGGACTCTGATTTTATATGATTAATATTATATCGACTAGCACGACTCTCCGTAGTTATTCTTATTCCATCTACAACCGGTTTAAAAAAAAATACGAAATATGAGAATTACAGTGTAAAATATTAAAAAAATATTATGATATATATACACTATCCTACATCCTACTCTTTCTTATTAGAACACTTAGAACAAGAGATATAGTGCGAGAAAAATCGAGAGTATGTCGCAGCCGTCGCTCGTCGCATGATAGACGTGCTGAATTGGTACAATTTGGCTCAAATCGCATTCGACAAATCACAAGATTCACAAGTGTTAATTCAATCATTTTCTGCGCTAGCCACACCACTCCGTGAGTTCCGTGACGCGTCCCAAAGAGTACTATATATATACACGCGTCCATCGAGTAAACTATACGAACGATCGACTTGACGATTGCGCCTCAATAAACTTATAAGTGACTCACGCTACCGACTGGATTTTTAGTTCTATAAGTGACCGCCAGGGGCGGTGTATAGATTCTTCATACTAATAATTTACGCAGTCGCTCGCGACTCAAGTAAACGTGACTCAATGCAAACTCAAACTAGTGCTACAGTGGGTTTTAAAAACTTTAACTTAACTTGCCCGTATTTACGCACTTGTTCGTATGTATGTAAATGTCTGTTGTCCTTCAAAAATTGGAAACCATTATTGGGTCATAAATCTAAAAACTGCATCGTAGCTACCGTAAAACGGGGTGAGTAGGGACAAAATCAAGGGATCAATCAAACCTCGATAACATTCTATGTTTACATATGCAAACTGAATGTTGTTTATAATAAGTGTTCCGGACGTTTGTATTTTGTTTTTTTTTATGATTTTGGGTAGTTCCATTTCATAAATTTAACGATAAATATGAAATCCCACCTCACCCCGTAGTCCCTCGTGGTTGGGGTGAGATGGGTTTTCATACAAAGGTAATTTTAGAAGTTTGTTAGATCGATTTTTTTTAATTTGAATATTACTCTCTCTATTCTCTGCTACTTTCTCGCTCCATTTTAAATTGGAATACATTATTTAGGTAGCAGTAGCCTTAAAATCCCATCTCACCCCCCTTTCATCTCTTCTCTCCCAATTCATAACCCAACTCTCCTCGCGATCCCTACTCACCCCATTTTACGGTATTTATTGTTTACTATGTCAGATAACATTATCTTCTTGCAGAATACGATGGGCCCCAGATGCGCTGAGGGTAAAGCGCTCCCACTACAAGGTACAGAAAGGGATTCTTTTTTAGAGATCTTTAACGGGTAAGTGTACCTATAACTGATCCAATATCATCACTCAGCTTCAGTATTTAGCACACCGTGGTATAAAATACATTGTTTAAGAGTCCGCAGTAAGCTCGATTCTCTATACAAACGTAGTTGCACCGGGCGCCCCGCGCGGTGCGACACGGGCCGCGCTTATTGTGATCTTTAATTAGGTAGATACTTAAGTTTGACTTATAATTATAATTATTTGCAATTGCCTCGCAGTAGGCGTGAAAAGCACCTTTGCAACCGGAATAACACGGGGCGGGTTATTTGACTAACTGTGATTTTATTGACATGTAAGTTGTTCTTATACATATACCTACCCCGAATTGTGTCCTCAATTGGGAAATTTTCAAAAAAGTACTTATCCTAAGAATCATACAATCAAGTGAAACAGGAATCTATCATGTCATGTCGATTCTTCATTGTTTAACTTTTTAGGTTCAGAAGAGATTTGGCTTCTGGTAAAGAAATACTGGGAAGGGATAACGTAAAGTTGCCGCAGGCGGGAGATATGATGAAGCTGGTGAGCTTATATAAAACTACGCGTTTTGCGTAGACTTCGCTTATTATTAGCATTATTAGTCACTGGGCGACAGAGGCCTGCTCGGGTGAAAGTAGAGAAAATGAAATGCCACATTTAGGATTACCTATGATAATGACTTTGGTTTTCAATATACTCAACTAATGTTGTTGTTTTCCGTCTGTAATTCCGTTTACGGATAAGACCGCCTATTGTACCTCTATACTACTGTTTACGTTTAATTTAAGTGTTGTTTTTCTCTTAGTGCAGTTTTTTTAGGTGAACATACAATAACGAATATCGTTTTTTTATTATTGATATTATTTGAATTTGTTATAAGTATAATTGTTTTAAATATAATTTTGACTTTACATGACAAAGCTTTATAAATAATTTTTTTTTGTTAATTTAATTGTGACTTTAACGTTTCTCAATAATATTTTGCACGCCGGCATCATGCAGGCTGAATGCACTGGACATCATTTATTTTATTTTTACCATTTATGTAACTGCATTCTGAGCAAAAAAATCGTTTCAATATTTGTATTATATTGTATTGGTATCATCAAAGTAACCCGTCGATTATTTCACAGTCCTGGGACATCGACTTGGCGAACTTAGCCCAGATTTGGGCTAACCAGTGCGACGACAGAAGCCGAGACCTATGTCGCTCTACGGGTAACCATAATTTTAATTAAAATGCAGAAACGTTTTTTTTATTCGTAACAGCGATTAACTTTTAGGTGGTTTCAAGGATTGTGCAGCGTACTCGTACAATAAATTGTTCGCCATTTTACTATGTTTCTTTCTAATAATGCTATCCACATGAGACTTGCTGTAACCGTTTGAAATTGCCAAATGATATATATTGCTTCATTTCAATAATTTATACTCGTAATGATCATCAGAAAGAGGCACTGTCAATAATCTATGTGCATAGCAATGAAAAGCAGCTAACATAACTGAAAGGCGTGATGCCATAACTAGTTACCGAGTAACAGTCGACCAACTTAAAATGTACTTAGAAAGGTCAACTTTCGTACAAACAATCTCGGCCAACGCAAAAAAATACCTAATACGGTTGTTCGCACCCCATACCTTTAGTTTGATCGAAATATGCTTATTACACGGTTATTTAAACATATATCTTTTAAAACGGTTTTTTTAGCTTGACTTTGGACGTTACAACCAGTCTGCTATCGCTAACATGGCAACACGAATAGTACGTCCTAGAGATTTTACTTTTTACTAGGACATTATTTATATTGGACCGGATCTACAGTGGCCTCTAAACTTCCTAATTGTATTTAGGTGTCACTAAAACACTTTGCTATTCTATGAGCAGCTGACAAATGACAGCGCTAATTTGAATCTGACGTTTCTTATTTTAGGCGGTCTATACAACTTACTTAGCTGCCTAAATGCTATTCTAAATATGTCGTTTTTAGTCTGCCGCCTAAATTATGTCTAAAAATTAGACAATTTAGTTTTAGGCTAGTTGACAGTCTATACGTAGTAATAAAATAGTAAGTCAATGGTCATGCCGGGGTAAACAATTTGTGTGATGAGCATGAATAGTTTATTTCTGAATCTAGGATGTATTATTATTCTTTTTATATGTATTTATAATAACATCATTTATAATATAATAATTATTTATTTATTGATGTATTTATTGATTTAAACTTTATTGCACAAAATAAAAATGTATCGTACAAACGGCGGACTTAATGCCATATAGCGTTAATATTATATCAATTTTGCAGATAAATATCCTAGGGCGGGTCAGATGGTGGGAAAGGTTCGGTTCAGATATCCGGATTGGAACCCGTATGGGCCCAGTAAACTTTTTATAGATTCACGTAAGTACAAAATTTTACATAGAACTCGCGTAAACTTTCTCCCGTCAGTGTTCTTGTTTATGTTTATATTTATTGTTTACCAAAAGAAATAGAAACAAAGATATTTTACACTAACATTTTACAATAGGTTCTGAAAACTAGGATTGTGCTCCCTAAATAGGTAAAACCTGTACTTCAGGACAAGCAGCCCTCCTCTCACTCACAATGTTAGATGCAAAAGGAACAGTGTTCAACACTAACACTAACTTAAAGTATTTCTTAACTATTCTTGAAGTGTGTGTTCTTAGAATCTCTTCAGTCTCATTGTAATCATTGCTTAACAGCCAGTTTGTGATAGTTTTTGTTACATTCGATTTTAGTCTTGGGGTAAATGGTTAAATTTATATTTAATCTATTATAAATGAACGGCCCAATGAAATTATAGATTTTTTTAACAAAGCTAGTATTAAATATTACATTTCTTTTCCCTATATATTGAGGTCTACGGGTATTATCCGAGTCTTTTTTGACAAAAGTGTGTTCAGAGTGATATCGAAGCACAGTTGATATAATAAAAAGTTGTCTGACACTTGGGACTTTGGCTATACTGAATAGTAGTTGAGTAGAGTAGGTAAAAGGCTTAAAATACATAACTTTCAACACTGCACGTTGGGCTACTTCTAGAGTTAACATTGTTGTTTTAGGACCTCCTCCCCATACTGATACACGATATGTTATTAGGGATTGACAGAGCCTGATATACACATCTCAACAACCCCGCATCTGCCATAATAACACTACTACTTGCTCTGTAGTAGTGTTGTGTTCCTGGAGGTGAGCAAGGTCGCCAGAGCTCCCGAGGATGCGTTGTGTTGAGAGCGAGGGAATTTGTTCCTTCAGCTCTCAACACAGCGAATCCTCAAACATATCAAGGGTCGGCAACGCCCATGTTACTCCTTTGGAGTTGCATGCGTCTATAGGCTGCGGTATCCGCTTACCATCAGGCGGGCCGTACGCTTGTTTGCCACCGTCGTTGTATTAATAAAAAAAAATCTGTTAAATATAAGTTAATATATATAAGATTGCTAACTCTTTTGCTAAGCGTGTCAATGTGGAGTTTAAAATTCAAATAAGAGTCCATATATACTCCAAGATATTTAATAGAGTCAGTCTTGACTAAGGGTTGGCAATCACAGTTAATTTGATTCAGGCAATTATGCGCAATCAGAGTTAAGGTGTTCGGTGGTTGACCAGAGCTTCTGATTGAGTGGGTCATGAATTTTGTCTTACCCACATTTAAGGTCAGTAAATTCTGTGTAAGCCATGCCATTACCTTATCTAAGCCTTTCTGAGCAAGTTTGAAGACATTATCCCAAGTTTTGTCGGCAAAGACAAGGACAGTGTCATCGGCATAAGACATAATTTTGCCTCCAGGGATGCTAAGTTGGCAAAGGTCATCGATGTATATGAGAAAGAGAGTAGGTCCCAATACGCTGCCCTGAGGAACGCCATAGTTGATCGGTAGGTCACTACTCCTTACTTCTCCCACCGTAACACTTTGAGATCTGTTGTGAAGATAATCATAGAAAATATCAAAGTGCCTCTTATACCTTTTTTCTCCATTTTTTTTCATAAGTACAGAAACCGATACAGTATCAAATGCCTTAGCCAAATCCAAGTAAATCGAGACACACTTCAACCCATTGTCAAGTTTATTCGATACAAATTGGGTGAGATTTCTGTGTGATCTGAGAAACATCTAATTACCCAACGTGAGAATTTCTAGAAAAGTTTGTACCAATCACTTGTATACCCAGTCATCGTCATTATAATTTCGTTGTATATAATTTGCTAGCATTTGTTCTCTATTTAATTTGTTTCTTTATTTTCATATGTAAAAACGGACATTTCAATTTAGATTAAGTAATTTAAACTAACGAAGTCATCGCATACGCATGTTACCTTTTACGCTTAAACCCAGAACGAATTTAGATGAAATTTGGCGTGGATATCGTTTTAACAATAAAAGCATTGGTTTCCGTTGATTATGATTATATTTCACAATACATTACAAGCCATCGACCCTTAGACATTATCATAGACACGCGAGCAGCCATTAATTAGGCGCGTTCGGAAATGCCGCTAACAATAGGATAGTTTTTTATCTCGGAAATCATCCCTCAAGATGGTAGAACTTTATTTGTTTGGGACAGCGATAATACTTCATTTTTAGGGTTCCGGAGCCAGAATGGCAAAAACGGAACCCTTATAGTTTCGCTATGTCCGTCCGTCCGTCCGTCCGTCCGTCCGTCCGCAGCTTAGCTCAGAGGCTCTTGGTACTAGAAAGCTGTAACTTGGCATGAATATACATATTAGTCATGCCGACAAAGTGGTAAAATAAAATCATGAAAATCATTTTTTTTTACGGTACCTCCCCTACATGTAAAGTGGGGATGATTTTTTTTATTGTCGTCTACCCCATAGTGTGGGGTGTAGTTGGATAGGTCTTTTAAAAATATTGGGGGTTTGTGAAAACAATTTTTCGATTAAACGATCCGTTTGTGAAATATTAAGCCTTAAAGTGCTAATTTTTGTTAGACTCCAGTGTCCCCACCCCCTGCTAGCTAAATGGTTGTTTTGGGATATGTGAAAAAATTCATGGTAGTAGGACATATAACGAAGTTAAAAGGAAAACTATCACAGCTAAGTAGGCTTTACACGTTTACGAGTAATAGTCGACCAACTTATAAAATGTACTTCAAGAAGTAATAGTTTCGTACAAATTCTATTGTAACTTACTTATGGGCGATTCTCCGAGCCGGCTCGATTTGCTTGACTTCGGTGAACGTATTTTTTTTTCACTTTTTCGATTGGTGACCGCGGTATTCAAGAAAAGGCCTAAATTTAAAAAATATTGGTGGTAAAGGCCTTCATAGGAACCTTGTAGTTCATGGGATATTCGGGTTTTTGCGTACACCGAAATCAAACACACACACCGAAATCAATATTCATAAAATAGTATCACCGAATTCAAAAAATGCTTACACCGAAATCAAATTTGAAATTAAACAATGTTTTTTGCTACAAAATAACCTTTATTTCCAATTGGTACACTTACAAAATATATATATATACAGTCGTGGGCAGATAATTAAGAACACGATTTTTTTCCCATACAGTTGCATACAAATATGACTGTTCAAATTTGATGATAATTTATAATGTGTTTGATTACTTTTGTTTCTGATTATACGAATGTAACCGTGTTTAAATAGTATTTAATATAGTGCACATACGGCTTCTGTAAAATTTAGACTTAAAAAAATACAGGCGATCAAATCAACACTTTTTATAAGTTCATACATTGTTCCTAATTACAGTATGAACTTGTAAAAACTGTCCATTTGACCATCCGTTTTTTTTAAGCACAACTTTTACAGAAGCTTTATATGTTTAACTTAAATACTGCACGCTTTATTTATAAATTAATTATTAATAAATTAAAACTTAGACTGTCCCGGCGAAGAATGATTAGGAGAGCCGACCCCAACTGCAATGGGATTAGGCGAGAATAAAGAAGACAGGTCGGTTTATGCCGACGTAAGGAGTATATTATGGTGTTAGCATAACGACTCCAGAATAACCAAGAGCGCATTGCCGACCCTTTAGTAATAGGAGAATTCGTTGTGTCGACACCTACAAACAAATTAAATACCCTTATTCTCAAAACAGCTTACCATAGGAAGTTCAAGTGACCTTACACTCAGCACCAGGATCATAATCAAACCTACATACATAGTAAGCCGTGGGACATATCCTAGTTATATTATATATGCGAAAGTTTGGATGTTTGTTACTCGATCACGCTTAAACGGCTCAAGAAGAACCTTGACTGTACCAGGCTATAAACTATTATAGCCTGGTACAGTCAAGGTTACTAACATACGTACATTAATAAGGACATAAATATCTGTACAGGACTCTATTGTCAATGTCATAAAAGTGTGTACAGATTTATGCCCTTATTTATGTACGTATGTTACTGTACCCTTGACTGAACTAATCATTTAGCCAGCACTAAACTTTAATGAGAATTAGAGTTTTAAAACCACATAGTTAACAGATCCCTGAATTGACAAATGGTTTTACTAAACAATATTTTTTAGAACTACATATTTACCAATATCCTACACTAATTTTTAACAAAAAAAAATGACATTCCCACCTTACGTGTAAGACAAGTACCCAGTTTTTGTTAATTATTTTATTTTAACCGTTTTGTTGGCGTGATTGATTTACATACCCAAACCAATTTACACTTTTCCAGTAGTAATGGTCACTGAGCTAAGCCTCAGGCGGACAGACATACGGACATGATGAAAATATAAGGGTGTTGACTACGGAACCCTAAAAAGCAATCATTTATACATAAAGATTGATTTCGGTCCTCATTTTATTGAATTCGGTGACCAAAAAGTACACCGAATCCGCGGAAATCAATGTCACCGAATTCAATATTGATCGATATTTGCAAATTACACAAAAAGTATAGATAGTACTGGGAAAGAGTTATTCAATACGAAATCACATACCTCTGAGGATTGCTTATTCACTTTTATAATAATTAAAACACAAACACTACACAATTTAATAGCTTCACCGAATTCAAAAAAACACGTAACCAAACTCACCGAACGACGAACAAACCTTTGTAGTAGCTGCCTATATGACATCAGCCGGCGTCCGCTCTCGTCGGCAAACGCGGGTCGACTAAAGCTACCGGCGTGTGCGTCGCGAGATTCCTACGCCATTTCTTTGTTATGATGCCGACGCGTTTTCTAAATGTCACTGAGTTTACGTGTTACCCCCGGACGCTTCGAAAAAATGCTTTTATTGAGTAAGTTTAATAGATAAATTATCGTAATATGGATTATATATGGGGGAAACTAATGTTGATTACGTGAACCGATGTAAAACATGTACTATAATTCCAATCTTGGGTTATGATTTTTTGTTTAAACCAACTTGGTTAGTGGACGCTCCCACTGAACGTCAATATGGGCGCTATTTTTTTTTTTCTTCAAACATATGTATATCTACAGAATATCTAAATAGCTGTCCAGGTATCAAAAAGCCTGAAGTATATGTGAGATTTTATTCAAAAATATCACGCACCTATTTGAAGAATTTTTGGCCCTGGACACTAAAAAATGCCACTCCGGAGAAATGCCCTTATAAAACGTTGTTAGGTGTGTAAAAGAGGTAGTAAATATAAGTGAATGAACCATGTAAGAATATTGTAATATAAAATCATAATATCCTTAATAACAATAAATAAATAAATAAATAATAATGTTTAAGCTCGAATGCTTTCGCATAGTGGTCGGCGCGCGGCAGAGCCCTACACGCGGTGGTACTCAAATAGATAATATTTTTTCTAAATTCACTTGTGAAGTTGGATTTTATAACTCCTTCTTCAGTTACCATCGTCCTATGTGGGCTCGTTTTTATTATATATAATGGTACGGAACTCTTCGTGCGCGAGTCCGACTCGCACTTGGCCGGTTTTCTAATACTATAACAAGTTCTACGCGGACGAAGTTGCAGGCAACGCTAGTATGTACATAAATCGCGAGAGTTTAAAGTGATACACTGAATATTCTGTTAAGTAAAGTAATTGCATTTAAAATTATGGCTGGTAGAGTTTATAGCATTTGTATAATTCTGGAGGATAAAATTATTTTAAGGCGCCGTAGGTTCAGCGAAGTTAAGCGAACAGAGTTTTTGAAACAATATAATGCGTCTGTTTATAATAATATGGTTTCAAAAAAATACGAATAGTAATCTTGAGGCTTTTCTGCAGGGAAATCAGTGCTTTAAACATGATTAAGCAAATTTCGCTCGATAGAAAAAAATCACGAACATAGGTCTAAAACACACAAAAATACACTTAAAATATTCTTAACAAATTATGCACAAAAGCTATAACTATTAAAATTGCTTCTAAAAATCGTCAATATCATGTTTGAAGGAAATCAGTGTTTACATTTTTATTTATTTAAAATGCCAAAAAATTAAAATTAAAAAACATAATATCCGCGCGTCCGAGCACGCACTTCCATCTCGCTCACGCTTATGCTCAGTGAGAGGGAGAGAAGACCATGAACCTATGGCGCCTTAAATTTATACTATGTAAAATGAAACGTTCTGGAACATCAAATAATGCCATATTAAATTCTGGCGAGTGAAATTATATTACATGAAATTCTGACAACCTGTATTCGACTATTGCACCATTATAAGAATTATAATTATTGAAGTGAAATGAAATGAAATGAAATTCGTTTATTCACAAGGAACATATGGTTACATAAGATCTTAATGTATATATATTGCTTCCCATTATACATTAAGTCAAGATAGACATGTGAAAATATTTGTCAGTGATACATACGTCACTCAGTCTAGTAAAATTAGAGAACACGATTACAAGATTAATTACAATATTGTATGTGAACATTTTTACTATTATTACTTACTTGCTCTGAATATGTGGTGTTGTGTTCGTTGGCGATAAGTTGGTAAGTTCGCCATGCGCTGTTACAAGCGAGGGACACAACGAATCCTCGAGTAGTAATTGACTTATCCTCAAGTCAGTAATTGACTTATTCTCAAGTTAGTAATTGACTTATCCTCAAGTCAGTAATTGACTTATTCTCAAGTTAGTAATTGACTTATCCTCAAGTCAGTAATTGACTTATTCTCAAGTTAGTAATTGACTTATCCTCAAGTCAGTAATTGACTTATTCTCAAGTTAGTAATTGACTTATCCTCAAGTCAGTAATTGACTTATCCTCAAGTCAGTAATTGACTTATCTGGAATCACGAGCATCCCCAAGCTGCGGTGTCAGCTTTTTTTTGGTAATTTATTTATAACCCAAATACCCAAACACAGCGTTTGCACATACACAAATCTTCGCCAAACTGCAAGGCAGTTTGTTGGTGAATTCACTCTTTACACTCCCTTATACTCGTACCTCCTGCTTGCCATCAGGCAGTTTATATTTTATTGGTTTATATCAGGTTCAGGCCTGACGCTGGAAAGAAGAAAGCATGCCATCGAGAGGTTTACGAAAAATATCTTCAATACCCGAATAAACGTAAGACCAGGCATGATTGAGAGGAGTGTTGGCAGGTACCTTTTTTAATCCGAAAAGCTCTGATATAACCATGCGATAAACTATTCCATTTCCTTTACTTTCTGGTAACACGGCACTACTATCTGGTAACTTCCTATGTTATTTGTTTAAAATATTTATTTCTTTGCCTTCCTGCCTCTCGTTTGTGTCTTAGCAGATGTCTTATTGTTAACTCCTCATCGGTTTTCTTTTTTTTCACAATATAGGTATCTTTTTTTTTAATTCTGTTCAAAACTTCCTGATTTGATACCTTCTCTGTCATCTTACGCTTTTACTCTACGAGTACTCGTAGCACCATACCTCAAAGGCCTTTTAATCTCTCTCGCATTGCATAAGTGTCTTTGTTCTAGTGAGTGCTGAGTGCTAAGTGGGTACTTAAAGTTGTTTCTCTTTTTTAGGGTTCCGTACCCAAAGGGCAAAAACGGGACCCTATTACTAAGACTTCGCTGTCCGTCTGTCTGTTTGTCACCAGGCTGTATCGAAAGAACCGCGATAGCTAGACAGTGGAAATTTTCACAGATGATGTATTTCTGTTGCCGCTATAACAACACATACTAAAAACAAAATAAAATAAATATTTAAGGGGGGCTTCCATACAACAAACTTTTTTTTTCAGGCTGTATCGCCTGTATCTCAAGAACCGCGGTAGCTAGACAGTTGAAATTTTCACAAATTATGTATTACTGTTGCCGCTATAACAACAAATACTGAAAACATAATAAAATAAATATTTAAGGGGGCCTCCCATAAAACTAATCTTAATTATATTTTTGTTTCCTTTTTGTTTACATTCTTTAGTGGGAATAACAACGCGTATCTGATATCAGTATATGGAGCCAGCACACACGTCGGATGTGCCATGTCCGCTTTCCTTAACTACCTTAAGAACTTCAACAAAGAAAAAAATGCAACCAATATGTCTTATGTAAGTTATCTTAACTGTTATAAGGTGAGTATCCACCAAACCTGTGCGAGGGAGCGGTCATGTGTGCGAGAGGAAAAATCCACCAATACGAAGAGACGCGTAAGCAATGATATAGTGGATTTTTCCTCGCAAAAGACGCGTTTCAGCGCTGAGTGTATGGTGAGTTGATTTTCAGCGCACCGTTCCCCGTCAAGGTGGACTGATGACCTGGTAAAGGTCGCGCGAGTCCTTTCATTTTTGAATCTCTAAGGCCACTCTGCATTTGATAAAAATATCAAGGAATGTCAACATCACTAAAGTGTCATATATTATTGTGTTTCAGGAAGTATTCGTGGTCTGTAATTTCTCCAGTCGACCAGAAAATGGGAAGCCGGTATACAATGAAACCCAACCCTGTGGCTGCCCTGAAGGCTTCAAGAACGAGAACTGTCTTTGTGTCGCTGGTGAAACGACAGAAGAACCGTCAACAATAGATGTTGATCCGAGACAAGGTAAAATGGAGAACTCAAGTCATATCAGCCAGGCCATTCAGAAGGAGTCGAAAGAAGACGGTGAGGAACACAATAAGTTTTACAAAAAAACATGTCTGTCAATCTGTTTAATTGAGTGTTTATGAATGCATCATGCTTTACTCACATTATGGACATGGTTACACTTTTACTGGTTAAGTAACTGTTCAAAGGACCATGGGCAACCTTGTATGGGACTTGAACGAACTTATCAACGAACTTACGAACGACTTAAACGAACAGAGCTGACAGTTATGCAATTTTATTTACAGCAAGTTGTTATCTCATGATGTTTTTTTTTCAAGTTTCTATACTAAACAGAATAACAATAATAAAGTCGCTTAGATGACCAGCGGGGTGATTTAATACAGAATTAGGTGTATTCTCTAAATTAATCCCGTTTTCTAATAGACTGATCGGATTGGAATACTAATAATAATAAATCAGCCTATATACGTTCCACTGCTGGGCACAGGCCTCCTCTCATGGATGAAAATATGAATATCTCAGTTCTGCAACGGAATTCAACGTTATGTCCGCAGGACGAAATAAAGTAAATAATAGACCTTTTATGACGTAACTCTCAGCTCTTTTGATGTTTAATCTTTTTACCCATGGTCCTTTAAAAAGTGTAAACTCACGAGTGATTACATGTTGACCCCAGTAATTGTAGTCAACAGTAAGCCGTTCCACTAATCTACAAGTTACAATTTAACTAGTCTAAACTGGCAACACTGGCCAATGGCTGGCAATTTAGACTTGTATAATGGTACCTAACTTCGACCTTCGTTGTGGCCATTGGTTACAGACTAATTTCCCCTCAGGGTTGCAGGTCAGACGGTAGTAGCTTGGACTACGTAGTGAGTGCACGCTTGGTTCCCTAGTGATGCAACGGGATAGTGCTAAAATTATTAAGAGGGAGAGGAGTCAAGAGGTTGTCTGTTTTGCAGGAGCGTGCAGACGACCAACCGTGGTGGTGCTGCCGATCATCGCCGTCGAAGATGGGGACTCGAAGCTGCACGAGTGAGCTGAAACTTATGTCATCATCTTTTCATCATGCATCTTTATCTCAACTTATCTCTTCCCTGCTTATCTTGGCTCGACTCCTCTCATCTCTGCTTGACCCATCGACATAATGTCTTTGTAGACGGAAACACAAAAAATCTGATAACTTATTATTATTAAAACTCCGGAAGCCTTACAAATGAAAATGTGGACGCAGTTAAAACGACCATGACATCTAAATTTACTCGAGAAGTTTTTCTATCATCATCATCATTATCGAATCAGCCGAAAGGCGTCCACAACTGGACATAGGCCTCCCCCAAAGAGTGCAACAGTGACCGTCCCGCGTCACCGGCATCCGGTGGACTCTCGCAACCTTTGCCAGGTCGTCAGTCCACCTTGTGGGGGGTCTACCCACGCTGCGGCTGCCGGTATGTGGTCACCACTCAAGAACCTTTCCTCCACAACGACCATCGGTTCTACGTGCAATGCCCCGCCCACTGCTACTTAAGTTTAGCGATTTGGATGGACATACCAGTTACCTTGGATCTGCTGCGGATAAGCTCATTTCTGATGCGATCACGCAGATAAACTCCCAGCATAAACCTCTCCATTGCCCTTTGGGTGACATTGAGCCTTCGAATGAGGCCCATGGCCATAGTGAGCGACAGCGTTTCAGCGCCATATGACATCACAGGCAACACACACTGGTCAAAGACTGTCGTCTTGAGACACGGCGGAATTAAAATTCCCCTGTAATCTAATCTATGTAGTCTGATGATGAAAAGATGTGCCGTAGGCTCTAGTGCAGCGGTGAACAGTTTTGGAGAAATATCATCTTCTTGCCTGACTCCCCGCTGCGGCGGAAGAGGTATCGAGCTTTTCTATAAAATTTCAAGAACAAGAACAAGAATCGGTTTGGTATCTTAAGCTGGTAGGTAGAAGAATCCCATCTTCTTCCACTCTGTAGGTATGATTTTAAGTAGGACTAACATGTAGCAACTGAGCTGTTTTCAAAATCCTGTTTTGATTTAGGCAATATCATGCCAGCCAGTTCATGGTGTTTGAGTGCGATCGTAAGAAGACAGTGGAAATTCCTGCCATTTGCCTCAATGGTACCCCTATGTATAAAGTGGACCATTTCAAGTACTTGGGCCATGTGATCACGACAGACCTCAAAGACGACCTGGACATGGAAAGGGAACGAAGGGCACTGTCGGTCCGGGCGAATATGATCGCCCGCAGATTTGCAAGGTGCTCCAAAGAGGTATAAGTTACATTGTTTAGAGCGTTTTGCACCTCCCTCTATACCTGCAATCTGTGGGCGCAGTATGCGCAACGGGCCTATGGGGCCCTTAGGGTCCAGTATAATGCGTTCCGGGTGTTGATGGGACTGCCTCGTTTCTTTAGCGCATCAGGGATGTTCGCGGCCGCGCGCGTGGATTGTTTCTATACGAGCATGCGTGCGCGCGCCGCATCCCTGGTGCGCCGGGTGCGCCGCAGTCCCAACAGCATTCTGCGCATGACATGTAGGGACAGTCAACCCTGTCCGACTGTCCCTTACATGTCGCACTGCGAGGGATTGCACTCTCCTGTCAGTGTGGTTTTGTTTTAAATATAAGTTTAGATGTGCCAACTAACCCCGTAGTTTTGTAAGTTCTACTAATAAAATATGTGTCCATGGTTACACGAAATAAAGATCATTCATTCATTCAATATAAAGTATTTAAAAAAATCATAAGAATTTTGACAGTAACTTAATTTTTTTTTAACGTGATTGTTTCAGGTTGCAACAGGTTTGAATGGCTTTTACTGAATACACCTGGGTAGTCCACATTTTAAAATGTAAGGATGACAAAAATTATTCTAATTAGCAACTATTAGATGCAATAATATAGAGGGGGATATACAAATAGCTATACTTAATCGATGCTTCGTGAGTTTTTTTTCTACAGTAGCTCATGCGTCTCTCAAAAAGCCTCTGCTAGATTGACTGGATCGGATCAATGAAATTCGGTTGAGTTGCAATTTAGTAGTCTAATACCTACCACTTATACGATTTCAAAAATTCTATCACCTGTGTTTAGAATGAACATTCCGGTGGACATCGGTTATTTTTCATCCGGCGCCTCTGCCGGAGTTTTCTGTAATTTACGTAGCGTATTGCGTATTATAAAGACGATAAGTCTGTGACCTGTAGCTTTGTGAGTTTATATGCCATCAAATGTCATCCCGCTCGAATGTCGAGCAGCTCAACTGGGGACGTAACTCCGCCTTGCAGAAGACCACAGCCATAATAACACTACCACTTGCTCTGTAGTAGTGTTGTGTTTAGTGATGTGCCGGGGAATATTCCCGGGAACGAGAATATTCCCGTATGGGACTTTCCCGGGAATATTCTCTTGTTCCCGGGAATATTCCCCCGACTGGGGAATATTGAAAAACAAATTAGGAAAATTAAAGTTGAAATAAATTGTGTTCCTGGAGGTGAGCAAGGTCGCCAGAGCTCCCGAGGATGCGTTGTGTTGAGAGCGAGGGAATTTGTTTCTTCAGCTGTCAACACGACGAATCCTCAAAGATATCAAGGCTCGGTAACGCCCATGTTACTCCTTTGGAGTTGCTTGCGTCTATAGGCTGCGGTGTCCGCTTACCATCAGGCGGGCCGTAAGCTTGTTTGCCACCGTCGTTGTATAAAAAAAATATATATGCGGGGGATAATCTACGTAACCACTTATCCGTACTATTACACTATATTATATATTATATTGCGGATTTTCCTGCGTTCTTTGCAATACGCGGGTGAAGCCGCGCGGGCAGCTCCTGTTCTCATAAACGTCTGCCCCCCAGTGCTATCACACTGGATTCTAAATTCTAACGTGGAATCCTGAGCGTAGTGAGGCATTCTAGCAACGTTGCCCGAGGTATTAAATAATTTTGCTACCGCGTAATACACTTTTCTTTTCAATCCTTCCATGATAGTTAAAAACGCGATATTTACATTAAATATTAAATTAAATAGATATAAATATTATTGGACGGCCGCAGGGATTGGTATTGTTCAATGATTATATTCACCCTGGACGACAATCATTCAATCAATCATTTTAATATCAACTTTTACTAGTAGTGTCCGAACGTTTTTGTATATCGTCAGTAATTTTCCACTCCGAAGATAATCATAATCATAATTCTTTATTGCAACCATGGTACACCATAGATGTTACATATAATATACAATGTCTCACATGGACCCTGTTAGGGCACAGCATATCTATAGCTAACTTATAACATATTATTATATTTATTGTATTGTGTCAAAAAAAATATCAGGTCATAAAACAATTCTTCTAATTACACATGGGATCACTAATAAAAATAAATGTATTAAAATAAATAGATTATGTATAGGTAAGTAAAGTAAGTAAATGTCATTGTCAGAATTACAATAATAATAAATTACTTAGGTGTCTGTAACATTATCATGAAAAAAGTCCTTTAAGTCGTAATAGCATTTATTTATTAGGAAGTCTTTCAAGACTTTATTAAATTGTTTATCATTTGCTTGAGCTTTAATGTCCTTTTTAAGGTGGTTATATATTTTAACTGCCATGAGGTTTGGACTTTTACTGTGGAGTTTAAGTTTAGAAGTTGACGGCAAAGCTAAAGATTAAGATTAATGCCACCTGCAAAAAGCAATGTTTTACTCTTGGGTAACGATACCAGGTTTAATATATTTTTTTGTGAAAATGGTGTTTAAACTCGAACTTTGGCATAGTTTTTTTATAAATAGACATCATCACGACCGCTGTAGCCTAGTTGGTAGTGACCCTGCCTACGAAGCAAGAGGTCCTGGGTTCGAATCCCGGTAAGGGAATTTATTTGTGTGATGAGCACGAATATTTGTTCCTGAGTCATGGATGTTTTCTATGTATTTATGTATTAATTTACTTATCTATGTAATTATGTTTATCGTCGTCTAGTACCCTCAGTACAAGCTTTGATTAGTGTGGGACTAGGTCGACTTGTGTAAGATTGTCCCCTAATATTTACTATTTATGTAAGTTATTTATTGAATTACATATTTCAGGGCCAGAGAAGCCTTGTTTATGACGGAAACCGTATAAATGAATAGAAGTAACCTAACAGAGTCCATTACGTTGACCGTAAGGTCCATGGTATAATCTTAAACGAAGAATATTAATGATAACATAAGTAATTTAAACCTTTACTCAGCATTCGGCAATTTTAGAGGCTTTAGGATTAGGTATAAATTACATTTGAGGAATACATATTGGACCTGTAAATGGTAGTTAAGTTATACTTAATTAATAAACAGATACAACAAATTTCAGAAACTGAATTTGACCACAATCGCACAAAGAAGACAGCATATAAGGTAATTATATTAAAAAAATAAATCTTGAAGTCAGAATTCAGTAAAATCGAAAATCATTCAGCCAGGTTTCACAATTTATGTCATTTTTTTTCAGAAAAAATAACAGGATGCTTCTTAAAAATGCCAGAGATAGATACTTCAAAAATCATGATTTTGATCCAAATACGCGATTTTCTTACGGTGGACCAGTCAGCCGAAATTCTTTCATAATATCTCAGTTTGATGCAGATCATTCATATCCATACATGAATCGAAAGGCACGTGAGTCGGAATTGACATTTCTAACAAACTTGCATATACAAATAAAACCCAAATTAGAAATTACTAAATTAGATGAAGATTTATTGGATAAATATCATAATCACAATGAAGGTTCACAGACTGATGAGGCAAATCGAATATTCAACGACAAGAGAAACAATGCCGCTGCTAAGGTTTATGTATCATCTATCAACGATAATCCTGTTCAATATCCTTATGAGAACTTTCGAAAGTCTCCAAGGCCCAGCACTAGAAGCTTGCCATATGGCGGACAAGGTTTCAGTAATCAAAGGGAACCTAAGATTTATGTAACGTCAATCAATGGCAAACCTATACAATTTCATTACGATGAAACATTTAAGAAATCACAAAAGACAAGCACTAATAGAGACTTGACCTACGACTTACAAGATTTAAGTTATAAAAGAGCACCATATATGACTATTCCAAATGACTATCATGATCAATTATTTAATGTCTTGGAAAATCCAGAACAAGAATTGAAAAATGTTGCGTATAATAGTTATATTGATGAATTGGCTCAGAAAAACATTCATACAACAATGGAGGATATCACTGACAAGGGAAATTTAGTAGCAAAATCAACTAAACAAATACATAATGGTGATGTGGCAGATAATATCGGTTCTAATACTGACAATGAAAATTACTATCACGTTCAATTATTTAATGCTTTCAAAAATCCAGAACAAGACATGAAAAATATTGCATATAAGAGTTATATTGATGAATTGTCTCAGAAAAACGTGCGTACAGCTGGAGGGCATATCACTGATAAGAGCACTATGGTAGTAAAAGCAACCAAACCAATACAGAAAAATACTATGGCAGATAATATCGGTTTATTTTCTACAGATAATATTGACATTGAAAGTGACTATCATGTTCAATTATTTAATGGTTTGAAAACTCTAGAAAAAGAGTTAAAAGATATTGCATATAACAGTTATATTGATGAATTGGCTCAGAAAAACTTGCGTGCAATTGGGGAGGATATCACTGATAATGGTGATGTGGTAGCAAAATCAACCAAACAAGTACATCAAGATAATTTGTCAGATAGTCTCGGTTCTAAAGTATTTGCTACAGGTAATATTGACAATGAAAATGACTACGATGATCAAATATTTCAAGGCTCGGAACTGCCAGAACAAGAATTTATAGATATCCCATATAACAGTTATATTGATGAAATGGCTCGGAAAAACTTGCGTACTACTAGAGAGGATATCACTGACAAGGGTAATGTGGTAGTAAAATCAACCAAACAAATACAGAAAGGTGATGTGGCATTAAGTATTGGCCCTAAATTATATTCTACACATAATATTGTCAATAAACCAAGAACCATCGAAACACAAATAGGTAGTTCACTGACAAGAAATCAAATTCCCCTATACATCCACGCTTATGGCACAAACAATTTCGATTATTATAAACATTTTCACGCAACCAAAGAATTTGTTAAGCCACGAGCAACACTATTGAATAATGAGAAGGCTATTGCGCGACGTAGTGGTGATACAAAAGATAAAGCTTCAGACGGAAACAACCGAAGACAAACAGACTCTTTCATTTCAACTATTACTTACAGGTGTTAAAACGTTTGCAAAGTTCTAAGCATCATGATGATATGTAAACTAGGTACTTCCTATAACACTTACTGTCTGAATGTCATGCCCTTGCCAGACAAAGAATGAATTACTTTGGTAAGAGCTATCCGTAACACAAGCAATTGAAGATACTCCCAACTGAGCTGCGTCATGGTGACTGACTGTCGTTCACAAAAGATCCCACTGGGCCGATGTTTATCCGTAAGGGCCCTCTTTGGATGAGATATGAAGATAAGTACTTCATATGCTGACCACAATGAAAACTCGGTTATCTCCTCATTTTTAAGAGCTTATCGAATGGGTCTTTATTTATTTATTTATTTATTTATTTATTCCAAACAGATTACACAGTATGACAGTGAGACACCAAGGCACTGTGAAATGCATAAGTACAATAATTATATTTAACAATGAAAACTAATAATTGCATATACATATTTAAAAAATAAACTATATCAATACTTCACTGAAGATGGACGATCATCCATCGCCTCACATAACTTCTTACACTCATCACATATCATCTTCCAACTACTTGCAAAAACATCGCAGTCAGGTGTTGACTTGAGAAGCGCGTTCAGATACTGCAAAGCACGAAGTAATGGTGATTTCCTATGCGCCACAGTGCGCGCTTTAGGGACTGCTAGCAAGTCGCGATTACGTGGTCTAAAATTAAAATTCAATTGAGACACAGAAGGCACGAGAAGTCGAACCAGTTGAGAGACCAGCTGGGGACAATCCGAATCCCCACGTAATATTCGGCATGCCCCAGTCACGAGTGCATAGTTACGCCTCACTTCTAAAGAATTGAATCCTAGAGTGCCAAGCAAAAACTTCGTCGGGTAAAGGAAAGGATAGTATCCATAGTTTTTTTTATACAAAAAACGCAGAAACGCTTTTTGGATCTTCTCCAGAAGCAAGGCGTAGGTAACTTCGTGGGGGTTCCATACAATACACGCTGCCTCCAGTTTGCTCCTAACTAATGCGGTGTAAGCAATCCTAATGGCTACGGTGTTATCAAATTCGCGAGCAATCCGGATAACAAAACCCAATCTCCGGTAGCAGTCAGTAGCTAGGGTTTTCATATGCTCATGAAAATCAAGACGTGCATCAAATGTAACTCCTAAGTCTTTGATGGAGTCAACGCGTTTTAAAGATTCCGCTCCAAGCAGGTAATTTATTGTTATGGGACTACGAGTACGGGTAAAAGACATTACAGAGCACTTCTCAGGGTGGAAAAGAAGGCCATTTGCAATACTCCATTGATAAATACGGTTGACATCCTCTTGGAGCGATTCACCGTCAGACAGTTGCTGCAAGCCATAAATGAGCTTTAGGTCATCAGCATAAAGAAGACATTGGGCATATCGAGGGAGAGACGCCAAGTCATTTATCATGATGCCGAACAGAAAAGGGCCCAGTATTGAGCCCTGGCTTACTCCAGAGCGAGTGTGGTAGGGATTGGAAACAAAGCTTCCGTGTTGCACGTACTGCTGCCTGCCCTTTATGACTTCAGCAGATTCGCTAAGGTCGAAGAATTATTCTTCAGAATTTTTAATTCTCGTTCTTAATCAGTCACACTTGATAGTATAGGTAAGAGAATGGTCATTCATAACTGCAACCGCAGCTGTATCAGGCTACTCTCTCTTCTCATAAATCAATTCTTATTCTTATTCTCCACCTATCTCTGTGGGAGGCTTTAAAGAATTTGCGTTAACGGAACACTTCGTGGCCGATTAGATTAGATTATTTATTTCTTGATAAAAAATTACATTACAGATTTGCATACATGTCAAAGAAATAAGAATTTTATCACGATCGTTGAAAACAGAGAAAAATTAAGATATAATATTAGGACAATGTCAACAAATTTAAGAACACAATAACAAGGAAATAGAAAAAACAAACCAAAAGCACACAAATATATCAACCTCTAGGTATCGTCATTCATTACAATATTTAGTGCATCAGAAAATACGTGACACAATATATTTAATGTCAAATCATATGGGGGGTCTTGGTTATTATTCTTTAGTGTCCGTTGCAAATTATGTAAACTTAAAACAATTAAGCAGCAAAATTAGGCTTCTCATGTTATGTTCGCCTCGGTTCATTTCCCAGGGGAAATCTAACAGGAGTTTAAAATTAAGTACCGAACCGCATGAGCCAACATTATTAAGATTAGTGAGAACGAAATGAAGCAAGCATTAAAAGTACAAAGACTTGCTAGCGCAACTTGCTGCCCTTCGTAAATAATCCTGCTTTTTGGTTTTCTCGATTTATCTTAAAGCTTGCAGGACTGCCATGCCCGTGTGGATGTGGCTTTATGGTCTTCACCAAAGAAGAAGTTGTAGCCTTTCGGCTGACACCTAAACGGTAGTTACTGTAACTGAGTTAACGAGAGTTGGGACACTAACTGTCATTAGAAAAGTTACGCAATTACGTCTGGAGGTTGCGGATCTTATAGTTATTATTGTGATTTAAATTATTTTATATCTTAGTTTTACACTATAACATATATACCTGTGGTCTGAAATAAAAAATAAATAAATATTATTATTATAAATTCAATACTTAAACATCGGGCCTATTAATCATCGGGCTATTCTTCGGCCTTATTCTTTAAAACTGATAACTATTTTTTGAATGATATGGTACAGAGAAAGAATATTTATTTATTTATTTATTTATTTTTATTTCCACACATACAATTATCATTACAGGCTGAACCCAATGCGATAATGTAGCAAAAAAAATTATCTATTATAATAAAATAACGAACTATTCAATATAACAAAGAGTTTTACTAGATTAGATTAGATTAGATTTATTTATTAAACGATTCTAATTACAATATGAATTTGTATAAATGTCTACATTACAAGAATGTCACCACCACCGTCACCATGTTTGTTAATCTTAATAATTCAATTCAATTCAATTCAATTCATTTATTTACTCAGATAACAAGATCCAGTTTTTGTTAGTAACAATAGGCATGATGACAGTAATTGAAAATCACTAAAATATGGTATTTTCTTAGTGAAATTTTAATCATAGAATTCGAAAAATGCTTATATTTTTGTATTAAGTAAGAGATTATTGTTTATTTTGATAAAATTAAACTGAAAAATACGGACGCCCGCCATGATATGTTAAACACCAATCAGAGCGCATGACGTCACACTCGTATAAACAAATACCCACGAACTTAAATAAGTACATACTGGACTTTGCAATTCAGACAATGTTTTGAAACAAGAAAAAAACCGTACTTTTCTTTAAGGAAGGCAGTTTTTTAGAAATATCTCAAAAACCTTTTAACCGATCTTGTTCAAAACAATTTTCGCTGAGATAATTTAATAAGCCCTATGAGCATGATTTTTTTCATATTTTTAAAATACACGGTTCAAAAATTAGAGGCCCCCCCCCTCACACACTTTTACACACACAATTTTAGTGACTTTCGAGGAGATTATCTCCGACTCTATTCACCTAATCTAAAAAAAATGCTGAGAAACCTTATATTTATTTTGAAAGGCCTATCGATTAATGTGCCATACGTGGGCTTGCAATGAAAAAAAAAAATTTTGACTAACAGGTAAATTGTTTTAGGAATTTAGTTACAAAACTATGTAGCGGTTAACAAAATACACCTCATCATCATTCTCCTAGCGTTGTTCCCAGTTATGCCCCTGAAGGAGCTCGGGGTCAGCTTTGACACCTAATCCCAAGATTTGGCATAGGCACTAGTTTTTACGAAAGCGACTGCCATCTGACCTTTCGACCCAGAGGGAAAAACTAGACCTTATTGGGATTAGACCGGTTTCCTCACGATGTTTTCCTTCACCGAAAAGCTAACGGTAATATTCCGCAAATAAGTTCCGAAAACTAATTGGTACGAGCCGGGATTCGAACCCACGACCGCCGCTTGACAGCCGCATGCTTGAACCGCTACCTACCGGCTACCGTAGCTTCCAAAATACACCTATCCTGAAAATTTTATTCAAATACACCTTATACTTAGTTTTCGAGTAAAATGCCTGTGACATACGGACGGACAGACAGACAGACAGACAGGCAGACATGACGAATCTATAAGGGTTCCGTTTTTTGCCATTTGGCTACGGAACCCTAAAAATGACCTTGAATGACGTCACGTCTTTCTGTCATCTTTCTTTTAGGGTGTCCATTATTCTAAATACGCTAGGAATAACTGACAAATTTTAAGATACTTGATACTCATATAATATTATAGTAGTATAGTATATTGTGTAATGTAACAAGCTAATTATAATTATTTCCTGTTATTCCTCGACTTGTAATATGATCCCAGTTGGTCGAAATAAATGTTTTTTTTATTTTTATATGTAAATTATTCTCATTACATTACATCATCCTACTACCTAGGCTGAATAAATAATTTTGAATAAATTTGAATAAGTAAAATTAATAATTATTATACAAATTAAACTGTATTATTACAGACTATAATTAAAATTGTCATGATATAATCTGTCAAAATGATACAATTTTGCTCCTTTCAATACGAAGAACACGAGGACGGAATGGTCACCCTAGTAATAAGATTACACATTTTTTATCAGCCTATAATGTTAGTGTTTACTTACAAAATGAACAATACACACTTAGTAATGATCGAAATAAACCTATCTAAACGTTATTTGCATAGAATCTAGCAAGTTTCACTCTGATCTTAGATCCAAATTGATTGCTAGTAAAACCGCCGATATTTTCGTGAAATGGCCACTTACCTGTAAAATTTAATAGCTGAATTAGGTCTCCAAGTACTTCCTCAGAGCGTCATTATACAAGACAATAACCATTTTGCGATTAAATTGTAGCAAAGGGTATATTTCACGAAATAAACTTTCGATATGGTAAAATCTGTTTTGACATAACAGCCATATTTTTTAATTAGTAATGCCATAACAAGCAGTACAAGCATACCGTCAAAGTTAGGATTTTGACTGCGTTGGTATTTTTGGAGTGATATTTAGAAAAGTCTATACATTATTATTTCAGTAAATAAATTTTCATTTGCATTTAATTGAGTGAAATTATAACAAAATGAATGATAACCGTATAGCGTAGAGCACGTCTTTATAGAAATGTCGCACTGTTTGTGTTTCAAGTTATAGCAACACATCACAAAACTAGAAAGAGATGACGGAAAGACGTGACCTCATTCAAGGTAGCTCATTTTTTTCTGGTTTCAAAACATTTTTGAATGTCAAAGTCCAGTATGTCTATAAGTTCGTGGTTTATACAAATGTGTCGTCACTCGGGACGCCATGACACTGACAAGCGTTTTAGCGCCAATTTTAAATTTAAAACCTAAAATGCATTTTTTTACTACTTAACTGTTATTTTCTCTAGAAAAATCTTATTCGTTGTACATAATAAATGTTTCTAAACATTATAGAACACTTTTTCAAAAATTTTCATCATGCCTATTATCCTTAAAAAGAGACTATGTTAGTAGTTAGAACACCAAATTATCAAATTAAAAGAACATTAGGCCTTTGGCTTTATTGAGTACGGCGCATGTAACCGACTACAATGAAGCAAGTAGGGGCAGTCCAATCTGTCCCCTATCATCCTTAAGATGGTGTTGGGGCTGGCGCGCACCCGACGCACCAGGGATGCAGCTCTCTTGCGCACGGTGGCATAGAAGCAATCCACCCTAGCTTCTGCAAACATCCCTGATGCGCTACAGAAGCGCGGCAGCCCCACCAACACCCGGAACGCGTTGTTGTACTGGACTGTAAATACAAAATATTATATTATTCTATCTTCCGAAAAGAAAACAATACATTATTTTCTAAACTATTCATATATGAATGCGTAATACATGCGTAAGCGATGCACATCCCTGGTGCGCCGGGTGCGCGCCAGCCCCAACCCCATCCTGCGTTCTATAGCGGACAGGGTTGACTGTCCGTTTATGAGACACTGTTGCGAGATGCATATTTCGCACAGTCAATTTTTTATATAATGTATAGCAGTAAGTAGGTAGTATATACTAACATTAGAAATAAGTAATTGTGCTAACTATATCATGTATGAGTCCTGTGTTACTCGAATTAAACGTTTCTATTCTATTTCTATATATCAAAAACATATATTTAAAGAAGGATTGTTAGTCTAGTAGTCTGTGTAATTACATACCACGGTATACATAGTTATTCCTAGGCATTTTGTGTGTATCTTTATTCTTTATGCATTTTTTGTTGATGTATATGTATGTGTGTATACTGTGTTGAGACAAATATACTTTGGTAGTAGATGTATATGTAAGTACTCTTATAGTTTTACCAAAACTACCTATGTTATTGATCCTAAAATATATAATGTCATGCCTGATCCCATTCTTTCTATAGTGACCTGAAAAAATGGCTGGTTAGAAACGCCCATTATACCTATATTGTACCTACCTCATTATGAAATTCTACATATAATAGACATTATTATCAATTTTATTTAATTTGACATGTGTAGGTATAGATTATTAAATAATTTAACTTTTTCACTCTTTTATATAAATTCGAATTAATTTAAATGAACTTTTCGACGTAATGTATTTATGCATTATAAATAAAGGAGTATGAATTTGCATAACATATTTGCAAGACTTTAGTTTCAGCCATCACAATTTTGTAAATAATATGCTTTTTGTACCTACTATGAAAATTACATTTATGTATTTAACAAACTAAGTACATTTTATTGTCCTACTAGAAAGAGTACTTAAAGTCCTTCGTTTTGATTGAATAGGTACCTAGATTCTCTCTTTTTACTGGTAAAGTTTGAGATCTAACGGACTAGATGTTCAATCATTTTATGAACAATTCAAGTTATGTCATTAGTATAATATATTACTCTGACTTGTAAAAGTGCCCATGTGGCCGATTGATTGATTTTAACATAAAAAGGTACAGAGAATCTGGGGTCTGATTAAATTGCCTACTACGAAGTAAAAACTCATATTTCATCAAAGTGCTAAACCAATATTCCCCAAAGACGTTATTTCATTTTTAAAGTTATTCAATATGATCAGTCCGGAGTTGTTGAAATGGCAATACTTGTTGGAAACTTCTACTGCCGTAGTTTCGCTGCAAATGGCTCTTGAAGTTTAAACTTACTTTCAATTATACTAGAGGGAGAACGTAATAAGGTCAAATTAACGATTAAACCCAAAATAAGTTTATATCTATTGTAAACAAACGAAAAACAAAAACAAAAACAAACGTTGAAATTGTACATTTGTTTATTTTATTGTTTAAGCGAAAATTTAAATAATCAGATACTTATTAATTAAATGATTGTAGCAAAATAAGAAACCACGGCGTTGGCGCAACAGACGATGACCACTACTGACGCCATCCAGGGGTGAGTAGAAGAACTACATCACTAGGGACCCAATTTTCTCCTAGATGGCGCTGGCGTCGAAATAGAACGCGCTATCGTTTGTTCAACGTAAAATCCTTAAGTAGGATTGCTGATTATTACATTGTATCTCTTCTCATTCCTATGTGTACGCTCGAGTAACGGATCACCGTGCTTATTCCGAACACATTATAAAAGTAACGGATCACCGTACTATTGGACCGTATTTAAGTTACGGATCACCGTGCTTAGTTCGGACTGTAGTAGTTAGAGTAAAGTCCTAATAAATTACCTCAAGTTGTTTATTCGCCCGTTTTCATCAAGTACGTCCATCGATATCACCCCACCACCGTTACATGATTTATTTTGATAAAAAAAAATATATATATATTAAAATATGAAATATTTATAATAATACATACCTACATACATATAATCACGGTTATTTCCCGGAGGGGTAGGCAGAGATCACGGATTTCCACTTGCTACGATTTTGGCAAATCTTTCCTGCTTCATTCACTTTCATGACATTTTTCATACATGCTTGGTCGTTTTAAACTCGACATGATTTAGGGTACTCTTGACCTGACCTTTCTTTAGGATTTCTCCGATTTGGTCGGAAAAAGTTTGACGAGGTCGTCCCCTTCCAACTGTACCATCCACTTTCTTCTCTCTCATACCCTCTCTTTGTTAATCTTCTTTCATCCATCCTCTCTAGATGCCCAAACCATCTTAGCGCCCTTCTCAATTTTCGTCATCTTTAGTCACTTCACTCCTCTCTCTTATCACACTATTTAAAAACTACCCTAACTACCCTAACTACCTACTCGTTATAAACTATCCTGCATCCGGTCCCAACACAAATAAAATATTTAATAACCATCCCAAAAGTGAGTCTGAGTACTTACATCCAGTTTTAACAATCTCCCTGTAGAAATTGTTTAAAAATATTTTTAATAGATAAGGTTTTCTTATATTATAGTTATGTATAATGTAGTAATTTTTATAAATTGTACCTAAGTTAAGATTTATAAAATTGTATGCCCGAAAAGGGTAAAATGTTGGAACCACGTTGGAACCCATAGCATGCATCTGTATACTTTTGTACCTACACGGTTTTATACAATACACTAGCAGCCGCCCGCGACTTCGTCTGCTTAGACCCGGGATAAAAACTATTCTATATTTTAATCCGGGCTATGAACTATCATCGTGCAAAATTTAATCCAAATCGGTCGAGCCCTTTAAGCGTGATTGAGTAACAAAAATCCTAACATCTAAACATCCAAACTTTCGCTATTATAATATTAGTAGGATTAGTGGGATTTTTCTATTTCTATTTTTAAGAGTTCGTTCTTCATGTTTAAGAGCTATAATAATAAATTAATTCTCTTATGAAAAGTATGTGATTTATAATTAACTCAGTGTATATTATTGACTCCCTAAAAACATCGAATTTTATAAAAACCTAACAAGCAAAAAGGGACAAGATGAGTTCAGATCATAGTTGTCTCAGTACACGGCTCATACTTACAGTGAAGTGAACAAAATATGTCTAATCAGTGCTAAAAACAATAAAAAGGTATATCAAACTGATATAGGTCGTTAAATGCTTGTAGATAAGCCAATATGTCAACGTTTACGCATTCAGTATCACACAAATAAAACCGAGAAAAAAATGTAAACATTTGCACAGGTTTCACACACGTACTCAATTGTGGGTGTGAACTACGAGTATGAGCATTTAGTTCAGTTTCTTTTCTGGCTATTTATATAATACAGTGATATGCCTAAAAATGGAACATTTTCGGGTTATCATTTTATTTGTGTGTTTTATCGGCGCTACGTGTGAAAAAATATCTAGATATAATGTAAGTATACTGAATCCATTTAATTTAATGAACACTTTTATTTATTGATTGAACTAGTTCGAATGGCGACCACTTACCGGAAGACGCAGCGTCGGTAGACCCACAACAAGGTGGACTGATGACCTGGTAAACTCTTTGGGGGAGGCCTATGTCCACCAGTGGACGTCTTTCGGCTGATATGATAAACTAGTTCTAAATCTAAATTGAATTTAATACTCAATCTTCCATATTTTCTTGGTCAAATTTGATAGGAAGATATGGGTTTGTGTAAAATCGAATAAGTCATCCGAATCGCCTTCTGTTTGTGATAACTGTAAACAGGAAGAAACCCTTTGAGGGTGAAATTCAACAAGTCTACAATTTTGCTAATTTTGGTGGGATTTTTTATTTTCATATAGTTACCAAAAATATGCTTTTAGAGCGTCATTAGTCATAATTAAATTAGTGTCAAAACGAAGGCCATTCCAATGAGTAGTTTTTTAAATAATGACAATTTATTTATTTCATTTCATTTCACCAAAATTGCATGTTGGCAGTTGGCACCAAAATTAGATAATTAATCCACCTGAATTGCATGTTTACACCTAAATTAGTTTTTTTTTTCAAACATTACTGTTATTTACCAGTAAATCCAGTAATGTAAACAAAATAAAAGTGAACCCGTGTATTTATATAAGTATGAAATTTTATTTTCTACACAGGGTGGTAAACTTAGTTCCTGAGATATATCTATTGTCGTTATTGGCTCCATGCCGCAGACGGAACTGCTGGACGCGGTCTTTTTTCTATGCCTGGGTTAGGTTGGTTAGGTTAATTTATTTTGTAATTAATTTATAATTTATTGTTTCTTCGTTTATTTTATTTATTTTGTTATTTTTTTACGAGATATATTTATATATACATATATATAACAAAGAACGCGGGCAAACCTGCGATATAGCCTACAGCCATACAGAAAGTCCATTCTATAAGCAGGTGAAAGACGACTATAATAACCTGTACTATTTATTTAACAAGGGTGAGAGATTATTTTTAATTTGATAAGTGGTTTTGGATATTGCCCATTACTTACAAAATAACAAACTTACAAAGCTACAATCTTACTGGCTTTTCCTTTTTATATAATATTAGTATAGATAATCATCATATGTATATAAAATATAAATGGTTATTAAAATTTAATTGAAATTGATATCATCTCAATTTTCAGGTAAAATCCGTGCCTCTTCTGCCGGTTTGGTCGCGAATTACTCGAAAACTACTTAACCGATTTTGATGCAATTTTCAGTGGCGTGTAGCTTTTAGCTTAGAGATGATTTAAATATATTTTTTTTTGTGTATATATTTTATGTATGTATATATAAATAAATGCTGAGCGCAGTGCGGGGTTCAAGGATATATAAAACCTACTTAAACGAAATAAACATACATATTTAGGTCAAATATATATTGAATTATACGATCATCAAACGCGTATAAAACATAAATAGATATTTATTTGGTTTTGTATATCACCACATTTTGAAGACAAAATCACTTCTGCCGGTTATATCGCCAATAACTCCGAAACTACTCAACCGATTTTAATGCGGTTTTTATTAGCGTGTAATATTATTTCTCATAATATTTGTGTTATATACTTTTATATTATATATTTTTTTTCTATTTTATTTCAGGATGAGCAGGTAGCTAGTCATAAAACATATATAATCAATTTGTTAAATATACAGGTGTATATTTTATGTTTAGATCATCTTATTTAATATATTTTTTATATAAAATATGATTTATTAATATTTTTATAAAATCGTGAGAGCTACTTATACACTAATAATCGATGCGCCCCGTGATAGCCACGATTGCGGTACATAAACTTGACATATACAGGGTGTCCCAAACTTATGGAACATGAAGGGGAAGTACCTTAAATATCGTATCTTTTAAAATACCATGTTACTCAAGCAGAGTTATTATTTTTTAGCTATTCTTTCGATTGGCATCATAAAAGTAGGGTGATTTTTTTTTGACATTTAAGTCGGTTCGATTCCCAGACCAAGCAAGTATTTTTTAGAAAATCTATGAATGCAGAATTACTAACTTTTAAAAATAACATAAAGTCTTCTTTGAGCAAAATTCACTATCTACGATATTTAAGGTACTTCCCCTTCATGTCCTATAAGTTTGGGACGCCCTGTATACATAAATTATATATTTAACCAATCTTTAACATTAAAACTACATGTGAATGAATATTGTATCGAAATCGGATTAGTAGTTTTCGAGTTTTATGCAAATACCTAGACAGACGCGGCCAGAGACTTTGCTGTCTAGTATAAAATTATATACACTGAAATATTTTGTATATAACATATAATAGTGTTCACTCTAAAAAGCAAATAAAATAATCTCATTTCTTCAATGTACTTTAATTAAAATGCATTTCTTGTTGCATATCCGAGAAGTCGCATGTATAGCAATTGATAGACCTTATATCATTAGAATACGGTTCACTTTGCCACGTCTTCTATAATTTATAGGTGATACTCAGCAATTTTGGTGTCTTCAAAAAATCCACCAAACACACCAAAATTGCAACACCGAAATTAGGATTTGGACTAAAAAAAAACATAACTAATTAACCCTTTTGTACATGTTCCAGTTAACCTTATATTTCGAAAGGGAAACCAAACCGACGCCTAAAATAAAATAGACATAAAATTAAGTTATGCTTAATAATAAATTAATCGTGTCACCAAAATTGACGTAAACTGTATTTTGAACCACCATAATTAGGTACTTACGTGCGTGACGGCTAGCTCCTACACAGTATCACACGTCTCTCATCGCCTGTCGCCAGAGCGGAACTAAACCAATAAGCGACACTCGCGCCATTTGTGTCATTGCGTTTTGTTCGACCATAAAAACATTTTTATTTTTTTTCTACAAAATTATATTATTTCGCAGGACAGTTTTGTTTACATCAGTATGAGGTTTAGTTTACATACGAATGTAACGAAATTTAATCTTAGGATACCTTGACTAATATAGAACACGAATAAATTAAGTAAATGGATAGTTTTTTTGTATTATGGCGTTTTAACAGGTGCAGGACACGTCACCAAAATTAGATTTTCGGCAGTTTATATTTTTTTATGGTCAAGCCAATAGGTTTAAAGTAATTTCCATTATGGCATATAAGATGATGAAATATATTAGCCTTCATAAAAAAAATAGAACATTAAATATAAGAAGTCCTCAGTCCAATTATCACATGCGCCGCGCAAAAATCGCCCTGGGATTTTCACCCTTGAATCATTCAACATTGATTGATTTTTTTCTCATTTAATGTAAAAAACAGGCTTAATTTTTCCCCGTTAACCATTGGCTGCAAAAAAAGTACTGACGCTCATTCAGTCTTATCCATGCAAGGAGACCTGTGCCTAGCAGTCAGCCAAAATCAGCCAAAATCAGCCGAAAGACGTCCACTGCTGGACATAGGCCTCCCCCAAAAAGTGCCAAAATGATCGGTCCTGCGCCTGCGCCACCCGCGTCCAGCGGACTCCCGCGACCTTTACCAGACCCCTTATCATGGTCGGCCTTATCACGCGATAAGTGACAAGATAGGAGCGTCGTCTCGTTCTATCGAACGGTGTCAGCCAGTGACGGACGCTCTATCTTGTCACTTATCGTGTGATAAGGCCGACCATGATACGGGGTCAGGTCATCAGTCCACCTTGTGCGGCGTGGGTATATATATAGACTACGCTGCGCCTACCAGTACGTAATCTACATATTGTTATTTCAGGAGCCGTCTTTCAAAGGACTGTGGACAGTCGAACCAAATCTACTCTATAGAGATAGTGACAATAACATAGAGCAAGCAAGAGTAAGTCGATACAGAGTTTTATCTTTTAATCGACATTTAAAACATTAAACTTCTGTATTTTTAGCGTACCCTGACTTTTTTTAAATTAATCCTTTTTTAGGGTTCCGTACCCAAAGGGTAAAAACGGGACCCTATTACTAAGACTTCGCTGTCCGTCCGTCTGTCTGTCACCAGGCTGTATCTCAAGAACCGCGATAGCTAGACAAATGAAATTTTCACAGATGATGTATTTCTGTTGCCGCTATAACAACAAATACTAAAAACAAAATATAATAAATATTTAAGGGGGGCTCCCATACAACAAACGTGTTTTTTTTTTGCCGTTGTGTCTGTCACCAGGCTGTATATCAAGAACCGCGATACCTAAACAGTTGAAATTTTCACAGATTATGTATTTCTGTTGCCGCTATAACAAAAATACTAAAAAAAAAAAAAAAAAAGGGGGGCTTCCATACAACAATTTTTTTTTTTTCAGGCAGTATCTCAAGAACCGCGATATAGGTAGACAGTTGAAATTTTCACAAATGCTGTATTTCTGTTGCCACTATAACAAAAAATACTAAAAACGAAATAAAATAAATATTTAAGGGGGCCTCCCATACAACAATTTTTTTCTTTTTAATTGTTTTTATAGATAATGGTACGGAACCCTCCGTGCGCGAGTCCGACTCGCACTTGGCCGGTTTTTATAGTTTAGTAACTACTACGACAAAAATATATGTTAAGTGGAACGAAATAAATTGTCTGAAATGAAATATGTAGGCCTGTTGTCTACCATTGTTTATGTTTAATTTACCTCTATTCTTCTATTTTATTTTTACTGTATAATAGTTATTTACGATACAAGTGCCGAAAATAGGAAATCCGCAAGGAGTGGTGATAAATTAAAACACGACCGAAGGGAGTGTTTTAAATCGACACGAGTTGCGAATTACCTATTCGTACGTGTATCGTACATTAACGTTTTACTGTACATATGGCTCTTTAAAGTTTCGACATATGCACGAAAAGTGCTCTTTTCCGCACAGTGCAAGTAGCACCATATGTACTGTAAAGAATATTTGTATTGTATAGTATTGTATGTAGGCTTATTGAAAGTTATTCCATTGAAGTAAATATTAGTCGACTCTGGAATTCTCTGCCCGTGGACTTGAGGCGTGCTAAATCTGTCGCTACTTTCAAAGCTCACCTAAAGGAGCACTATCTGTCTCTGCCATGATTCCTCATAGTCACTATTTTATTTTCCGTCTCTATGGTTAACACTATATGTATACGTATTTATGTAGGAATTTATGTATGTTTATTTGTATGCGTTATGTGTGTATGTTTATTATCAATGTAATTGTGTATGTTATAAGTTCGGTTACTTCCAATTTTGCCACCTACCTATTTTGTAATTTGTTGTTGCTATTTCTCCGCTACCTAAAGGTTGTCTGGAAGAGATCGCTCTTTAGCGATAAGACCAACTGTTGTTAACATATATTTTTTACAAATTGTTATGTCTATTGGTTTCATGTTTTACGGTGTGCAATAAAGAGTATTTGTATTGTATTGTAGTAGTATATTTATTTAATCTCCGTGTGATGTCGGGGTAGAATATAGCCCCTTTCTTCCCGAGGGTGTCATAAGCATCGACTAAGGGAACAGGGTTGAAGTGTGTTGTGGGTTAGCGACCTATTACATTTTGTCGATTTTTTATTGCCACATTTATGCTAATAGTGGCACTGGAACATAAGTTTCATGTCCTCTGCCTACCCTTTCTGGGAATGAAGGATTGAATCTATATATGTACGTTTATTAAAAAGCTCGTGGACCGTAACGTTGTATAAAACCTAACTTTGCCTAGGTACTAAAAAACAACCGGTTCTTCAAATATGATTCATGTATAAAAAAACAGCCATTAAATAGACAGGATATAGATGTTTTTCTAAGGCCAAGCCCAAGATAGCTAAATCATATAGCTTATTCAGACATGACGGTGTTCTTGTAGAACAACGCATTATAATGTTTCTTTGAAGTGAAAACTTCTTTAGCGGCGCTGAGCACTTTTTGGGATGGGGAAAAATTGTTAAATACGCGACAGTGAAGGAGGTCACAAAGTTTTATATTTTGCTGCTAGCCGATTCGACTTCATTCAAAACTGAACGCTATTCGTAAGAGTATAAAGCCGTTAAACACTTTTTGCAATAGCATATTCTGCAAATAAATTTGTAATTTTGTCCAAGCGTCCTTCACCGTTTTGCTATTGAGCAAATTCGAATAGTTCGAATTTGGACGTTATTCCTAAAGAGATAAAGCTTTGAAAAATATTTACCAACGGCAAAAACAAATTGGTCTTTTGTCTGCCGCCGCCGACGGGCGAGCGGCCCGTCGCACCCAACGCGCCCGCGGCCCGTCCGCCTAAATAATTGATAATTGTTTATAAATTTGCGTCAAATTCATTTTTAGTGATACCGTAAGATGTCACGTGACCTGATCGAAAAACTGTTACAATGTTATTAAGTTTCACTTCTGCCGGCACTCCCGGAGTGCAATACGCTCTTTTTTTTTCTTTGTGTTCATATTCAGTTTGACTTATTTTAAGTAGGTTAAGAACTATCATTGTAATAAGCGTTTTTTGGCAAAAAATGACTGACTGTTGAGTTTGTTTCGGCGTTTCTTCTTAACAGTGGTCTTCTTTTTCAGAAACGCTGGTAGAAATTTGACTTGTAAAAGTGCCATTACGGCCTTTTTGCATAATAACAATTCATTTATTTCAAGGCACCTAGACAAAGATCACTTCCCCGGGAGAAAGTTCTTGAAAATGTTTCATTATTTGTTTTAAAATGTCACTATCATTACAGTTTGTCCGCCACGTCGAGGTAGCAGTGACAGAATCAATAATTAATCACCTTATGAAGAAACTGAGACAACGCTACCCACTAGTCAAGAAACAACCGACATCATTACACAAAATGGTGATTAACCTGAGGCAGAGGCTCCACAAATACATTCAGAAGAAAAAACCGAAACGGATAAAGCCCACGAGAATTCACAAAAACATTCGGAAGAAATTGAGGAAAGGGCAAAAAGTAACGGAAGTATTGCGACGTAAACCGAAACGAAATAAATTAAACGCATATTGAGCGGATTCACAATAACGTATGGTTTGTGCGATAATAATAGATTTGCATTAAAACGGTATTTTATTATTGAATGGTCATCTGAGTCATAATATCCTTACTAATATTATAAATGTGAAAGTGTGTGTGTTTGTATGTTTGTCCTTCTTTCACGTCGCAACGGAGCGTCGTATTGATGTGATTTTTTGTATGGGGATAGTTTAGAAGCTGGAGAGTGACATAGGCTACTTTTTCCAGCGGGAAAACATCTAATTCCCACGGGAAAATTCAATATGTTACATTTTCCTGTAACCACGCGGGCGAAGCCGCGGGCATCAGCTATTAAAGTATATATTTGGAAGTTTTGTCATTTTCACTAAATAAATAAATAATAATAATTATTATTATAATTACAATTCATATAATTATGTATATGAAAACTTACTTCACACGGATCTACGATATAATATTTACCTTTAAATTCTGACGTTTCTTGTCCGACTACGGCAGAGCCGAAGCCCTCGTTAGACCTAAAGGCGTCATTTGACCTAATGTTTCATGAGGTTGTAGCTTCGTAATTCTTTGACATATGGGATTTTCGTCACTAGGCATATTTTTTGGTCTTTTTTCTTTTGGCGTAATAATAATTTTCGAGTCTACCACCCGTATTGACTCAGTTTTAGTGTGCCACTTTTGGAGCCCTTATAACCTATCTAATGTACCTCTTTTTTTATATTACCTACATAATTGCATGTGATGGTAAAGGCAGGTGTGCTGTGTGTGTCAAATCTGCCAGAGCCATGTATTGGCCAGGGTAGGTATACTTAATAAGGTTAAATACTGCGACGCCCTGATAATGGTAACCAGATACCGTAGCTTCAGCTTGCAAATCCAGAGGAGTCACATATATTATATACATCTTATTATAGATTTCAGGAAACGTTGTAGCTAGTTGACGGCTGGTGTAGCGCAAGCCCGCGCAAGCCCCCCTACCCTCCCCTCAGGGGTATAGCGAGATTCAGAACTCTCACTCTCTCTGTCTATATCCCACTCTCGCTCGCACCATCACACCTTCCTAATCATAAAAGCCTCAATACAGCGCATAGCAATAACAATAAAAAAAATATTTATTTATTCTTTATTTTTTTTATATGTACTACTATATCAAAAGGTCTCTTTCTCTCCTTGGATAGGTGACAATTACGGAATGTTTTCTTTTTCCATTTTCTCGTCTTGATATGTATGTTTTTGTTGTGTTGCTGTATTTTCCGTCTTCCAGGTTTCAACTTTAACAAGTTTGCGTCATACACAAAGATTTGTTTCGTTTGTTCATCCAGTTCCTGATACAAATACAAATACATTACAAATACAAATAGTTTATTTGCTGAATACAGTTATATAGGTGATGAAAATACCAAATAAGTACCTAATAAGGTTAGGGGGCGACTGTAGCTCACTGGCGGTTCCAGGATATTTGGGGGCTTGATGTTTTTGGTTTGGAGGGACTTGACCCCACTCGGCTGAAGTTAGATTTCATTTATTTAATTATTTAAACTTTTTTGCACTAACCATTGGGCTAAACAGATATTTATAACAGGTGTACGAAAAGAGTATGATAATATGTGGTGTAGACTTAAAATTGATAGTGTTGCTAAATTATGGTGATAAAGTAACAATTAAACAATTATAATGAAAATCTTAATAAGATATTATGGGCCTTGAAAGTTTAGAAAAAATACAGTTTTTTCATTTTGTCCAAGAGTAGGTACCTACATTGAAAGAAACTAGAAAGAAAATTGTATGACAACTATGGAGCAAACTATGAAACAGCAATTTACTTGATTTTTCATACAACGATTAGTACAAATAGCAAACTGTGACGTCATACGTTTATGTCAATTAGTATGAAGCGTTTCGGCTGCCGCCAGCGAGGTCAATCTTTCACATTTTTTTTGGGATTTATGTTTTATAATTGTAGTTGCTCCCATACAAAGATTTGTTCCTCTCCAAAAACAGGTTCGAATGGCATCCTAAAAAAATCTTAGGTCACACCCCTATTTCTGTAACGAATACGAATATTATAATTTATTTAAATCTAAGAGCGGTCACACACGGCGACTTTTTTTAACGCTATGGCTAGTGTCGCACAACAGTGGCCCGTTCCTGAACCTAAAGTTAAGAAGGAATCAATTAAATACATAAAACGCAAGTCCAAAAGGAACAGGGTAAATAAATAAAACATGAAGTTAGAAATGTCGCTGAAATGTTAAACATACTCGTAGTAAATAACTACATACGTTTTCATAAATACCTCCAAATGATTCCCCGCTGATCCTTAGTCTTGCTTGCACCTGGAACCCCAATACAATAGTACGATTATATATTTGTATGAAATCTTCCACAGAAATAGTAGATTACTGCAGAGGCCGTGAAGTAAGGGATTGCTGGACGAGATTGGGGTAGACGGCCGAGTCGTAGACGAGGCCGAATACAACGAGTCCAGCAATCCCTGTTCCAGCCGAGGATTGTATAGTACTTTTCTCAAACGATGTGAGGAAATATTAAAATTAAAATAAATACTTGGTAATCAATTAAATAATAGGTCATTTGCGCCTTTTTTATTTTTTAAACATGCCATTTGAACAAGCCGTTCGAGCACCATGTTTAACCGCACATAAAGTATAGTACCATAGATTTTTTTTTTTTTTTATGAAGCAAGTATGCTAACAGTGTCTAGTGGTGGTTGGCAGTATGTAAATTTTCCTTTGTCAGTTTAATATTAGTAAGCAAATTTAAAAAGTTAGAGTAGCGGACAATAATGGTTTTACTTAGGGTTTTCATACATTACTTCTTGGCCTAAGGCCAAGAAGTAATGTAGGGAGCCATAAACAAGAAACTTCACGTCTTCATTTCGTGATATTAACGCGTACATTTCCGAGCATGTTTGAGAAAAGTTTATTTAAATTGGACAGAAAGATGAACCAATCTTCATTTGTTCATCTTTCTTTTTAACTTAAATAAGTAAGGTTTTGGTTGAGGTGAGAAGAGACTCAATGCGGGAGTGCGATATAAATATAAGCGAAAATATGTTGGGACACCTGATATGACACCATTCATGGCAATGACCTACTCGAAAACCTTAAGGCTAGATAGAAGGAAAAAGAGGCAGCAGAAGATCGTGTCGTGCGTTTAAGAAACCAATGAGACGATCAATGTTATGTCGTATCAAGAACTTTAACTCTAACCGCAAGAACGAGTCTATAATATTTTTTATCTACGCACATATCATTAGTGCTCTAAAATGCGTTCAGAAACCGTAGGAAATGACCAGCATTATTACAACCAATTTTACTATGAGAACTTTCTTGTCTGTGGTAGTAGGTAAAATCTGTACTGTAATGTTATTACAGTACAGATTTTTGTAAGGTTATGAGTTTAAATTTGGAACACCTGTCAAAACTCAAGTGGGTCTCTATTCTAGTATCCATAGATATTAAAACAGTTATCGATGCGAAACGTCAATTCAGTATGTTTTTTTAATATAAACCGCACGACATTTGATCAAGAGTGACATGAGAATAGGAACTCAATTCGTTTGTCTATGATTAAAAAAACATTCGTCTTGACGTAGGATCGAATTGCCGCCATTACTGTTTTCATTTCTTTGTTGGTTTTCGCTGTTACGAAAGTAGAATTGTGAAAAGTTGTTTGTAATTCACATTTTAGTTTAAAATATGAGTAGTAGTGACTCCGAGAACGATATGAACACTCCGCCGGATATCGTAAATGCAGCCACGATTGCAACAAAGATATTTTACAGGTAACACTATAGTAGCAATGCAGGTCATTTTCCTACGGCTTCTGAACCCATCTTAGAGTACTTATGATATGTGTGTAGATAAAGTAGTGTATGCAACTGTACATAATTTAGCCTTAAAACACTCGTGTGATCCTATTATGAAACTCGCTGACGCTCGTTTCATAAAACCACACTCATGTTTTAAGGCCTCTGATTATGTATCAGTTGCATAAACTACTATTGTAATATTCTCCCATCAACTACATCTTAAAATCTTGCCTTGCATGTTATTGATATTAAACGTGACAATAGATATTGTAAGTACTCAGTTAAAATTAGTAGATAAGTATTTTTACACACTAGACAAGGAAAATTTCATGAGTGCTGTTCGCCAACAAAATGTTATGCAGTTTGGCGTAAATTTAACTGTTAATTATGCTGTGTAACCCTTGTATTGTTACAATAACAAAAAAAAGAGTTCGAGGAATTGACAAAGAAGCGGACGGTATCGGGATGATCAAGCCTATTGTCGCGGAGATCGCGAAGTCTGTTATTGTGGTATGTATCCTATCTGTCACTCTAAGCGTATTTTTCACTGGTAACACTGGCGATCGAGGTCGGCGAGTTGAGATAAGTCGGGAGAAGAAGTCTGGATACTGGTACGGTATACGCGGTGTGGCGCGTGCAATCACGTACAGGAGACTCTTGGTAAGCGAAACATATCTATAATCAACTTGATATATTATAGATATTGCAGTGACCTTGAATTAACGTCTACCTTGAGATAGAGCTGAGTTGAAGAATAAATTGATATTCTTTGTGTGTAGCTCGAGTATGAATGTAACAAGCGAGGTGGCTGGAGGTTATCGGTTTGAGTTACTGGAGGTTCATTATGGAGGCTGATGGATGAGCTGTAAGGGTTGTTGTGGAGGCTCGTCGGGGACCACATGGTCCCCACCTCAGTACTCATCGCATACCTATATGAGTTGAGTAAGAGATATGAGAGTATATGAGTTGCGGGATGCACGATGAGTTCTCCCGTGGAGATTCAGTTATGCCGTGCATCCACCGATATGAGCCACGGGACTTGGGGCCCTTCTAATTTTCCCCAAGAGAGTTGAGGTTACATTCATAACAAGAGATACGACTTTGAGAGTGGATGGAATTGAGCGCCCATCGAGTGATGATTCATGGTCGCTGCAGTAGCTGTCATATGTTGTGTTTTATATATGTATAGATCCATGTAGCGAGGTTATTATTACATACCCCTAAGAGTAAATCTCCGCTACACCTATTATAGTAGGAATAATAGGATTTAAAAAAACTCAGAGAAGTCCGCTAGACGCGGATGGCGCATGACCGGTCATTGTGGCACTCTGGGGGAGGTCTATGTCGGTGTCTTTCGGCGAATATGATGATCATGAAAAAAACTCATACAAGTTAAATGTTTGGAAGTTTCTCCGATATGGGGGCGTTTGAAACACGAGAACTTTCACTTTCATCTCCTCCAAAAACTAGAACATCTCAAGATAAAAAAAACACAGAAAACGGTCTAATTAACACCTTCCATTAAAGTTATCAGTCTGGCCGCTCTTAACTCGTTAAATGAGTTTAATTTAAATACTTAAGCCTTACTTGAGAACCTCCATGATTGCTTAACTGAATGTATAAATCTAGCACTAAAAATGCTTCAAAAACTATTAAAACGTTCATTTGCATGATGATTAATCCGTGTTCCAACATTAACAGGAAAGTCGTCATTCACGAGTTCCGTAGGTAATGTTTTGAAAACACGATGGTAATTAATCTGTGATAAGTTAAGTACCAGGACGATTAGAAACATACGATTGGCATTCAAATTTGTTGTTAGGATCAATATTGTGCCACAAGTACTGTAGGAGTTTTTACCATTCTTACCGAACGTGTCGCATCGCACACAATGTTTTTCATTATATTTGTGAGGAAATAAATACATTTTGAACATAGTTAAATCGCAATTAAAAATACATAATGTCAATCGTCCATTTTCTTGAATTTGACTTTAGCCGCGTAAGGCAAAGACCTCTCGGCATTCAGCCACGTTTTATAATCACTGTTAAAATATTTTACAGAGACAACAAGTAAATTACCACATTTTAATTTATAAATCTTTGAATCATTCAGTTGAACTTGTTTTATTATAATTATAAGTATTTATAGGTTTATATTAATGGGGTTTCAAACATCGTATTTGAGTTCAAACCTCCTTGCTTTTTTAACAGACACATAAGTGACAGATACAGTTTCGAAAATCGAACAGTGCTCGATAAAAATGCACCGCGCTTTAAAACCTTCGTGTGAATAAATAAATACATTGTTATCAATTTGTGTTATTTAAGCGTTTTTTTAACGCCCGTTGAAAAAGCGCTCGTGCGAACCAGCTCGTACGCTCGTAATATAGGCTATTGTAGCTTTGTAGGCAGCGTTATGAAGGCCTATGCGAGAATGTGTGATAAAACAAGTTTCTGACAAACAAATCATTTTTGGTACAAGCTTTTATTGCCGACTGTACTTTTCTGTATACCATCATCAATGAGTCATTGAGACGATTCTAACGAGCCCAAACTTAACGGGGTTACGTCGGTTAAGTACTGAATTCCCATGGCCACCTTCTGTATCCATCATCAGATCAGCTCGATGGTACCATAATATTGAATTGTCATCCAAACTATACTTAAACCCATAATTTCAGCTCAATCGGTCACCGGGAAGTGAGTAAAATTTAACTTGCAAGATTTGATGACAAACAGGTGAAACTAAATAAAAGCTTGTAAAAAGTTAAATTCGTCTACAATAATGTAATCCAATATGGAACTCACATTTTTAGTGTTGCGCACCAAACTTTAGTCCAACGGAACAGCTCCTAAGTAAATACCCGGAAAATCATTGGAATATCATTAACATTATACTCTTTCTACTCATCGTTGAGGCAGATTAGTATCAAGCCCAATCAATTAAGGGGAACATAGAGTTCGAGAGAGGGGGATATTTCCTCGAATCAGATCATCCGAATCTCCTAATGGAAGCTTATGAAGTAATACTTTATCCCCATCCCGCTAAAGACGGTTTTCAAATATCTTAAGGATCGGGTAATATTTTATCGGTAACGAAACCATTTTTCAGCCTCCGACGGCATTTTCGGGCCTATTCTGAGTGAATCTTTTCTATATTTTATACGTCGTCTTTGGACAAGTTATGAAAACTAACGGTTGTAAGTAACAGTTTCTCACCAATGTAATTCTTTTAATCCATACTAATTTTATAAATGCGAAAGTGTGTCTGTCTGCCTGTCTGTATATCTCTCTGTCTGTTACCTCTTCACGCTTAAACCTCTGAACCGATTAAGATGAAATTTGATATAGAGTTTGAGTCCCGGGGAAGGACATAGGATAGTTTTTAAGAGTATAAAGCCGTTAAACACTTTTTGCAATAGCATATTCTGCAAATAAATTTGTAATAATACCAACGCGTCCTTCACCGTTTTGCTATTGAGAAAATTCGAATGGTTCGAATTTGGGCGTTATTCCTAAAGAGATAAAGCTTAGAAAAATATTTACCAACGGCAAAAACAAATTGATATTTTGGTCGCCACCGCCGTCCGCTGTGCAAATTCGAATAGTTCGAATTTAGACGTTATTCCTAAAGAGATAAAGCTTTGAAAAATATTTGGCAATGGCAAAAACAAATTGGTATTGTGTTTGCCGCCGCCTGTCGGCGTTGGGCCCGTCGCACCCAACGCGCGCGCGGCCCGTCCGCCTAAATAATTGATAATTGTTTATAAATTTGCGTCAAATTCATTTTTAGGATGACACCGTAAGATGTCACGTGACCTGATCGAAAAACTGTTACAATGTTATTGAGTTTTCACTTCTGCCGGCACTCCCGGAGTGCAACCTGGTCTCTTTTTTTTCTTGTCTGGGTTTTATTTAATTAACATAGTATGTAAGATGTTGTGGATGCTAACCCACTATGGATCGTTTTGGGTCTGAAATAAACGCTTTTTATATCATTTATTCAAGTCCCTGTTTGGCAGCGACGCAGCGGAATAGCCCTTTGCGTGATTAATGCTCAGAGTCGGTGATGGCAGAAGGATGGATGGTTGCGGTAGAGATCATAACACGAGGCCTATCTGACTCTTACTTTTTGCATTCACGAGTTCTATGTGTCCATGACGACCGGTTTTATTAAATACTAGCTGATGCCCGCGGCTTCGCCCGCGTGGTTATAGGAGAATGTAACATATTGAATTTTCCCATGGGAATTAGATGTTTTCCCGCTGGAAAAAGTAGCCTATGTCACTCTTCAGCCTCTAAACTATCTCTATACAAAAAATCACATCAATACGACGCTCCGTTACGACGTGAAAGAAGGACAAACAAACACACAAACACACTTTCACAATATTAGTAAGGATATCGTTATTTAGCTGTGTGTGTCAGAATCAGCGTGAAACATTATTACTAGCGGCTCTAGAAGTCGCGAGTGTCGCTCGAGATTATTTATTTTCAAAAATGTCATCATTCTCCTAGCGTTGTTCCCGGTTATGCCCCTAAAGGAGCTCGGGGTCCGCTTTGACACCTAATCCCAAGATTTGGCATAGGCGCTAGTTTTACGAAAGCGACTGCCATCTGACCTTCCAACCCAGAGGGAAAACTAGACCTTATTGGGATTAGACCGGTTTCCTCACGATGTTTTCCTTCACCGAAAAGCTAACGGTAAATATTCCGTACATAAGTTCCGAAAAACTCATTGGTACGAGCCGGGATTCGAACCCACGACCGCCGCTTGACAGCCGCATGCCTGAACCACTAGGCTACCGTAGCTTCTAAAATGCTTGATTCTTTATTTTCAAAAATGTAATCTAAAAAAATACCATACAATTGCCTGCTGCCATACCTACTCACAAAATTACTTTTCATTTTTTCACAAGAGATACAATAACAAATACAGTCAGTATTATCGCAAGACAGCACTCTTTTTTTACATTAAAACCATTTTTAAACAAGGCTATTATAATTAAGAACTGAAATTGTATACCTATATTCACATTAAACGTCCTAGTGCCTTTCACCGCACCTACAGATTGCATCATTGGGAGTTAACAATTATGACAACATAAATGACAGAGTATCCACTATTAGAGCAACGGCAAGCACTGGGACATTTACCTTAATTACATGAAGCAAGATAAACATAAACATTAGGTATTTGTGCGACTTTCACTTTCACTTTCTTTAATGAAGGTATCCATCAAACACGCCTTTACTTTCAGATTTAAATATATTTTTCACACTCGTTCTGATATGTTTCTATTATAAATGCGCGGTATCAGGTATCCCCGTGTTCTTTGTCCGTAATAATAATGAAGTGATCTCGGTTCAACAAACATTTTACGTGACGTTAATTGTTTTACTAAAATTACAGGTTTTACCTATCTTGAATGCAGGGCATTTATACTGGTAGAATCGGTTGAGAATTGCGACCTGTGCGAAAACAGCCGGACAGCCGGACGTCAGGACAGACATACGAAAGCATTTTTGCCCAAACTGAACGGAGAACTTCGTTCGCTTCGCTCGCTCGTTCAATTAAAAATCTCGATGGGATAATAAAAGAGATGTACCTAGTCCAGAATCAGAAGGTCTATTTTACTCGACGTATTGGTATGATACCAAAAGGAGAATGCTTAAATAACGCCTGGAATGTGCAGAGGGGTGCAATATAAAAAGACGTAATTGAATATGTCTAAACAGATTAAATAGAAGTCTGAAACTCTGGAGTAATAAACACTAATTAATTAGTATATTACTAAATTAACACATTTTTTTACATAGTCGTTAGTTTCATTTCATCTATGTAGTTCTTATGTCACATTAGAACGTTTAACATTCACATCGATCTAAGCGACATCTATTGCAGTTTTTATGTTAACGTAACCCAAAGAAAAATCTTAATAATAGCAAAATCCCAAGTTTTTGAATATTTTTTAAGGAGTTTGACGATACCTTATTAATGTGTGATTGGGTCTTGTACATATCAGACATTTCCTTGGTCACAGCAAAACAACAACAAGGTGTACATATCCATACTAATATTATAAATGCGAAAGTGTATGTGTTTGTTTGTTTGTTTGTCCGTCTTTCACGGCAAAACGAAGCGACGAATTGACGCGATTTTTTAAGTGGAGATAGTTAAAGAGATGGAGAGTAACATAGGATAGTTTTTATCCCCGTAATCATCCCCTAAGGGGGTGAGATGGGGGGGTAAAAGTTTGTATGGAGTTGCGATATAAACGAGTTCCACGCGGACGGAGTCGCGGGCAGAAGCTAGTAGTAAAATAATTTTCGTAATTTGAACCAAAACAAACTTTAGAATAAACGTAATTTCTAAGTCTAAGGGGGAGCCGATCTTCAGTTCTGTAGCGCCGAGTTTCACAGCGGTGCAACGCAACTTTAACCAGGGGTCAATTTGACACTTACTATTTGTTTACCAAATTGATACCAATATGTATGGAGAGCTATGGTAGCCTAGTCTATCAAGCTTGAGGCAGCTAAAGGTGGTTGTGCGTTCCAATCCTGGGTTTACTTTAAACTTTACAGCTTTTCGGTGAAGAATAATATCGTAAGGACAAGTATCCTGCATACATCTGTGGAAATCTGCATAATGTGTATGTGAAGTCCCCAACCCGCACTGTGCCAGCGAGGGAAATACGCCCACTTCGTCTCATCCATGAGAATCTGAATTTAAGTAATATTGTTGTAAATGAAATCTTGTTTTCTATTCTATTATAATTATTATGTGTTTTGATTACTTTGTACATTTCAATGCTATACTCTTATTACATATATAACAATGTTGTTTATTCTGTTAAGTGATGACATATTATGATTCTTCTTATTCCTATTACTATTATTTTGACATCTCGAGTCTTATCTTATTATTCTTGAATACTCTTTTTTCTATGTTTGTTTTTATGCTGTTATATGTATTACTGCATGGATTGATTCCTTATTGGCAATAAAGAAACTGAATTACTGAATTACTGAATGTATTTTAGTCTATAATCGTGTGTTTTTTAAATCTTTTTCATGGCGGCGCGATGCCTTTAGTTGGGAAAAGTATTTGGTGGCTGTATGCGAAGGAGGGTCTTTACCTCACGACCAATTCAACAAAATGGAAGATTGACATTTATTATATTTTATTGCGATTCTTATTTTTTGTTTGAAACAAATGTATTTTCACGCCACTGCTCGGAAATGTGGCAAAAGATGGTTAGAATTCAGGCTTAAAGCTTAGTTAGGGTGGTAAATAGGGTTAGTTGGACGTCGCACGAACCGGCCATCTATGAGTTCAAACTGTCCAACAATGTTTTTGTAGTCCAGTTTGAACAGCGATTCGAACAATCACAGCTCCCCCCACCCCTGCCTCCACCCCCGCCCGCGCCCGCTCGCGTGTTGAGGGCAGTGCGCGGTCGGCCCGGCGCGCTGCTGCTGCTGTTTCATTTGCTGCTGCTGTTGATCTTTAATTAGGTACTTCATTTTGACTTATAATTATAATTATTTGCAATTTACTCGCAGTAGGCGTGAAAAGCACTATGTAATGTCTCGGCCAAAAGTGCAATAGATGGACTCGTCTCCTTCGAGGTCCTCACCTGCGGCTCGGACCTCGAACACACTCATCCGTCTATTGCCTACTTTCTAGCCTTTACAACAATGTACTATTGTTTCCTCGCAAATGTGATGAAAAACATTTATTTATTTATTTATTTATTTAAACTTTATTGCACAAATATAAAAATAGAGGTACAATTGGCGGACTTAATGCCTTAAGGCATTTTCTACCAGTCAAACATTGGGCTAAACAGAAACTTTAGTGGTGCAGGACAAACATTGACAACAACAACACACATTGGAAACATTGTGAGTGACACGGATGCTATTTTTTTTTATAGACTCGAGCTATCAAATCCTTCCGCCTTTATAGACTGGCTTTTATTACACTCTTGTTCGTAAAAAAACACTTACCAACCTCGTGGCATAATGTACTATTGCGGCTCCCCATCCTCCGCTGTTTTTATTGTTTTATTTTACGAATACTTTTGGTCCTCATATTATTACATTAACTTTAAAAATAAAATTGTGTTTCTGTGGACGTCTATAATTGGATATTTTATTAGCTTTTGAGTTTTGTAATTGTGCCCTAAAAAATTTAAGAAGCTGAGACTTCCTCCTGTTAATGCGACCTGTAGGGGCGAATAACGGGAAACCCGGACATCCGGACACACAAACTATTTTCGGGCCAAGCTGAAGCATAGAACTTCGTTCGCTTCGCTCGCTTGTTTGATAACTATAAAGGCTGATGAATAATGATCATTATGGTCAATGAAATATATAGTTTATCGGATTTGGGCGAGGCAGGTCGGTTTCTTATTTTGTTGAATTCGTAGTAGGCCAGTTTCTGATATTGTCATATTCTTAGGTCAGTTTCTTTTTTGGCGGTTTCGTAATATGTCATTTCCTTATTTTGCCAGCTTCAAAGTAGGGCAGTTTCTTATTTGCCTCGCCCAAATCGTTTATCGCGCTATCATTCACCCATTTATTTTATATATATTCTGAATGTGAAATGCAAGTGACGAATAGTCTTCCAGCTTGCAATATTAAATTCGCGGAATTGTTCGTCGCGACCGTTTCTGCATACCTTATAAAAGCTTTTCCCCGTTATGAATTTAAATTGTTATACTTGATGGAAAAGTTCCATACGTGAAGCAAAGCCTTTTATTATAGTTCTGAACTAGGATTAAAGTTCACTTGAATACCTTTGATTTGATCAGGTGATCAGTGGATTAATTCAATTATCATTTTCAATACCTAGGATCTTACTAATGACACAGCTCTATAATTTATTATCGAATTGATGTTGCTCAAATAAATGTTTTATTATTACTTTATTCATCTGTAATTTCTTTGAAATTGCTATTTGTATGCCAATTCAAAACAAAAAAACTTTGACATTCAGTGTTGTATTACCTAAATTCGACGACCGGTTAGTCTAGTGGGTAGTGACGCTGCCTACGAAGCTGAAGGTCCTGGGTTCGAATCCCGGTAAGGGCAAATATTTGTGTGATGAGCATGAATATTTGTTTCTGAGTCATGGATGTTTTCTATGTATTTAAGTATTTCTATCTATTAAATATATCGTCGTCTAGTACCCATAACACAAGCCTTATTGAGCTTACTATGGGACTAGGTCGATTTGTGTAAGATTGTCCCATAATATTTATTTATTATTTATATTTCACAAATAAAAATCTGAATCAAATCTATCAACTCAATTCAATTACGTAAAAATAAATAGATATTAAATATCAAATCGATTTTTCCTCTTTGATTTTACCAGAAAGCAGTCCCCGCGAAGGATACGGGCGACTGAATCCGCGATTACTGTATGGTAAATGATTTCTACTGCATACTGGAATAAGATGATTCTGTGTATGAATGGTGAGTATGGTTGTAATGGATGATGGGTGAAATGAAGAATGAACTATGTGCCATTAAACTTTTTCAAGTTATTAACTATGGAGGTAGCGAGTTTGCAAAAAGAGGCTATTAATATTGTACTTTCTTTGCGGATGATTTCCAATTTCGGGCTGTCTTTTAAAAGGTGGTCGACGTATTGTGAGGTGCTTCCATCGCACGGGCAAAGGTCTTCGGTTATCTTGAAACGGTATAGGTAGGATTTGTGGTAGCCGTGTCCTGTGAGAATTTGGGTGAAATGGAATGAGATGGTCTTGTTTCGTAGATCTTGAATATGCTGCAAAGTTGGAAGCCAGTTTTTCAGGTGTGATCCAGTGGTAGATGTTTGGTAGAAGTTGCTGCTTGATTCCATGGTGTGGGTATTACAAAGTCTTTTACATAGGATATGGGGTATTGTTTGAAGTCGGGTGTTTTATGAAGGGTGGCTGCAATTTTGGCTTCTTTGTCTGCCTCCTCGTTTCCTGGTTTTCCAGCATGCGCTTTGATCCAGCAGAATTCTATGGTTACATTACACGTTAACTAATTTAATTATTGCTCATTTACAAATAAGTTCGCTAATACTATAGTATTTTTTTTTTATTAATGGTTCCTTATTCGGCGTCTAAAGATATTAACATTGTCTAATAATTTTAGTTTGTTAGGCAGACAGTTGTACAATTTAACGGCTGCACAATTCACAATTTAGGCGCAATAAATATCCCTAAGTGTTTATGGTCTGTCGAGAGATTCTCTCCTTCTTTGTCTCGTATCTTTTGTCACCATCACCAATAACATCGGATCATTTAGCAGAATCCGATGAAATTGTGCGAAAAACTATCGGTTTTTTGCGATTAGTCCAGACCGCCTATAATCTTTATAACCATTGGTTTTTGTTCAATTTAATCTTGTTTAATTTTTTTGTAATACGTTTTGGTCATAACTTTTTTGAGTATTTTTTTTTGTATTGTATGGTATACTAGCTTCTGCCCGCGACTCCGTCCGTGTGGAACTCGTTTATATCGCAGCTCCATACAATCTTTTACCCCCCCATTTCACCCCCTTAAGGGATGACTACGGGGATAAAAACTATCCTATGTTACTCTCCATCGCTTCAACTATCTCCATTTAAAAAATCACGTCAATTCGTCGCTTCGTTTTGCCGTGAAAGACGGACAAACAAACAAACAAACACATACACTTTCGCATTTATAATATTAGTATGGATGTGGATATGGATATGGATATGGATTTATTATACACACACACACATAATATATAATACTTATTATAATATTTTTAATAAATTATTCTTACTTTTATTACTCACACAAAATAATGTTAAACTCATAGAATACATATCATGTAGTCAAGATAACGGGCACTGTTTTTACACGGCTCCTATGCAAATCTGTTTCCTTGGGTCGTCTTCATTATAATCTTTGAGTCATCTAGATACCTATTACATTCAGGAATGCGGGCCTCATAATATGTCTTGTCTAATTCTTCTTTGTTAAGAGACCGCTGGCCTTAGAAGTGGCCACTCACCCGTCTGAAATTAAAATAGGCAAGCTGACGCTTGTTTACCACCGACGTGGTTAAATTTTGCTGTGCCACCTGTGGAGCAACCACCACTGCCACCTTACTAGGTATAGAATTAGACTCAAATATGAGCTGGAAATGCCATATCCAAAAAATTGTCGTCATTTCTCTACGCCCTCCAACATCTAAAACGAGCGACTGACCTAAAGACAGCCCTTACGGCATATTATTCATATGCGACTATGCGTATGCGTACTCACGAATATCATATGGCCTAGTCCTTTGGGGAAATAGCAGTGACATTGATGAAATATTTATTTTGCATCAGAATTTTAGTTAATATATACCAAATGGAGTAATGCAAACCTTACTTTATCAAACATCAAATACTAACTGTTACTTCCATGTATATTTTCGCATCTAATTTTTTTAGGAAACACTTAAATTTATATTCACCGCAAGCAACAACTCAAATTAAAAGAAATAAACGCAACCTCAACCAACTAATACTGCCATTTTCGAAATTAAAAGTCATCACTAGTAGCCCCCATCATATATTATGACTATTAAAAATTATAATCACCTTCCTAATGATATAAAAAATCAAGAAAATCCAAAACTGTTTAACAACCAATTGAAATTGTTTTTAAATAAACAAATGTTTAAAGGCCAGGTCAGGAGTACCAACCGACGAGCCTGTATGAGAAGATGTATGGATGTCATCGAAGCGAAAGAAGTATGTAAGGACCGTAGTATTTGGTGTTCCTTAGTCCCTGCCTACCCCAATGGGATACGGGCGTGAGTATATGTATGTATGTATGTGTAAATGTTTTTATAGTTTAAAGGAATATTTTAATAATGTCGGCAAGTGAAAAATGTTACCGTGTGTTTTGTGTTAATAATATTTTATTAGCTTTGTATAAACTTACTTTTAATAATTAGTTAGACCTCTGCTATGATATTGCTTTGCCCTTGCCGGGTGTCACATGTATACCTACTTATGTGTTAATTCCATCCAATTTTTGTAATGTGATATGCAATAAACGATTCTATTCTATTCTATTCTGTTCAACCACACCAAAAAGACCCTCAGTGCTCTGCGCGTTCAGTATAACACACTTTCAGGGTGCTGTTGGGGCTGCCTTGGTGCTGAAGCGCCTCAGGGATGTTCGCTGAGTGGAGCACTGATGGCTTCCACGCCGTGCTGCGCAAGCGCGTGGCGTCCCAGTAGGCCTGCGTGCGCGCGTGCACCAATACTCTCCTGAAGATGGTCGCGGAAAGGATGGACAGTCCTATCCTTACTCATTGGATGACTGTGCATGTGCATTCTAATGAGCAATTTTAGTACGACACTTTAAATAATTATTAATTATAATGAAAATTAAGATTATAATTACGTCTATTCATTACTTTTCTTTCATGATTGTTGAAACTCTTCCTATCCAAATTTCTTCTCACTGAAAAGTTTTCACCGGCTGAGTAGTAACCATTATTTTTATCACTTTCTACAAATCTAGTGTAAGTATCGAAATTATTCCTGTAAGTATAGTTGTCTTCAGTTCCACGAACATCTCTTAGATTCTTCCTTAAAAAATAATATTTATTATTAATACTATTTCGATTGTTGCCATCATGTTCATGATAAGTATTTATGTCGTTTTCATACTGCAGTAGTGGATTTTGTTTCCTTAGTCCCAGTAATTGCGGTTTTTTTCCTGCAAGTCTGTCGTCGATGTATGGGATAGTCTCAGGTTTGACATTATTATGACTATTCTTTGTATATATATCATTGTGTTTTGACCAAGCATTGACAGAAGCGTTAGCTTTATCGTCTTTAATTATATCTGCGGTGACATTAACAAGTTCATCAAAGCCAACACCTGCTTTTTGTACCAAATTAAAAATGACGTTTACTAGTTTGTTATCACTTATATCACTAAAATCATTAAAATTTGCAGAGTCTGTGGTAACCGAGAAATACGTGTGAGAGTTTATGGTATCCGTAGTTGAGGGTGGCTGCATAACTTTATAAGCTTGACTTTGCTTATTAGTGGAATACTGTGACACTAATTTCAAGCGAGACAGGTCTTCGTTGGATAGCTTAAGCAAGCTATGCAGTTTTACTTTGGATATTAAATTGTTCTGTAATGTTTCTTCATTGTTATCATGATGTTCAGAAGGTAGTTGAAATTTGGGTACTCTGTTGAAAATGCTGGAATGATTTCTGATTGCAGGTTTCTGAAATTAATAATGAAACATATATTAGCTCTGGTTTATTTTGTTTATCTAGTGTTATAACTACGTATCAACAAAATTACCATATTAGATGAAATGTGCCCATTGCTCGGCCTCATATTTTCGTCATTCTGATGTTTTGCTACAGTATCTATTGATTTTCTGACAAAGTAGCGATCTCTAACTTCTACTGTTGGATGCTTACTTAATTGCCTGTAACAAATGTTGGTATGGATGAAAAAAAGAAGCAACATTTAAAAATTGTTCATACCCACAATACATTTTGATTTACCTAGGTTTTGAAAAATATTAAAAGTACTTGTTTGAGTAGTTTTCTGTAAATATTTATAGATAAAGAAACATTATAAGGTCTATTTTTTTAATGATGATTCTGCTACATGGCAATCTGTTCTAAGAACAATAAGCCACTTTCTTTGCCGACAAATATCTGTTTAAATGTTATCTCCGAGAGCCATAAACTATTGAAAAAATTCTTTCCAATATACTCTCTCTAAGTCTTATTGTGGAAATCTCTTGGTGAGATTAGGGATATCATGTCTCTTTAGTCGGGTGTATTGAAGTCCTCCTGTTCCGCTCAGCGTCTGGGCAAGTTTATTAACGAGGGTTGTTAGCTTCTTCTGGTATTTAAGGCTGCTTTTGGCTATTTCTTGCCGGACAGTTTTTATGCCGAGGTCTAGGCACATGTATTTGTTGCTGATGCACTGGGGGATACCGAACATTGTCCTTAGTGTTTTCTTTGGAATCTTTCTAGGGTGTCGAAGTTGCTATTACGAGCGGTTCCCCGTAGCTCAATGCCGTAAGTCCAGATAGGTTAAAGTATCGATTTATATATCAGCAGCTTGTTGTTGTCATTTAGTTGCGATTGGCGACCAATTAGCCATCTGAGGTTTCGAAGTTTTCCATCTAGCTGCTTTCTTTTAGTCCAGATATGTTTTTGCCATGTTAATCTTCTGTCCAAGTGTATTCCCAATTACTTCGAGTTATTTCCTTGAGGAATTGTTTCGTCGTTTAATTTGACCGGAGGGCAAGTTTCTCTTCTGAGGGTGAAAGTAACGTGAGCAGATTTACTTTCATTTGCCTTCATTCGACATATTTTCAGCCATATTTCTACTTCATGTAGGTAGGTGATTTTGCAACAGAAGAGAAGCAGTTTCTGGGTTAGTGTGAGTGGACAGTATGGCCGTATCGTCAGCATACGTCACAGTTGACGTGTGTTCGTTTGTTGGTATGTCTGCTGTAAAGACAAGATACAAGACTGGGCCCAGAATAGTACCCTGTGGGACACCAGATTTGATTTCATGGAGGTCGGAGCATTCTTCATTGTACTTCACCTGATAGCTCCTTTTGTCCAGGTACGATTTAAGTATATTAAGAAAACAGTGTGGCAGTTTTCTCCTTTATGTATTTTGGATATGAGCTATGTTTTGGTGGCTTCCCTTTGGTTTTACGTTTGATGGTAGCGAAGTTAGCAGCATTATGTATCGACCTATTACATTTCGCCACCTCATCATCCAGTTCTTCTATTGTGCTGATTTTAGTTTTTAGATTCATGCTTGTTGTTATATATTTTCTATACATTTCCCAATTTGTGGTTTTGGAGTATATTTTTGAGGAAGGTTCCACTAGAGTAACGGTTGAGTTTATATTCAGGATGACTGGAGTGTGGTCAGATGTGAGGTCAGTGCATGGTTCTATTGTTACGTAATTAATGTCTACATTTATTGTTATAAAAAAGTCTAGCAGATCAGAGGTCTTAACTCTGTCGGTAGGCCAGTAGGTAGATTCTAAGCTAGATAGACATTCCAATTTCATGTCTTCCGTTACTTTGAAGAGTTGCCTTCTTCTCGTGTTGGTCAATCTGGAGCCCCAATGTATATGCTTAGAGTTCCAGTCACCAGCAGTTATAAGTTTTTTGCTTAGTATAGCGAAGTAGTTAGTAAAGTCCTGAGCTGATGTAGTGTGTCTAGGAGGACCGTAAACCGCAGAGAATACGGTTTCGTGATTCTCATTTACCAGTACAATTAAGGTCGCTTGAATCTTATCTGTACGATATTCTACCATGGTGTAGTGTTGGATATTGCTTTTAATAATTACTGCAGTGCCACCGTGCAGCCGTGGCTATCTCCTGAGGGTTGAGATGGTATAGTTATTAAATGTTACGTGTGACTTTATGGTAAACCTCGTTTCAGAAATTAAAGCTGTCGATCCTTTCTGTTTGAAGAAAAGTTTTAAATTCTTGACGTGTTTCCGTCAAGCCGTTGGCGTTCCAAGTGACAACTCCGACACTGCGATTCATTTCTTTAGAAGGCTGCTGACTAATTGAACCATCATTTTGTCAATCATTTTATCCATCATTATATATATATTGTGTGATGCAGTTTTTCTAGCATTATTTCCATTACATCGGTCAAGTCATTTAGGTCGTTCTTTCTCTCTGATGGAGGAGCTGGTGGTCTAGGGCATGCAGCTTCAGCGTATGTTCTTTTTGAGTTGAGTTCACGAGGAGTAAAACTCTTTGTGATATTGTCCTCCAAGTTCCTATGGGTTATGTATAAGGTCTATTACAACGTGTAAATTCAGGCTACCCTGTCCTCAATCTATTACGAGTATTAGTAAACAAAAAGAAAAAAAAAGAAACTTGCCTTTTTTGATCGGTCACTGGACTCTTTTTTTTGTTCGACAGCGTTTTTTTTCCTGAGTCTATGAGAGGCATTAACACAAATTCAGGTAGGTCTCCGTTGTGATATTTTTTGTTGTATCCTGTAGGTACATTAAAAAAAAACACATTAAAATTTCTAGAACATACAGACTGAATGTTCAATACAAATTAAATCTTGAACAAAATAGATATACAAGCGACCTATTGAAAGACTTTCACCTGTATCTGATGCTGAAATTTGGAACATGTATTTCAGCCTGGAGCAGAGAGATCATCTAACTGCTTCTAAATCTCATATTTATCTGCGCTTGCGCACTAAAGACCGATTCATACTTATCTGATGTTATATGAGTGTGAGTCTAGTCGTACTAAATGGAACGACAGATAAGTATGAACCCGGCTTTAGGGCCGCCGAGACGCGCAACTCTCCATACAAACGTAGTATTATTAAATAAAACAATGTCGTTCAGTTGAAAGCCTTACGGAGAAGAAGGTTATTTTATCATCCGTTACAAGTTATATGTCAAAAGACAATATAGACCGTACACACAGTCATACCAACATACAGTGTTTATTTGATGTTACTATACTAAAATATTCATCTCAACACCCCAACTACAGCAAATAAACTAAACATTTAAAAAAAAACACAAAAAATATTTTTATTGAAATACAGGTTGACTACCCCTGACTTACTCCCATAGCTTCTATACATTTATAAACCCTTAACCCTTTGTGAGTATGTCAGCAGGCATAGAAGTTGTTGGCACATACTGTAAATTAATTATTTTGTCACTAACTGCATCTTTAACAAAATAATATCTGATATCTATATGCTTACTTTTTCTATGACAAGAATAATTAGCCACCAACTTTTGTGCACTCTGACTATCGTTATACAAAGGTACAGTACACAAATCTCCTGTGATTTCACATAGCAAAGCTCTTAAATAGCTCTTATAGCCTCTTTACTTGCCTCTGTTATAGACATTAGTTCAGATTCCATACTGGACAAAGCAACAGTCCTCTGCTTCTTGCTCTCCCAAGAAACAGCTGATCCTGACATTAGGAAACAATAACCAGTAAAGGACTTACGATCTACAACATTACTGGCCCAATCAGCATCAACATAGCCTTCAAGCTCAACTTTACTATTCACATATTTTAAACACAATTTTTTTTGTTTGCTTTAAATACTTAAGAATACGTTTTGCATAGTTCCAATGTTCATTTGTATGACATTTATTAAATTGACTAAGGAAACTGACACTAAACGAAATATCTGGGCGTGTCAAAACAGCAAGGTATAATAAACTTCCAATCAGCTGTTGATATGGAATTTCTGTATCACAATTCTCACATTTCTCAAGATTTAATTTACATTCCATTGGAGTACTAGCACCTTTACAATTTAACATATTAAATCTTTCTAATAACTGCTCTATGTATTGCTCCTGGTCTAATGTAATAACATTATTATCTTTATCAATTTTTACACGCATACCTAGACATTGCTGAACTTGCCCTAAATTTTTAATCTTGAATTTAGAACTCAAAACACTTACTAATTTATCAGTCTCAGCTTCACAGTTAGAATAGACAAAGAAATCGTCTACATACAATGCAACAATAATTTTCACATCATTATACATTTTTGTGAACAGACAAGGTTCTAATTTACATTTTTTAAACCCTAATTCACACAAACATTGTTCGACTCTTTCATACCACGACCTGGATGACTGTTTTAAGCCATATATGGCTTTATTAAGTTTTACAATAACCTTTTCTTTTTTATTATTACAAGAAATATCTGGTTGTACCATGTAAATATCTTCTTTAAGGTAACCATTTAAAAATGCAGTCTTGACATCCAGATGGGTAATATTTAAATTCAATTGCACAGACAAAGCAAATAACAATCTTAGCGTCGAGTGTCTCACAACAGGTGAGAAAGTGTCCATATAATCTATACCTGGCCTCTGCGTGAAACCTTTAGCCACTAATCGCGCCCTATAACGCACACTTTGATCACTATTGACTTTTTTTTTAAACACCCACTTACACTTCACTAAGATCTTGTCCGAAGGCAGTTCATCCACTGGCACCCACGCCTGGTTCTCTTCAAATGCTCGCAGCTCATCTTGCATCGCCTCAATCCACATGTCTTTATCAGGACTGTTTAGGGCTTCCTGTACGCTCAGGGGATCACCAACACATTCTGCATTTTCTGACATGCATAGGTTTGTAAATCCATAGCGCTCCGGCTGCTTCCTGACACGCTTTGGCTGAACTTCCTCTGGCTGGTGCTCTGGTTGTGGCTGCTCCTCTTCTACTTCTTGCTGCAAAGTAGTGTCTAGATCAGACTCTACATTATCATACTCAGATTCAGCAGACATGTTCAGATCCAAGCGTTCAGGTTCCATCTCAATTTCTGTGTGTTCCTGCTTCACATCACAGACAGAACTTTTCTGACACATATTATCCCCAACTGAAACTGACACGCTTACGTCTGAACATATCTTGTCATTTTCCTGGATTACTACATCCCTACTAGTAGTTATGCATCTCTTTATAGGATCATAAACTCTGTATCCTTTCACATTTTCTGGAAAGCCCACTAGGATATGTTTCCTTGACTTAACATCCCACTTAAGCCGTTTTTCTTTTGGAACGTGAACCATGACAGGACTCCCAAATATTCGTACATGGCTTAAATCTGGCTTTTCATTAGTCCAAAGCTCAAATGGTGTCCTGTTATTAAGCCCCGATGCAACTGACCTATTTTTTAGATACACGGCAGTATTTGTGGCCTCTGCCCAAAATTTTTTGTCCATATTTGCATCAAATAACAAGCAACGAGCTCGTTCAACCACTGTACGTATGTTTCTCTCTGAAGATGCATTCTGTTCAGGGGTATAGGGATTAGTTTTTTGATGCACTATGCCTGCCGCCTTTAAGAAACTTTCAAATTCATTACTACAAAATTCCAGGCCACCATCTGTTCTAAATATCCTAATTTTACTGTTCTGTTGATTCTCAACCATTGCCTTGAACTCTTTAAAATATTTAAAAACTTCACTTTTCGCTTTGAGGAAATATACGAAAGTCATTCGGGAATAATCATCAACAAGTATGAGAAAATACCTTGATCCACCAATAGATGTTGCCTCCATGGGTCCACACACATCACCATGGATAATATCCAAAACCTTGGTACTCCTTGTTCCAGTATGATTAAATGGTAAACAGGATTGTTTACCCTCACAACATACAGTGCATGTACTCTTGCTGATCACTGACTTATCACTGTATGTAACACCCGTAACTGCACCATCCCTCATTGCATTCAAGTCTTTCACATTTAAATGGCCCATTCTTCTGTGCCATACTTCGCAACTGACTGAAGGTGAAGACGTAAACAAACAATGTTTATGTTCCAAATCTAACCTATAAACACCATTGATTAAATTCGCCACGGCCACCAAATCATTGTATTTGTTGTAAACAATGCAGTGGTTTTCTTTAAACTCAACTCTGTTGCCGTTTTTAATCAATTGACTGATCGATATCAAATTCGTGGTGAGGTTAGGTACACATAACACGTCTTTCAAAGTCACTTCATATCGGCATTCTGGAGTCACAGTCATGATGTCAACATCGCCCGAACACAACACTGGCATAGCTTCTTGACTTGCTGCTATTATGTCCTTGATACTTGGGCTAAAACATGTATTTCTCATCGTACTTTTGTCAATGACTAAATGCCGACTCGCACCACTATCTAAGTAGAACTCTTCCTTACTGAAATGTCCACTTAAAAACACAGCTGAGAATGCGTGTGTCTTCTTCACTTGCTCCGCTTGTACGTTATTTGACTGGCACTGGTTCTTATAATGTCCAAACTGCTTGCATTTGTAGCACTTAATTTTCTTTTCGCCATTGTTGTTGTTGACGTTTCCCATAGACATAGATGATCCGCCATGATGCATTTTATTCTTGCCAGAGCTGCCAACTTTATAATTTTGCCGTTGACCGTGCTGCCCTCTACTCAGGAATGCGTTGCTAACTTCACAGTCATCACTTGTCAAATCTAGGAGTTTCGTTTTTATGACATCTGCCGTAATGGCGATTCCCGAATGTTCTATTGCCATCAACATGGGCATGTATTTTTCAGGCAAACCAGCTAACATTAAACAGCCGATCCACTCATCGTTCACGGAAAAACCAGTTCCTGACAATTTCTGCGCCGTCTCGATGATTTGCGTAACGTAATTCGTCATCGATTGACAGTTGTCGAGTCGAATTGAAATTAAATTTCGCAGTAACGAAATTCTACGGGCAAATCCTGAATCGTCAAACATGGTTTTTAGCTTCGTCCATAAATTCTTGGTAGTAGTCGCGTCCTTAATGTGAACATAAAGCGACGGATCGATTGTAAGGATTAATTTGGCTTTTGATTTTGCATCTTCTGGGATTATCTTTGGATCGGTAGGCTCCACGTTTAGAAACGCCGCCGTACCTTCCAAGATGAGCAAATTCTCCACTGCAAAAGCCCATTCTCGGTAATTCTCTCGCCCCTTCAACTTCGGTACGTTGGTCAGGAACGAATGTGAAGTCATAGCGGAATACTAATTCTTGCACAAACACGAATCACACAAATAACAATCCTCGAACACTAATTAACTCAGTTAGCTACATAAAACTGACTTTCAACTAATTCTAACGAGCATAAAATGGCCCATAACCTATTATTAAATAAAACAATGTCGTTCAGTTGAAAGCCTTACGGAGAAGAAGGTTATTTTATCATCCGTTACAAGTTATATGTCAAAAGACAATATAGACCGTACACACAGTCATACCAGCATACAGAGTGTTTATTTGATGTTACTATACTAAAATATTCATCTCAACACGTAGTTTCGTTCTCACTTTAAGGGGGTGCATTGGAAAATATCGCGTTTGAAACGCCGTTCTGATTAGATTAAGAAACAATAAGGTCTGATTTTTAGACATTTGATTCTTGACTCAAACCATATACTATTTTACGACACAATCATGTTACTACTATAGTATTTTATCTCATCTAAAATCTCACTTAATGAAATATAAAATAAAACTTCACTAAGTTAGGTATTTATCGAAATTTGTCCAAAAAGCGATTCCCGAAGAGTGCTGCGTCTCTTTTTCTCGTGCGCGGAAGGCATACGCGTGTCTCTGTTAAGGGGGCGTGGTCGACTCGAATCAAGGCATTCCCTTAAAACGACATGCTAGGAACATGAAACTGTATACACCATGGGATCATTATATCAGCCAAAAGACGTCCACTGCTGGACATAGGCCTCCCCAAAGAGTGCCACAATGACCGGTCCTGTACCACCCGCAACCAGCGGACTCCCGCAACCTTTACCAGGTCATCAGTCCTCCATGTGGGGGGTCTAACCACGCTGCCTTCCGGTACGTGGCTGCCACTCGAGAACCTTTCCGCCCCAACGGCCATTGGTTTTACGTGCAATGTGCCCCGCCCACTGCCACCTAAGTTTAGCAATAAATAGTTTCTGCTGCTAGCAATTAAAATAGAGCGAGAAGAACGTTTTTTTATACAGTCTAATCGCTTCATTTTTTTAAATTATAATTTATAGCAATGAAACTAGATTCCGGTCTAGATATGGTGGATCCCATATCGTATAAAACGTTTCATGTTATTCCGGTATGCCGTTTTGAAATCAGAACCAAACTACGTTTGTATGGAGAGCCGACTTGAGTAGAAGCTCCCCATCTCTTAACGTACAGGCGTGACCTAGCTACGAGTCAGAAATTTAAACAGAATCTTAAGAGGAAACACTAAGGTCGAGATAATCGAGAAATAGGTATTTGTAAAATGTATTGCCGTCGCTCCAACCTCAAACCTCCCCCCGCAGAGCGCGATAGAGACAACTGCAACTTGGACCGAAAATACCTATTAAAAGTCCGTACTTTTCGTAGTCCCCTGATTTCTTCTCCAAAACTTGACCTATTTAACTATTTTTTTTATTAAAAATCAAAGAAAGAAAAGTAAGGCTTTGGCCGTGTTCCTGTTTTCCTTTTTTTAAATAATCAAAAATATACATAAGTAAAAATAGTTCCTGATGTTTGAACACAGCGGAAAATCTGGCATTTTTTTGGGTTTTTGAAGGTAATATCTCTTAAGAATAAATTTATGAAAAAAAGGAAAACATAGGAACATGTCAACAGTAGCCATAGATTTATAGAAAAAAAAATATTGCTATACTGCCATTATCCAGGGAGATAACAGGGGACTACGTTTCTTATTCGTGTTGTGTTATTTGTGTTATGTTATATTTGTTATTGGTGTAAAGTGGATTCACTGAAAATCAGCGTCGTGGGTCCCCATGCTCCGACACATGCTGAGTGGACTCCTTTTTGAGACCACCCTCAACATTGTACTTCTTTTTATTTTTTTCAGTTTTAAGCAGTTTGTATGTAATGTTGTGGTTGTGTTTTTCAAATAAATCATTCATTCATTCATTCATTCATTCATTCATTCATTCTATGGAAAAACGTTCCTTGTGTTTCCTCTTAAACGCCAAAGATAACATTTCTGTATACAACGTGTCCCAAAACTCAACGATAAGCCGGCACCAGAGGATGGAGCTGCTTATGATTAGTCGAGAAAAAATAAGGAAAAAAATATATCTCAATTATTTTAGAAATTACAGAAAAAAAATGAAATTCATCGAAAATCGACATCCCTAATGGTATTTTTAACGACCATGTCTACAAATATTCAAATATTACTGTTTTTTTTTTGTTTTTGGAAACTTAAGTAGCCCTGCTATCTAACACAGTTCTTAAAAATACCAAAATACATGTAGTTTTTACACAAAAAATAATCAAAATTCATTTTGTCCCTACAATTTTGAAAGATTTTTTCTTACAGTCCACTTTCAATCATCATGGTGTAAAAAAATAGTATCGACACCACTATGGCAATTATTTTCAAAAGTTGACGCAACTAACCAAGATTCCAAAATGGTATAATACTTTGGGAAATCTAGTCACAACAAAAAACAACGAATTTTTAAACAAGAATCGACATTATTTAATGTTGGCGGTAATCACTTTTACTGTACCCAAAAAAGGATTTTTGTTGTTGAAAAATGTTGAATAAATGCAAAGAAATGGTACAATTTTTTTTCATTTTTTTTAATTCATTTACTACATTATTAATACTACAGTAAATGTTCAAATTGCCTGCCACCGGCATTAATACAGACATGACATCGCCTTAGAAATGATCGTTTTATCCGTCGTGCATTTGGCGAAGCTCGTTCAATGTTGCTATGGGTTTTGAGTAGACTTTGTCTTTAAGACAGCCCCAGTAGAAGAAGTCCAGGGGGTTCAGGTCGGGCGAACGGGGTGGCCACAAGATAGGACCAAGTCGCCCGATCCAACGCCCTGGCCCGCGGCGCCCTCTTGTTTAAAAATTCGTTGTTTTTTGTTGTGACTAGGTTTCCCAAAGTATTATACCATTTTGGAATCTTGGTTAGTTGCGTCAACTTTTGAAAATAATTGCCATAGTGGTGTCGATACTATTTTTTTACACCATGATGATTGAAAGTGGGCTGTAAGAAAAAATCTTTCAAAATTGTAGGGACAAAATGAATTTTGATTATTTTTTGTGTAAAAACTACATGTATTTTGGTATTTTTAAGAACTGTGTTAGATAGCAGGGCTACTTAAGTTTCCAAAAACAAAAAAAAAACAGTAGTATTTGAATATTTGTAGACATGGTCGTTAAAAATACCATTAGGGATGTCGATTTTCGATGAATTTCATTTTTTTTCTGTAATTTCTAAAATAATTGAGATATATTTTTTTACTTATTTTTTCTCGACTAATCATAAGCAGCTACATCCTCTGGTGCCGGCTTATCGTTGATTTTTGGGACACGTTGTATGTAAGGTGGTAATCATTTAGGTACCAAGCATTGGTACTACCAATGCTTTTACAGCTGACAGTACTCTTCTCTTGGAGTAGACTTAATGTACATTTAAGACATCTAAAACTTTATGTTAGTTTTTAGAGATATTGAGGGAAATAACTTCGGTACCTACGTAAAACACCTGTTAACGAAATAATCAATAGTCAGTGATTTAATATTTCTTGATTATCTTATCGAACCTCTTGACTGGCCACGCCGCTTCATCTAACTGATACTGAAATTAATGTCATGCTATTTGATCGTTGTTCGATGATGTTCAGTTGACAGAAGTGTTCAAAAAATAATTTTAATTTATTTATTTTGTTAAGAAAATTAAAACAATATAACCATAAGTTTTTTTTTAATTTATATTTAAAGTTTATCGCTTTGATGTAATGATAGCGTCTTTGGAGACGCCTACCTACGTCGGACGACATAGAATAGAGATCATTACCTAGATAGTAGTCTAGATACCTGAGTAATTAGTACCTTATATAAAAAATGGCTTCTCAAGGCGCTATAGAATCTTAATGAAAATTGTTAAGTAGACATAAACAACGAATATTACCAGGCTTAAAACTGCTTGATGTCTGGGCAGGGGTTGTCTCATACACTCTCTGTCCCGCCATCGGCTGTGCTGACAAATTACACACCAAAGCTATTGTCTGAAATCACAAAGCGCGCATGTGACACACCCCCGAAGTTGTATGTATACGTATATACGTATGTATGTATGGATTGCTTGTACATAAAACATGTCAAAATGAAAACAAATAACAATTCAAGCAATAGGCTACGATGACGACTTCAGGGAGGCCATTAAATCATTGACGAGGTATAAAAAAAACGCAAGATGTTAAAGGGAATTTCTTTTCCTACTACATATTATGTTCATGTAAGATAGCATTTTTATACTACAGCCAAAAAAAGGAGTGTAATATTTTCATCGTTCGTATTTGTGTGTATGTGATTGGGAGTTCTTTTATTCCACCAGAATTAATACTTAGATGCCTTAAAAATATTTTACGGGTCGTTTCATTACATAGGGAATATGAAATTATAATCGGCATCGTATTTTCTAAAAGCTATCTCTCGTTGCATTTGCATTCACGACAAAATGTTACTTTTAGTACCTTTTATTTGTACCTACTCTTTTCCTAGAACAAAGAAGGTAGATGTCCCAATGCTGGACACTTTAATTACGATTGAAGGTGCTAATGCTTAGTAATGCGCCAGTGCCCAGAGACTGCGAAGAGCGCATGGACTTACATAAAAGTCGTAGCCTCCATTTCTTTCTTCATCATCCAACGAAACCCAATAAGACATGGCACATCCAATGTGCGTAGTTTTTCCATACACAGCCAACAGGAATAAATTACTCCGGCCTCTGAGAAACATGATACTCTGTGCAGATATAATAGCATTCAACACATTTTGGGAATCGTCGACTTTTATCTTCATATATTTCTAATGATGGGTTACTAATTAAATCCATCATTTCATTTGCCATAAATGTTAAGTTCAGAAACTGTCAGCTTTGCAGAATTTTTATAAAACACACCTAACCTGTAGGTCCATACAAAGTGTATATAATGTTTCAGAGTAAATCACTTTTATGGCAAACAGCTATACTTTATGGCAAATGATAATGGACATCGAAGAAGAAGAATTCGAATGATACATACCTGCCTATATGATTAAGAAGCATATTATTCGTCACGTAGTTTTTCGTGTCATATACAACATTCATGATTGACTCTATTAGGTCGCTCGTCTTTTTATGAACCGTATCTTTCGATCTTCTTAACACTGGCAAGGAGAAAAAAATGTGTCAACCCCAGACTTTTAAATTACAATAAATTCAACGTTTTAATTACCTTCCGTTGCACTGAGTCGTTCTTGATTTGGGAATGTATATTGAATGCCACCCATGAACTGGCCTGGATTGGAAAAAAATTCTGAAACAATTTTAATTAATTTTTTAAGCTTTCGATTGAGTCTTTGGCACCTCTTTCTATACCGAAATCGTCACATTACGGTTTACACAAAGAGTTTGCATATATGTTTATAGATGGCACTATGCACTGTCCGATGAATAAGATCTCCAGTAGGTGGCAGCTACTCCGAGCGCATCGTAAAAAAACTGACATCCCGCAAGGGCTCAAGCTATGCCAATGACGTTTTCACTTTGACATACTGCACCAAACTGTCCATTGACAGCATTCATTGCTATGCAGATGACATGTTATTCTTATTGCGCAAACCGTGCCAACATGCCTCGTACCATTGTTTGAGAGTCACGAGCAACTTGGGAGCACTTTGATCGCATATGAAATACTGCTGTCAATATAAGCGCCAGGCTGCTTAGCTACAAGCTGAAACTGGATCCCATTTGCCATATCACGCACTCGACGCATGAGGGACGCGGTTCTGTTTCTGATAATGGCACTGAAACCATCGACCCGTGCCTCTGCGAACATCCCAGATGCGCTGCAGTACCGTGCCAGTCATGGGACCCTCGGAAGCCGTTGTTGTTCTGGACACGCAGCGCATTGAGCGACTTTTTAGTGTAGTTCATCCATAGGCTGCACGTGTAAAAGGACTGACAAAAAGCCTTGAAAAGAGTTTTTTTGACATTCCAATTACAACGGTCAAACCTACGTGACAGCATGTTACATCTAACCGCCAACGCCCTGCGCTTAAACGATTATTTTGTGAGCTTTTAACGTGTCGCATTAGAATGTAACATTCGCTAGAATGCTTATTATTATTACAATAGATTAGATTAGATTAATAATAAAGAATTGAATAAAAAAGTGTATCAGCACCTTTAAACCACAATATATTCAATCTTTATGTCTGCGACGGAGGGACCTGGTTTATTCTGCCTGTTCTACATATAATGGATTGTGGTCCGAACAGTCATCCCAGGTGCATGGTTGTTGTTACTTACCAGTAGCACGGCACTTGTCTCCGTTGTTGAAACTGCACTGGTTTGCCCAAACCTGAGCGAAACTCGCTAGGTCTTTGTCCCATTCCTACCAACAATGATGATAATAAAGCAGATATCACATATTACAAGGATTTTCCGGAAAAGTCGTCTCCGATTATTGATTCTATATTTTACCCGAGATCGATATGTCGATCTATCTCAGTTGTCACACTGACGATTCAGTGGTATGGTAAATAATTATCTTCGTGCAAAATTTCATCCAAATCGGTTGAGCCCTTTAAGCGTGATTGAGTAACAAACATCCAATCATCCAAACTTTCGCATTTATAATATTAGTAGGATTAGTAGGATTTCCTTTTTTTTTTTTAATCGGATGGGTGGTAGGTTCAAAGATTATTCCCAACAATGCCAACAGACAAACTTAAAAGGCAAAAAAGGTTATGTAAAAACTTACATTACACAGACATTATACCTCTTGATTATTAACCGACTTCCAAAATGAAAAACGTGCTCAATTCGTCGGATACTTTTATTTTTTATGTACATAATTATGTAACCCGATTACTCGAAGACGGCTAGACCGATTTAGAAAATTATTGTTTTGTTTCTCTTTCTTTGTCTCCTTATCCTAGAAAAAAAGAGACAACTCTTCAAATAAGGCCAAGTCAGTACTTCGCCTTATTTGAAGAGTAATCTCGCTTCAGTTATTGAAGTCGGTTAAAACATTTTCTTTTCTTTTTTCTATTCTTCAATGTACCTCCACTCCTCTAGTCCTACAAATATTATGGGGGTCGAAGTTGCACCACGTCCGTAGGAATTACCCACCGCTACCCTACACGTGACCCCTGGGTGGTGCTAAAAGTGCAACCACCTGGCAACCGTACTGTCTTTTCCAAGATCTCACGGTTCTAAATACACTGATTTGTCATACGCTAAATAAATACTAATATTATAAACGCGAAAGTTTTAAAGTATACTATTACTAGCTTCTGCCCGCGACTCCGTCCGCGTGGAAATCGTTTATATCGCAGCTCCATACAAACTTCAACCCCCCATTTGATTCCCTTAGGGGGTGATTTTCAGGATGAAAACTATCCTATGTCCTTCCCCGGGATTCAAACTATCTCCATACCAAATTTCATCGCCATCGGTTCAGCGGTTTAAGCGTGAAGAGGTAACAGACAGACAGACAGGCAGACACACTTTCGCATTTATAATATTAGTATGGAGTATGGATGTATGGATATGGATTATAGAGTTATAGTTTATCAGATACTAAGGTACATTTGAAATGCTGGACCGCACGATTTACCAGGTTCTTTGTATTTCTTTACGCAGTGCTTACCAAGTCCTTCAGCCCGTATCCCTTAGTACGCAGTGCTTACCAAGTCCTTCAGCCCGTATCCCTTAGTACGCAGTGCTTACCAAGTCCTTCAGCCCGTATCCCTTAGTACGCAGTGCTTACCAAGTCCTTCAGCCCGTATCCCTTAGTACGCAGTGCTTACCAAGTCCTTCAGCCCGTATCCCTTAGTACGCAGTGCTTACCAAGTCCTTCAGCCCGTATCCCTTAGTACGCAGTGCTTACCAAGTCCTTCAGCCCGTATCCCTTAGTACGCAGTGCTTACCAAGTCCTTCAGCCCGTATCCCTTAGTACGCAGTGCTTACCAAGTCCTTCAGCCCGTATCCCTTAGTACGCAGTGCTTACCAAGTCCTTCAGCCCGTATCCCTTAGTACGCAGTGCTTACCAAGTCCTTCAGCCCGTATCCCTTAGTACGCAGTGCTTACCAAGTCCTTCAGCCCGTATCCCTTAGTACGCAGTGCTTACCAAGTCCTTCAGCCCGTATCCCTTAGTACGCAGTGCTTACCAAGTCCTTCAGCCCGTATCCCTTAGTACGCAGTGCTTACCAAGTCCTTCAGCCCGTATCCCTTAGTACGCAGTGCTTACCAAGTCCTTCAGCCCGTATCCCTTAGTACGCAGTGCTTACCAAGTCCTTCAGCCCGTATCCCTTAGTACGCAGTGCTTACCAAGTCCTTCAGCCCGTATCCCTTAGGCAGCAAAATATTATTCTTGCCTCTCACTATTCCGTGCCTCGTTTCTGACCTCATTCTGTAATATAAAAATAATGCTGTAATCGCTGTATTAAGGTTCGCCTGGGCGCCGCGCCACGCCATTTGTTTCAGCGCCAAATGGATAAATAGACGTAATATTTTGACTACATTTGTCGCAGCGGCGAAGGGATGGATGTTGACGTTGACGTTGATGCTCAAACGTTGAATTGTGACTTTCACGATGGTTCCATTTGGACGGCGCGTTGACGCCTCACACTGTTTGTATACCTATAGATAGCGCCCTAAACGCTACAGTTTTGGCATTCATGGGCCGATTTTAGCGACTTGCTGGAGCGGTCTTGAATGGGCAGCTTAGGAATCCCCGGTTGGCACGATCTCAGAATGAATACGCTTCGTTAGCCGAGTCAACTATTGGAATTGCTCACACCATTGCCGGTGATTTTACATAAATAATGCGTTCTATTCGACTTCATTGTGATTAAGAAACAATTTACTTAGCGTATGTCCCATTCTACATTCAAGAGAATAAAAATGTGTTCTTTCTGTATTGAATTTCCATTCAAAGTGTGCCCCTTTATTATTTTGCTCTCGCCTAATGAAATAATTTTTAATAGATCGAGTAACCCCAGCCAGATATTTTAACCTATATAACAACTTATATTATAGTTGCATTCATTCTTTACTATAATATTACTGTAGATAAGCATACAGTACGAATGTAATATCGATTTCAGAGAATAAATACTCACATAATTTGTTCACTTACTTGTTAATTTTTGTCAATATTTGTCGCCGGTTTTTTATCGTGAACTCAATTGGGTTTCCAGTACACGTGGAACTCATCGTTATATTCTAAAACAATTCCTAGTGATCGTCATTTTATACAAGAATAACATTTAGAAAACAAGAAACAGAAATAAAACTTACAAAGTAACTAAACCCAACTTGAACTATGTGAAGCTAAAAAATCATCATCATCATCATATCAGCCGAAAGACGTCCACTGCTGGACATAGGCCTCCCCCAAAGAGTGCCAAAGTGACCGATCCCGCGCCACCCGCATCCAGCGGACTCCCGCAACCTTTACCAGGTCATCAGTCCACCTTGGGGGGGCCTACCCACGCCGCGCCTTCCGGTAGGTGGTCGCCACTCGAGAACCAATCGGAAATACGTCATATATTATAAATTTTGTACGATATAGTCGATTTCCATATACAATTTTCATATTCATTTAAACTTTTCACTTTTCACTTATATGAAACTTTTTCATACTGGACAAGAATAAATTCTTGTTTCAAATAAATCAAGCCCAAACGGAAAAGGATGGTCAAAAAAGTAGACATCAAACAAAAGACAAATCAGTCGAGTAATAAAATTAAATCAGTACTCACAGATTTGTAGTACATACATATTACATGCTCCCCAGGCTTGCATACGCCTATTTGGTCACAATATTTTGCTGTGCTAAATAACACTAGTGAACATTCCGATGAGAGTAGCAGATACGATATGGCGTGGAGTACCTAGAATCATTATCATCCTCGTCATAATAACAGCGGAAAGACGTCCACGGCTGGACATTGGCCTCCCCCACAGAGTGCCTAGAATTTCGAAGAGAATTTCTCAATCTGATAATTTAATAAAAATTCAGATAACTTTGTACTTAAGGGGCTAAATCTACATATTTGGGTTCGTCTATGACGTCTCTAAAAACGTATTTTCATTTTAAACTTATTAACACAAAAGTTATGACAAGAAGTTCAGTTTTTGGGCCTAAAATTGTTCAACTTTGATGCCAAATATGTCGAAAACAATGAACTTTGAAGTAAATATGAAATACTATATTGCTTAAAGCCGTTGTTGTTAATATGAAACGATTGTCATTTACTATGACGCTCGCAGATTGTGACGTCACGAGAGAGAGACGCGATCGTTTTCTCACTCTAACAAGCAATATTAAAACGGTGGTAGCTTCGTTATTCTTTGAGATAGCCTCATTAAAGCTCATTAAGGATTGTGCTATGGGGACTAGACGACGATATAAATATTTAATAGTTATAAATACTATTCATAGGAAACATCCAAGACTCAGAAACAAATATTCATGCTCATCACACAAATATTTGCCCTTACCGGGATTCGAACCCAGGACCTTCAGCTTCATACGCAGCGTCAGCAACCCTCTAGTGCTTCAGTGCTCACAGGTTAGCTGGAAGAGATCCTAGGGATACGTTCGCCTTTGTACTTTGATCAATTGTGTGACATGTATATTCTTTAACCTCTTATTGTGTACCTACAATAAAGTGCTGACACACACTTCCGTGAACATTTAATGAACTTACCAGAAAAAGCATCTCCCGTTCTCACGCAGTGACAGTGACTTCTCAAATTAAATGTTTATGAGGTAGAAGAGTTGGCGTCGAAAATAAAACGCTGAATTTGTTACGAATATTTTTCATTATAAACTTCGAGTATTCTCTTGCTGGAAGAGACAAGAACAATGTTTATTCTACCCACGCCGCGCCTTCCGGTACGTGGTCGCCACTCGAGAACCTTTCCGCCCCAACGGCCATCGGTTCTACGGCCCCCCGCAAGGTGGACTGATGACCTGGTATAGGTTGCTGGAGTCCGCTGGAGCGGGTGACGGAGGACCGGTCACTTTGGCACTCTTTGGGGGAGGCCTATGTCCAGCAGTGGACGTCTTTCGGCTGATATAAGGCCTTTAAAACGTTATAAAATTAACAGGAATTATAACGGTATATTCCGTTAGTGTTCGAAAATTACGTTATAACAAAATCAATATTCTCCATAACGATATAAATACCGTAACAGAATGAATAACATAACGATATAAAATACGGCCGAATAACGTTATAATATCGTTTTAAAATGCGAGCCGCGCGCTACGGCTGCGCTGTTGCCGCTCTGTGCCAATGCCAGCATGCCACCACGTGGGCCGCAGCGCGACGTGCGACGTTGCCGTTATGTTGTTCTAGCTTCTAATGCTTGTTTACCTCTATCATTTGCAAATTAGTTGAAAATTGTGATTATTTGGTTGGTTGCGACGATAAATGGCGGAATAAAAATGGTACGCAGGAAACGCAACGCTGTCCACAGATTCGTGGACTTGCTCATAAATAAAAAGAAAGAGTGCCAATCTTAAAAGCCCCTAGGTATACACTATTACAATATGTAAGGGTCAATATTGTTTTAAGTTAATTGTTTGTCTCGGCACTAAATCGCAGACTCCCAGTGTTAGGACCTATTCCAAACAAGCCCTACGACCGACGATGTTGCCGTGAGCAAAAAATTATGCATAGGTATTGTCTTTTGTTCATTAATCGTAATAAAATTAAAATAAGTATGCTTTTAGTTTCGGACATTTTATTTATTTTTGATTTAGAGCCATTCCGAAAACGACAAGTTAAATAAAATCTGATTATGAAACCACAGAATGTGTGAATTTTCGATTTCGGTTCTTCGCCATAATCAGATATTATCTAGCAAGCAAATAAAGCTTAATAAGAATGCCTGAGACTTGGCTCTACGAAATATCCCACAGCTTTTTACTGTGGAAGAGGTTCGAGACTTGGCCTCTTTTTTACATGGAATGTTTTTTATGGGATTGAATATAGTCACCCCGTCCCTCCCAGAGATGTACAAAATAGTTTAAGAAATGTATTTAAATACAAAATGCAAATACTTTATCAAATGCAAAATACCAAATATTTTTGCGTTTTGTGGTTTAACGACTAAATGCAAAATAGGTACGAGTATTTTCAAAATACGAATACCTTTCGTCCAATTCAATTCTCTTTATTTTTATTTATTTAAATTTTTAACCATACCAGTTGTTCGAATACATAATCATTCATTTTTAGGGTTCCGTACCCAAAGGGTAAAACGGGACCCTATTACTAAGACTCCGCTGTCCGTCCGTCTGTCTGTCTGTCCGTCAGTCACCAGGCTGTATCTCATGAACCTTGTCAGTAAGACAGTTGAAATTTTCACGGATGATGTATTTCCGATTAATGAGGCACAGAAGGTAAGTAGCTAAAGACAATCTGATTTGAAAATTATTAGTCAGGATATTCGTATCAGGCTACACCCCGCCGACAAGCCGCGCAAATCGAAAAATTCAGTATTTTACTATGACGTCGTGCACTCTAACAAACAACCTACGTTACGTAATCACATCGCTTACATTGCACGAGTAGGCGATACTGAATGCGAGAAAGGGGTAGCCTATAACGTTATAACATTATTATATCGCTTAAAAAAGTATCGCTTTTATATTATTGGTTTAGATTTATAACGTTATAATGGATATAGCTATACAGCGCGTCAAATATCGTTTTTGAGTATAACGGTTCTAGGAATAATAACGTTATAAACGATAGCGCTATACGAAAATAGCGCTATTTAAAGCCCTGGATGATATGATGATGATGATGATGAATGTTTATTCTGGATTTATGTTGCTTGTCCATAAACTTGACAGTGTATCTTTAAATGCACATATTTTTTAGTCACATTTTTGCATTATTTGGTGAAACGATCTTTCGCGCTCTATACAGCCGAGCTGAGGCTTGAACTTAATGCACGATTTTTTTAATTTTTGCCATGTTTAGGGTTAATGGAATATCAAAAATGTCATCTAAAAGTTAATTTTTTTTAATAGTCAATATCTTATATAATAATGTTTTCATCACACTTCCTTGTAAAGGGTTTCATAAGACGCAAGTACTCTGAATTACAATACCGCAGTGTTTTTCAATCTTTTTCATGCCGCGGCCCCCTTAGTACAGAAAAAAATATTTCGGGACCCCCCACCCTACGCTGTTCAAAATACTTGCAGCACTTTAACTTTAAAAATATGAGTAGCCGCGACCCCCTTTAGAAGGCTTCGCGGCCCCCCTGGGGGTCGCGACCCACGGTTTGAGAAACACTGATAACGTATATTACTTCATGTTTTTTAAAATTCAATTGTATCTTCTCTTACGTGTAGACCACTCAAACCAATGAGATTCTATATCAAATATGGTGTTAAAAATCCACCTATAAATTATTTTAGATGTATGAATTACATGAACATTTACTTACTTATAAATGCAATTGCATTTCTCAAAATGCAATTGTCTCGCAAATGCGATGAAAAACATTGTGTACGCCACGGACGGTAAAATAATTAAAACTGGAGTCATCAAAGTAAAGTCGTTCGTTAAATTATCCTTACCCAACTTGAAATAATATGTAAGTACCTTTGTTTTGCTGTTTCCATCGCTGTTCATCTACGTTTCTTTAACAATGACACACTTTGACTGGGTTCGGTATGGCCTCATAAACCCTTACCAATTTAACTTATTTTGATAAGTGTTGTTAAACTTATTTAATGACACATAATTCGGCACATATGACGGGACTCTTCATTTTATTTATTTTATACAATTTGTATTAACATATGTCTGTAAATATCAGATGCGAGTATTTGGTACAAATTTCCGCACAGATTCTCTCTGTGCTTGTTGTGTCGTGTGTTGTTAAAACACTAGTGTTGTGATTGGCGTGAATACTTTTTCATCGTTGCCTAGAGCGACATCTTCTTCGTCGTTTCACTCTTGACAGAGTGGTCGTGGTTATCATTTCAGGTGCTAGTAGCAAGCTTCACAACACGCCGCCATTCCTCTCTGACAGTCGCCTTCCTTATGCTTGCGTGTAGTGATGCATCTACTGCAGCTTCTATCTGGTCTGTCCATCTCATTGGTGACTTGCCTCCCGGTCTAGTGCCTTCGACCTTTTCCTGGATCACGAGTCGCTCGATAGCTACGTCTCCTCGACGACATACGTGCCCGAAAAACGTTAGGATGTGAGACTGCACTACGGATAATAGACGCTGCTTGCTGCCGAGTTCCTTCAGTATGAACTCATTGGTATGAAATGCAGTCCAAGGTATCCCAAGCATTTTCCTCCAGTACCACATTTCTAGAGCGTCTATCTTCCTTCGCTAACAGTCGTCTAAGACTAAATTAAATTAAAGATAATAATAACTAGTGGCTCTTAGAGCTGTAGTAGACCTCGCGAGTTTGTTTCAAATCGGTTGAATTTAATAATTTTATACCTTTTAACCCATGGGGGTTGAATTGAAATCGTGGCCATTATCGAGAGACATCGAAATGTCGAGGTAATTAAATAAACACCTTTTTGAACGCGATTAGGTCCGATTTTGTTATAATAATGTGTGAAAATCGTGGCCATTTGAAAAAAAAACTAAAATTGAAGTGGCAAAAAGAAATAATTGTACCGTTACCAATTATTGAACCTGCTTACAAAATTTCACGAAAATCGGTGGAGAACTTCAGCCTGTAGGCGAGAACTGCGGGACATTCGGACATCCAAACATACGAAGGATAGATTTTCGGCCAAACTGGAACGGTCAATAGTCTCAATTGGTTTGTTCCGCCAATCTGCTTAGTCTCTTTTCCTCTTCAATTCTTAGAAAAAGAAGTTTCATGGCCCTGATTCTGGTTAAACGATCAAAATTAAAGGGTTCCAGAATTAAGTCTGTCAGTTTTTGAACCCGTGAAAGTGCAACATATGAGCAACCCACAGCAAGTTCTCTAGACCCAAGGTCAACCACTACCCTTGGTAACGTCAAGCCCTGCGACTTATGAATGGTGACTGCCCATGCTAATATAAGCAGAAACTGAGTTCTAGAACATGTGAGCTCCTTGGAACGCCAAGTTCTCGTGACAGCGGCTATGGGCACTGATCCCATTATGGTTGGGCCATTGTAGTTGTCAAATCTGACCATTACTACCAAAGGGCGATCAGCGGGTGGTGCACGATTAGGTGGATACACCAAATCGGTTACAGTGCCAACGGAACCATTTACTAAACCTTTCTTAACCCATAAATTTGTTTCAAGCACGACCCGGCTGCCAACACAGAGGTAGAGAGTTTTCTCTAACCCTTGTGCTTGTTGATCTGCACATGCCTGTGCAGCTTCTTTGTTATTGTGATCAGCCGTCACCTTAGCCGTGGGTCTGTGAAGGTCCTTTAGAACGAACTTATATTCCTATTTTCCGGGTACAGCCTCATTGCATCGGAATAAAGCCGTTGTTCCATGTAACATATTCTACTCTTTTATCGTGACCTTAACGGTTTCCCAATCACGTTTAGTTGAGTTTCCCTCGTTTTGCTATGAAATTAATTTTGTTAAGCAAATAATTAACCAAATTACGTATTACCTCTGTTCCCTGAATTTTAAAATATTTCAACCAGTAAGCACCAAAGTCCTTCTAGAAAAGCCAAAATCATTTAGGTACCTAGATAAATCCAAATAATATAAACATTCCAATGAATGAGATATTCGAAATTTAAAAATGAAACTCATTTCTTGTTTTAGAGATTATTTATTTGAAATTCGAACATAGGAAACCATCATTATAACGATGCCTTAGTTCACACTCGTACTAATTACAATTTTTGCCGTTGAAATTTCAACCTCAGATTTTGTGCACTTAGGTACTAATTGCAAAGACTTTTTCCGAAAAGTTACTACCTACGAGTGTGCTCTAAGGCATCGAAATCGGAGTTCAAGATACAGTGGACGGAACATAAAATTTGTACCAAGTCAGTAGTCAACGCTGACCCCTTTCTTGTATTTTTTTACGTTTTCATACCATATCTCCGCCATTTTACAAAATTTCAAAAAACTGACTCGACAAAAAAATTCTGTATACTTACCAAACCCACTCACAAAATTTCATGAGAATCGGTTGAGAAATATGAGCTCTAGGCGAGAACAGGGGGAAATCCAAAAATCCGGACATGAGGAAAAACGATTTTTCCTCCAAGCTGAAGCATAGACGCTTCGCTCACTCGGTCGATAATAAATCAGCCTATATACGTCTCACTGCTGGGCACAGGCCTCCTTTCATGCATGAGAGAGAACGGGCCGTAGTCGCCAAATAAACTAATATACAGGGTGACTAATAGACATGAGCAGGATCAACCCTACGGATTCAATAGTTTATAAGCTACTCAGTCGTACCAGCATTGGTAAGATTAACGTGAATTTTTTTTTTAGTTTTGTAGGGTGACCATGATTTATTGTGAATGAAACTTAGAACAAAATGTCAAAAAAAACTGTGGGCGTTTAACTTAATTACGATGGTAAAAGATCCATTAACATTAACTGTATGTGTAGGGTTGATCCTGCTCACGTCTCCTGAATCACCCTGTATATCTACGTTTAAAAAGTTTAGTCTCCCGATTTTCCAGCCATCGATATCGATAGCTTATATTTAGACCGGCACGTTTTCAATCTAAGAAACGGTCTAGGCCATAAAACTTAGCTAGAACAATAGTGTTTGTTGTTTCAAAATGTTGCAAACGAGCAAACATAGTTTATAAAACGGCGTGTAACTGAGAATCAACATGATTGTGCTAAAATGTACTTCTTCTTGTTGGTTGGAATATCATTCAGTTGTCGAGTTTCCGCTGATTTTAATCGTGTGCAGGTATGAAATAATATTAAATTAAATAGGGACAAAATTATTAAAATTGAACTAGCCCAATCGTAAACTCAACAAACTACGACATATTTAAGGGATCAAATATAATCACCAAAAAATGCTTTGATACCCTAAGCTCTTTCACCAAAAAAATATACTGAACACCAAAACGAATAATTCTACCATTACAATAGAACTAGCTGTTTTAGTAACGACTGCACATTAAATTGTATTCGAAGACCAAATTTAGTAAATGATCACCAAATCTCAGCGAGCAAATTAAAACAATCTTTCTACCTAAATAACCCACTATGATTGCCATAAAATGTATGCATATTACCAAATAAAGTGTAACGATGCCAAATTTACAAGCGCTACCAAAACCCGAATCAGCGCACCCCACTTCCACGTGGTCTTGTCTGTCCTACCCCTAGAGTGTATATAAAAGCCCGCGGAGACAGAAGCGAGTTTCTGGCGGGAGCCCGGGCGGAGGTCGGGAGACTGAAACCCAGAAACAAAAGCGGGACTCCGTCGAATTTAGGAAATTATTTTACTATTTTTGGGTTAGCAATGATTTATTAGAATAGCATTTTCTTTAATATGATAGTAAGATGTTATAATTTGGGTCTGTTATTATTTTTAGATTATGTATTTGTCAATTGTCATTGTTTGTTGTTGTTATTATCATTGCTATTTAATGTGAAATATGGGTTTCTGCCTGAAATAAATCAATCTTAATTTTGATTTTAAATATATCTTGACACCGCGATGCGTAGTAACTAAGCGTAGGTAGAGGCACAGAATAGATGATAGTAGTAGAGGTCAAGTTTCGTGACGGGTGACCGACCGGGCGCGTTTGCTCTATCCTCCTCCCGTCGTTTTGGCGACACAAGTGTCCGGCCCAGGCCCATCTCAAACTTGCGACACGTCGTCCGTTGTCTACTACTCTGGTCCACGGCCGGATCTCCTCCTTAAGGACTCTGTCGCGGAGATATATACCGTTGCATGCCTCTGTATGCGAGTTTAGGTATTCTAGTTGACTAGCACTGCGAGTGGCCATGTTATCCAATAGGTATAAACACTTAAATACATAGAAGACGAGAGGTTATGTGTTAGGAATAAATATTCATGCTGATTACACAAATATTTGCCCTGACCCAGTTTTAGACCCAGCACAGGATTTTTTTGTAAATTGGTACACTTAGTTTAAAGAAAGTCGTAATGCCACGCTAAACAACATTATGAGCAAATACTATTTTTTCCAGGTACCTTCAATATTCTCGCACTTACGTGGCAATGGTGTTTTGAATTCAAAAAATAACGTAGTAAGTAAATATAATGCACACACATAACATTCCACTTAGGATATTTGAAATAATGGAAAATATCCGTACCTATGTTCAATTCTCTGTCTTTCATAATTAAAATGGGGATGTATTTCCCATCTGTCGGATATCGCGGATGGTATCAAGAGCCAAGTTATAATAGAATACGGTTGCGGATCCTGCGCTGGGGAGACGCCACCGCCAACTGCCGACGTGGAAAGATTTATATTATTTATTTATTTATTCAAACAAATATTACACAGCATTACAGTTAAAAACCTAATGCACTGTGAATCTTAGAATTAACATTAACGTAAATACTTAACATACTAACGAAGACCAACGGTCATGCATCGCCTCGCAGAACCTCAAGCATTCACGACAGTTTTCTACCCAGCTACTAGCAAAAACATCTCAGTCAGACGCAGACGCGAGAAGTACATTGAGGCAGTGCAGAGCTCGAATAAGCGGTGACTTTCTATGAGCCACAGCTCGCGTCTCCGGTGGAGCAAGCAGTGGTCGGTTTCGCGGACGTAGATGTATCCGAGATTGCAACGGAATGTGCAGCCTCACTATCCGCTCCACCAGTTTGGGGCAGTCAGAACCACGTAACATTATACAGGTCATTGAGTGGATTGAAATGGATATATATACCGCAAGACGCCATATATGTATAGCTTAATTGCTCCAGAAAAAAAATGATTATTGTCTAAACCGCATCAAGCACTAAATGTACTGTAATTGATCCACTTTATGTTTATTGTACAAGGCCTGATACCTAGAAGTATTACACGAGTTAAAATGAAACTGTACGTAGCATAGTACAATCCGCAGAGAGCTAGTTATTATATAGGCATAATATGATGTTTCTCCAGACTCATCTATCTGTTTATCTCTACTCTTTCTCAAATCATTCCCACACCGAAACCCCGGGGTTTAGAAATAAGTAAAACTAGTACAATATTATCCTTTGGTATCCTAGAATTCCTAGATAAGCGAAAAATTTGTGTTATATGGAATGAGATATAGCTGCCCACAGGGTTCGCCCGTGTATTACAGAAGACTTAGGCAGGGTCACGCGTATGCCCATCCGGAAGGACTCTACAGTGAAGGCGAGGCGAAAGAATATACAATCGACGTCTAAAATAAGTATATGTACATTTTCGCTGGACTCGCTGGAGACATATATTATATGCCTCCTTGTTAAACTTGTAACACCCTACTTTTGCGTCGGGCTTTGAAACACAGAACAGATGTTAATATGATGTAAGATCTACAGATCTATCCTACAGTTGTTTTCCACGAATTAAATAAATATTAATTCTAATAATGAAAAATAAAGAAGAACTCATCGCTTACCAACTATTTGTTTGTCCCACTAGCCGTGGGAACATAGGGGTGTTGGTGTTCCGAGGCGAGGACCTATTTAAGGGAGTTAGAGCGGCGACTTTTTAAAAATAACTTAGGCCCCTAGCACACGGCGTATTTTAAACGCGCGTCGTCTGCGCTTTTAAAATACGCCGTGTGCTAGGGGCCTAAGATCCTTGTTTCGGGTCATTCCTGAGGCAAAGTGTTCATTCGTTTTTCTGTAGCTGTATCTAATTTGTAATTTTATGTTAAATAAATTATTTTTCATTCTAAAAACTACATTCATTGAAAGTTCTACTACACTTTGATTTTGTTCCTTAAAATGAAAGTTCTTTATTTTTTACAGATACCATCCGGAGATGATACATATTTAGATAAACCAGACAACAAGATGCTTATACCTGTGCCCATGGAAGAAATCCACGCAAAGAAGAAACTAATGAGGAAGCACCCAAGATCTACAATCCAGAAGATAATAGCGAGGAATAGAAAGAACAGGAAGGTCATGGCAAACCATCTGACAACCAAACCTACTATGCCCCCAGCAAGTGATGACCTCTTAGAGGAATTCGACGATATAGATGATGATATAACCACCCAAGCAGCCACCAAGAAGAAAGCCAAGAAGTGGAGCAACAAAATGCCCAAATACCATAGCCAGATCATAAGAATGCAAGGGAAAATCAGTCCCAAACATAAAAGAACGAGAAGAAATTCAGAAAGGGACAACACGATAATATTTCAAGATTTTGATGAGTTCGAATTCTTAGACAAGAAAAAAGATTACGATGTCGTGAAAACTCATTTTAAGAAATATTGGTGAAATAGGGTTACATTTTAGTATTACAGATTGAGTGAGCAAAAAATTGTTAGGTAAAAGTATGATGTGAAAAAAAAATAGTTGTAAATTAGTTTTTAACATTTATTTACAAAATAATAAATACTTTATAGAGTATAAAAGTGGTTTAACTTAATAGTACATAGCACTAAACGATTTTGTGTTACTCACAAACATGCTTTATTCTATTAAAATAGCGGTCAATATGATGCCTCGCTTTGGCTCGGCCTTCAATGTAGGAAGGAGGACCGATATAAACACCAATGCATTACACTACAATCTATGTGATATGATATTTAAATTGAAATAACTGAAAATTAGGTATTGCACGGGTAAAATTAGATAAAAGTCGTAAGTAGCTTTAGGAAAACCGTTTTACCAATGACACACGGGGTAGCACGTTTTTCTAAAGCGAACTAATAGCGCACGAAGATTATTCCTATATATGTAATGGCACAAATAAAAAGTAATCATTAGTTGTCGCTAAAGAGGTTTACACACCGCAGGGCTTGCGAGTGAGTGATCAGTGACGTGCCTTTTTCGAGATTATTTTCTAATTCCCGTTTTGCACGACGGAATTCACCTCTTGTGAACTTTGCCGTTTTAAGGAATGATATTGCCATTTTTGATAGCATAGATAATAAAAAAATCTGGTACAGGTCCTGGGAGTACGGTCGTTGCGGGTGGCGCAGGACCGATCACTTTGGCACTCTTTGGGAGAGGCCTATGTCCAGCATCAGCATGGACGTCTTTCGTCTGATATGATGATTATAATCCATTTTTACTTAGTTTATGTGACCCGCAGTATTTCAGTCTTATGTAGGGATCGGATAGAATCGGTTTTTCAGCATCGATCAAGCAACTCAATTCACCTTTTGTATATCGATTTTCTTGCCTTTCTACTCCCACAAAAAATTGATTAATCGAATGAATACCAATTATTCCTAGTTTTATGCTGGCTCAGCCTTTATTTCCTCTCCCCCTTTCTTGTTCCTGAACTCCCATCCGTTGTAAGCCAGGCTTTGAGCGTCAGAATCGTGGTCTCTAAACGCGATACCGCCGGAACCGTGTCCAGCAATGGATCCGTGTCCAGCACCGGATCCGTATCCGCCACCGGATCCGTAACCGCCACCGGATCCGTAGCCGCCGCCGTAGTTTTGCCCAGTCTGAAAGAAACCAATAGGCAATTATAAATAATCCTCAGAAATTATTTTCATACGGTACTCGTTTAACACCAGTTTTGTTACGACCAAAGCTAGGAGTGGTGGGATTGATTTCTCAGTAGTTACCATTCGTAACGGATGGGAAAAGTATTGGTGCTATAGTTTGTTTTATTGTATTGACGAAAATGCCGTCGTGGGATGTCATAACTTCTTTCGTTGCTGAACACGAACGGAAAAGATAACAAAGAGAAGTAAAAAAACTGACCGAAGTGTGGCACGTATACTGGAGAAGCTATTGTTTGTTCACAGTGTGACAGACTAATTGTTTCACAACCCTACTTGAAGATAACAATGAAACAATAGATGTCGGTAATGGTTGGTTTTAAGGTACCGTCATCTAAACTAAAACAAACTATAACAGGTGGGAAAAGGCCACACCATCACAGAGCCACGTACTTAGAAACATTACCTCTTTATTATATTAGTCTACATAATGTAGATTACATAAAAACTCCGAGTTTATGAAGAGTTTATGTTATCTAATTCTTTGTTAACATGCATGAATGTATCCATGTAATTATTAGGTACTTATTTATTAAAAATAAAACTGTACTAAATCCAAATATAAATAAACACTTCTTCCAAAACATTTACTTTCGCAACTTTTACTACTTTATCCTGGTTGGCATTGATCATTATAAAGTTTGAAGGTAAAAGGTTTTCCCCAATACGCACAACAGCAGGGTTGCGGCACATTGGTTGGCATTTTCCTGTTTTTTATGAAAAAAAACTTTTACTAAATTATACTCCTATATATACTCCTTTTATTCCAATTGATTTTTACAATCAAGAACCGTTTCAATACAGCTAAAAGTTTCTTAAGCTGGATCCCAAAGTTAATACCCGGGGTTGTTAGCAAACATTTTCCTTATTTACAGTAATCATCAATCTATTTCATTATTCCTGGGGCTCTATTTGGCTAGATGTATATTGTATTGGAATCAAATTTACATGTTACACTACCTCTCACTGCCACGTGCCAAGTTACATACCTCTAGATTAAAGGGCACAGTAGATATATAAAAAGCAAAGCAGTAAAACAAATCAGTAACAGCGTCCCATTTTACACACAGCGTTGCTACAATGAACTTAAAGGAATAATGTACAAAGCTGGGAATATACAGAAAAGGTTTGATGCACATATTATATACAATTATAAAATAGGTAGGCGATACGGCAATAGAGGGATCCCTCAGGCACCAAAGTCCAATAAACTCCAACTGATTTAAGAAACTTTATAGCGCAATGCAGAATACGTCAGTTTTGACAGCTAACGCCACAAACTTAAGCGGACTTTGGTGGACTCGGTGGCGCATCACGTGTGCCACGTAGAACTCGTTTTCAATGGAGCGCAGATCTTAAGCGACCAGTTGAGAAACTGTTCTGGGTCTAGAACGTCAGAGCGAGTACACACAACAAATGTGAATATGATTTTAATAAAATACATTTAGTCGCATAGTATCCCTAAGTTGATTAGATACAGGGAATTCTCCAAGGAGTCAAATTTTCTGAAGATGATTAACCCGTTTATGGATTTCTCAAAACATCTCATTTAACTAATTGTTTTCCTTTAATTTTTATTTACCAGGTTTTAAAGTTAGCCATCTAGTTATAAAAAATTTAATCTCTCTCTTTTATCTGACAGTTGATATATAAACCGCTATAGACCTACATACCCTACATCTAAATGTCTCTGTAGATTGTAGACTAGCTTGATAGTATTGACTGATATTCTAACAGTAATATTAAGGAGAAGAGTATCCCTACTTTCATGTCTCTGTCTTTCAAAAGTAGAATGGCCAAGACGTCAGTGGTTATAATGTATCCTTCTATAAAATAAAGTGCATGGAATAGCGGCCCTGATGTGCGCTCGCGACGTGGTGAAGGTAAATAAAATAAGGACGCCTTGCATACATCTGCGAAGAAATTCAAAGGTATGTGAAGTCACTACTACTGGTACTGAGAGGGGGTCTTATCCATGAGACTCCTCTCCTCCTGTGCCAGCTGAAGGACGAATAGGCTGATGATGATGAAAGTAAGAGTAGGGTCATTGTCAAGTCATTGTCCTCCTAGCATATTTCCCGGTTGTGCCCTATTGGACTCTGGGTCTGGCACCTAATCCCAAGATGTGACGTAGTTTTACAATAGGGCCCAGAGGGAAACTAGACTTGGGATTAAACCAATTTCCTTGCGATGTTTTCCTGCACCGAAAAGCTACTGTAAAATATGAGGAAATACAAATTCGTTTATTTTTTAATCCAAGTGTACGAGTTGGAGTTCGAACTCAAAACTTTCAGATTGAGTTGCGTGTCTCACCACTCGGCTACAGTAGCTCGGGAGACTGAATGAAGTCAGACAGTAGGGATACTCACAGGGTACTCATATTGTTGGTGGCTGCCATCCCTATAGGGCCCGAGGCCGATACCAGCAGGCGAGTATTGAGGACCTGTGTAGTGATTGCTGGAGAATGGGGAGCTGTTGGGCTTGCAGAACTTGAAGTACCCAATCACACCTGGAAGTTGATGTTGACGTTTGTTAAATTTAGTGCCGTTATTGTTATATGGAGAGGAACACATCAAATTATCATAGCAAAAAGGGACCAATATCCCCAAATAAAGGAGTATTATTTATCGTATGGCGGTTACACACTGGTTATATATACAGATATACATTTACAATTAAGAATTAAAATTTACAATTTTGCAGATAAAAGCTCGCTTCCTTTGTTGAGTATGATGTTGACTTATAAACAGCTGGTGGCTACTCCACCGACATACCGACAAGGGCCAAGCTCTGAAATTAAGATGATGAAATAAACTACACTTGCATAATATTGTAACTTGGATGTTAATAATAAGATACGTATCATCACTTGGATTAGAGCAAGAACCCTTGCCATCTCGTGTAGATCATCGGATGATGATCTACACGGCGCTAGGAGGATTCCTAGCGTTAATCCCGGTTGTGCCCCTAAAGGAGCCCAGGGTCCGCTTTGCCACCTAATCCCATGATTTGGCATAGGCACTAGTTTGCCATCTCATGAAATTGTCACTGTTAAATTGTGAACTCGTCAGTTAAAATTCACACTAGGTAGATTGTAAATAACCTAATGGTTCTCCCAATTTCGTTTTGAAATATACAACACAGATAGCCCGACCACGACCAGGTGTTATAAAACTGCTCATTTTTTTTAAATAATTTACTCTATTGCTTGTTGCGATCTCAGATATCGCAAAATTTACCCATGTTCCAAAAAGTGCATTTAGGTGAAAGTTGGTGTAAACCAACGTATGACTAATCTAGCTCTAATCATACCTGGGATGATGAGAGCCATGAAGCCTAGGAACTTCTTGAAGCTGGCGAGACCCAGGATCAGTGGCAGGAAGAGAAGCAGTTTCAGCTTGAACAGCTTGAGGATCAGGAGCATGGGGATGATCAGCTTCTTCAGCTTATGACGGCCTGGTAACAAAAAATAGTTTAGATTATCTTTAGCTTAGTTTGTGCATAGTACTAGGGGGAAGGACTGTTTAACTTCGTTTAAATATTATTTTATTTAGGAAAATATATTAATATTGCATATCAGTACTTCTTAAACGGAACTCAACAGTATCATAATATTAATAGCCTTGATGTATAAGTTCACGGTTTTTCTGAATTTTAAGATACTAGGTATACTACGCAGAAGAAATTGTGTTAAATAACCCTTTTGATCAGTTGCTATGTAATTTTTTCCACTTTACTATACCTACGCATGCGTGAGTTAATTCTAGTTAAATTTGGTTTTAAGTTACTTCCGTAGATGGAAAAAAAAAAAAGCGGCCAAGTGCGTGTCGGACCCCGCACAACGAAGGGTTCCGTGCCTATTAAAAAGGTCGTATCGTTAATGAAATCTTATGGCACTTACGTCATTTTCTTTAAGGAAGGCAGTTTTTTTGAAAATTCTCAAAAACCTTTGAACCGATCGAAAATGCCTGTGACATACGGACGGACAGACAGACAGACATGACGAATTCATGAGGGTTCCGTTTTTTGCCATTTGGCTACTACGGAACCCTAAAAATGCCAGGCTAAGGTTAACTAAAGTGATGTTTAAGTCACGTCTGACCTGTCGGTTTTGTTACTATCCCTAACTATCCCCAGATATGTTACGATGTCATGTACTTACGGAAAGGTGGCGCCTTTTTATCCTCAATGACGTCCACTTCGTCAGCAATCTCGTCCAAGAATCGCGGGGCAACGACCCCGTTGGATGTGACGTCATCATCTAGACTCATTTCTAGGGCAGTCGACCTCAAGAACCTGTTAAAAGAAAATTACGTAAATAACAATCTAAATTTCAATTATTCGGCCAGTCATCATCATCAGCCGAAACACGTCCACTGCTAAACATAGGCCTACCCCAAAAAATTGCATAAATGCTTTTCTCATGCTTTCATGACTACCTAGCGGTAGGAATTAAAAAATAACGTCCATAAATTAAACCATTTTAACACTTTTATTTTATTTTAAACATGCCCCTAAGAAGAGTGGCCAGTATCATAAAGTATCTTTTTTTTTTAAGTTAAAGCTAAGTAAGAATAATCTTCTTGACGCCTTTACATGCTTAGAAGCGCTTAGGGTGACGCCAGACGAGCGTAATTTGCGGGTTCACCCTTATTCAGACAACCTCGCGCCACATTTCCGAGAAGCTACGTGAAACTGAATTATTGAACACCCCTCATTATGCCCACCGTTTGATTCAGATGTTCGAACCTCAAAGAGAATAAACCCGTTCACTGCGACAGATGAGTGTTCCTTGTAATATTAGTTAAGTAGATTGATAAAGGGGTTTTACACAGATTACGTTTGTTCTAAATTGTAATGAGGTTACCTAACTTGAGACGTTTGTTTCCCGTGGACGTGGTATTAAAATAGGGTAGTATGTCCTGTTGCGGCTGTGCAACTGGCTATCAATGGGGTCAAAAAATAAGCATAGCTTGTACTATGGGTACTAGACGACTTAAATAGATAAATAAATACATAGGAAACATTCATGACTCAGGAACAAAATATTCGTGCTCATCACACAATTCCATTCGCTTACCGCGATTTGAACATGAGGCCACCGGATCCGGGGGAAGAGCAGCAGCGTCCCTGGGGCCGTAGACGAGGTTACAATCCACAAGCGCTAACGCTAATAGAAAACTAATAAAATGTATGGGAATGACAGATTTGAAAAGTGTTTCGTCGGGATCTGGCATTCCCATACATTTTATTAGTTTTCTATTGGCGTTAGCGCTTGTCGATTGTAACCTTGTCTACGGCTCCTGGAGTTCGGTAGAAATACTGCGCTCGCCAAAGCGCATGCCAAGCGTGGCGATTATGCAGACCCCTCAATGCAGGTCATTATGGCATCCTTGGGAACAGCAGTGGGGGCCTTTAGATGATATAATTTATTTAATCGTATGGCATACATTATTTTGGCCTTTAAAGTTTGTCACTCTTTAGTACCACCCAGGGGACACGTGCAGGGTTGTGGTAGGTAGCTCCTGCGGACGTGAGTGACAGTTGTCCCCCCTTTGTCAAATGGGCAACTCGACTGTTAACTGATATAATGATGGTCTTTCGTCGGGGATGCGGTCAGCGGTGGACGCCTTGCTTCTCAAGCGGAGCTTCTGACGCTGATTGCATTATTGACGACTGACCAAACTACCGAACAACGTCGCTTTATAAGCAAACTTGACATTGGCGAAATCATCTTAACTTAGATGGAAGCCATTTTTTAAAAACCGAATTGAATTGAATTGATATAATGATGATGATGATGACTTTTGTATCGGAAATTGTAAGCCAAAGTGGTTGTTGTGGTGGTGGTGTGTTGTGGTGGTGGTTGTGGTAGTATGATGGTATTAAAGGATCTTACCTTTCAATCTTCCTCATCCCAAACTTGACCAGGGAGTCCCAGTCAGAGTCTTCGCTCCGGGGTTGCGAGCTGAGCTGTGGAGGCTCCCTGGCCAAAGCCCGCGCTTGGGAGTCCACTTTCACCAGCACAGCGTTTTCCGAGAGCCTATGGAAAAGTCAGCTACTTAAATACTGCATACGATTCTGCTTAGAGTGCTTAGTAAAGATTTACTGTTAATATGGGGTAGCGCATTATCACTAACGATTCTTAATGTAACTTGAGATGAGACGTCGGTGCCGTTGGACCCTCCATAAGGTGTAATTTGAAGAGTGGAAGGGATTGAAATATTGGTCCCACTAGCTCAGTTGGATAAGAGCGATGGGCGGTTTCCAGAGGTCGGTTCAAATCCCGCCCGTGGCAAATAAGTTTTTATCAATCAATCAATCAATCAATCATAATATATTCATCAGAATATATGGTACATAAGGTGTTATAACTTATAATATATACATTGATCCATTATATATTCGGCCGATAGGCATGTGAATATTTCTTGAAACTATTGTCAATTTTTTACAATTTCCATGCAAACAAATTCAAATGTCAATCCTTCTTATATTAGCTCTATTACATTTTACAGTCTTAGCAGTCATTATCGTTATATTCAATTAAATATACAGATACAAAATAGTTTGAATCTATGGCGTCACATAATCCAATTATATAATGTCAAATGGAAACAATTAATGAAATATTTACAATAGTCATTAAAATTACAAACTGCGAAATAATTTAATTACTGTCACATATAATTTAATACCATTCTATATTGCATGCCACTGTCTATTATAAATTAAAACGTATCTTTAAAAAAATCATCTATCGTATAATAAGCCCTGTTGATGAGTTCCTCCTTCAATTTTTTTTTAAACTTTTCTATATGTAGTTGTTTGAGTACATCAGGTAAAATGTTGTATATTTTAGAGGACATACCTCTCTTTAAAAGTTCCACTTTGGTTGAAATTTAGAATTTCTTTCGCGGACGTTTCTGCTTAGTAAACATTAACTGCATATCTCTAAGAAAACATTTGTGAATCACATCCCTTACATGAGTAGCGTGAAGATCATGTTAACCCATTCAGTGCCAATCTCGATACATGCATCAGAGACCTACGAGCGTTTTTCGCTACGTATGGAGTTTACGCTGCTAAAGACTACCCGTAACGCTAGGAGCAGCCGCGGGCGGTGAATGAGTTAAGTAAAATATATAGAAAAAAGTATTCATTAAATATATTAAAATGCTAATTAAAAAAGAAAAAATTAAAAACCGGCCAAGAGCGTGTCGGGCCACGCTCAGTGTAGGGTTCCGTAGTTTTTGTAATTTTTTTCAAAAACTATTCAAACTATCAAGTTCAAAATAATTTTCCTAGAAAGTTTTTATAAAGTTCTACTTTGCGATTTTTTTTATATTTTTAAAACTTATGGTTGAAAAGTTAGAGGGGGGTGGACACATTTTTTTTTACTTCTGGAGCGATTATCTCCGAAAATATTAACATTATCAAAAATAGATTTTAGCAAACCCCTATTCATTTTGAAATACCTATCCAACAATATATCACACGTTACGTTAGGGTTGAAATGAAAAAAAAAAAACACTCCCTACGTTACGTATAGGGGAGGTACCCTATTAAAATAAAAAAAAAACACTTTTTATTTTACCACTTTGTCGGCGTGATTGATATACATATTAGTACCAAATTTCAGCTTTCTAGTGCTAACGGTTACTGAGATTATCTGCGGACGGACGGACAGACAAAGCGAAACTCTAAGGGTCGACTAAGGAACCCTAAAAAGCATACTTAAATACGTCTTCAATGAAATTATTTGGATTAAAATGTGAGTGGACGTTTTTGGGATGCGATGGCCGTGGACGAATTTTATTTTACAATTTTGTTGGAACCTTTAATTTAAAAGCCTGATAATTTAACTTCGAGATTTTAAGGCCGATTATAAAGGGCACAGCTTAACAGGGCAAAATATTAATGACAAAGATCAAGATTACTTACTTAAAGAGCAGTTTTGGTTGGCATCGCGTTACATTATGAAAGATTAAAGTTTACGTAAAAGACAGTTGGCAAAGCGTTACATTATGAAAGATTAAAGTTTATGTAAAAGACAATTATTGAATGGCACTACGTGTATACATACACCACAGGGTAATTGCGTAACTTTTCAGCATTAAGACATCTCGCTTGTCTGGAAATTTTCACAATTACCCTGTTGGTACTGATAAAAAATTGTCTTTCAACCTGTATTTTATTTGTGAAGTAGAACAGGACTTTTTCTGATATCTATACTAATATTGTGATGCGAAAGTGTGTTCGTCTGTCTGTATGTCTGTTTGATACCTCTTCATGCTTAAACTGCTGAGCCGACTTAGATGAAATTTGGTTAGTTTGAGTACCGGATAATTTTTATCCCGGAAATCATCCCCCAAGGACATCTCCTATATCGCAGCTTCATACAATTTTTCACCCCCCATTTCATCAAATGGTGGGTGAAAAATTGTATGAAGCTGCGATATAAACGAGTTCCACGCGCACGGAGTCGCGGGCAGAAAGAAGCTAGTAGGTATCTGATATCACTTACTGGTAAGCAGGTTTGTCGAAAAAGTCATCAAAAGACCGGAGAGCCTGTGCCTTGAAGCAGTCGCCAAGGTCACCGTTGACGCACTGCTGCGTGGCCTGCTGGATGTACGGGTCCTGGTCTTCGCCGAACCCCAGCCAGTCGAGGAAGCCTCGGCCGTGAGCTTCCGGCTATGGGCAAAGATGACAGTGAAACCTACTTTTTCTCCCTTAGTTTTATTATTCATGATCTAAGAATCGATGATGGAATTTAATATTCAGAGAAAAAGTAGTTCTGCTTTCCTATTCCCCAAAGTTGACTGCAGCTTCAAGAAATATTAACAGAGAATTGAATACATTATTAGGGTCCTTTCGGAGTTGCAAGCTTCATTAACACATCATCATCATCACATCAGCCGAATGACGTCCACTGCTGGACCGGTCATTGTGGCCCAAAATAATGAAAGAGCGCCATAATGACCGGTCCTGCGCCACCCGAATCTAGCGGACTCCCGTGACCTTTTACTAGATCATCAGTCCACCTTTTGGGAGGTCTACCCACGCTGCGCCTACCGCCTTCTGGAGTTATTGCCTTACCATTAAGCAACAACTTTTTTGCCACCATCGAGGTATAGCTCTACTATGTGAGTGTAGTCTAGAGAAATATCTCATGAACTTACCGATCTACCATGCTCCCCGTTGAAGTGCAATGACCTCCCCTCTTCTCTCTCCTCCTTAGGTGGCTGGTCAGGCAGCCTGAATCCCCCGTCAGCTTGCGACCGCAGCGCAAGTGTGGCTAACACCGCCACTGTCCACCAGCTTGAAGGCATTTTAGGAAACTGCTGATCTGAAAACATGAAAGGTAATATTTAGCTCGTGACATGACCTAAATTTTTGGGGTAAATGGGTGGTTGGTGATTGGGAAATAAAACTGACTGATGAAGAGGACTTATTGGGACATTTTTGGAGCCCAACTGGATAAGAATCTCCACCTTCATGAAGACGGGAGACATAATAAGGAATAACACCTCTACTTGTCCTATAAGTATGGTGCCGTGTTTCTGGTGGTTAGAAAGGGCGTTAGAGTTCTCGGGGATGCACCATTTTGTGAGTGAGGGACCTATTTCTGTCTCTAGCTGTTGACACAACGAATCCTCAAACGTGAGTCTGCATAATACATCTTCACGCTTAAACCGCTGAGCCGATTTAGATGAAATTTAGTATAGACAGTTTTAGTCCCAAGGAAGGACATAGGATAATTTTTATCCCCGATATCATCCCCTAAGGGGTTGAAATGGGGAGTGAAAGTTTGTACAGAGCTACGATATTAACGAGTTCTACGCGGACGGAGTCGCGGGCAGAAGCTAGTTAGTCTTGTGAGTTCTCTGGTGTTACATGGTAAGGTAATATAGCCTTCTACGGTGTCTGTATACCATCAGGCTGATCGTATGGTTGTTATTCCATTGACGTATAAAAAGTAAAATTGGCTTTCAAACACGGCATCATTTCGTGGGCAAATACATTGGGAGTCAACGCTCGTCGAGCTAACGGGTCAAAACGAAACACATTGACGTCAAACTGGAATGTGATTAGTGTTTGATTGATACCCAGATAATATACTTACCCGTAATTTTGGTAGCAAATGTCATGAAAATAGATAATTACCTTGCATGTAATAAATAAACTTGCATTATAAAAATAACTGACCCCGTATCATGGTCGGTATCATGTGATAAGGCCGACCATGATACGGGGTGGAGCGGAGATAGAGCGTCTGTCACTGGCTGACACCGTTCGATAGAACGAGACGACGCTCCTATCTTGCCACTTATCGCGTCATAAGGCCAACCATGATACGGGGTCAAATTTGTAGGTGGTTATGTCGCTTTACATTGTTACGCATAAGATAATGTTGTGTTTCCCTGTAATTGGATAAAAACACTCTGCTTTGTTTGTGTACCAAGTTTAGTTCCTAAGTCACATGGTGTTGTATCTGTTGGCAAACCTTTAATAAATAAATAAATACTGTCAGTATGTCACAGGCTTTTTCTCAAAAACTATAAGGTGTATTTTTAATGAAATTTTAATGACAGGTACATTTTTTAAACTGTTTATAACACTATAAATTGTACATCAGAGGTTCAATCAGAGAGATCACATTACGAGTATAATGAGACGCATTCTAATTTGATAGGGTGCATAAATTCGAAAACCGAAATTAACGGTGAACTCCCTAAAACAACGACTCGACTAAGTAAACTTGATTTTCAAAGCGTTTGGTTTCAGCAATTTCGAACAGCAATTTTGATTTTAGAGTTTATGTAACGTGGCCCAATTTAATGTGGTGAGCCGAAGTCTCGGAACGACATAGAAGCAAAATGTGGGTTGTTTTTTTCCCCTTCACTGACTCTGGTACAGGCCCTCGACTGCCAATTCTGTTTTATAAAAAGTAAGAATAAGATTAAAATGAAATTAAATTGATAATGAAAAATTAATGGACGACAACAGAACTTTTCCGTATGAAATTCAGAATCACAACTATTTCTAATGTTTTTTTTTGTTTTTGAGACAAGATCTGCCGTGGGCGGATTATGGTCGCGTTAATAATAGCTCGGAACATGACTAAATGACAGAAGTGACGATATGTCAAATTTGCTAGTCATGAAGCGCGTTTTGTCACAAATTTTTGGAGTGGATATGGCAAATATCGTGGTAAGATGAAGATACACAAATCACATCTACTTAATTCTATTGCAGGTCTCTATAAATCTCAAATTTTAGTATTAAATAAACACTTACATCATGATAAATACCGTAACAAATCACATTTTCCGGAAATTCCATAAAACAACTGTTTCCACTGCAAAACTTTCACGTGTCTAATTTACACTAAGTATGTCTAAAAACGTTAAACAAACAATTCTAAAAACGACCTTACACTCGATTCTTTAAAGTTCAAAACCACATGCAGAAAATATAAGAATACAGAAAACACGTTCAAAGTTATCTTCGTTAGCGTACAAAATGAACTTCAAAAACTGCACGCTGCTGTCCACAGCTACGTGCAGTGCAAACAATTGTCGATTTTAGTAACGCTTCTTTACTTACGAAGAGTGTTAGAATCGTGTGCAATGTTTTATAACTACTGTTTGATTGAAGGCAGCGCTGCAACCTTCTAAATTTAAAAATACTCGTTTTAATAGGAATGGCGTTGAGAATGCGTACTTCTTCAATAAGTAGGATTACTGTGCTCGGCTTGTATGGCCAATGAGGACCGCTACACATAGCTAACGGGAAAATTTGAACATCGAAAGTAGAGCGACTGCTTAAGTAGAACGTCCAATAAAATGACTCTTATTTTTATTCGTTTAAAGTAAAAATTCGTCTGTCGCTCCGGTCCTCGAATGCGCTGGACGTTATTACTGGCATCACGTATGTCATGTCTGGGCTTGTTTCTTGTGGCAAATGATTGCAGACATTTGGATTATCGGATTAAAGTTGATTTTCGGGTGTATTCAGTACGAGTGAATGACTTGAGGCAAGAATGGACATAAGGGATTAAAAATTGGCGCGAAACTGTTCACCCGGATAATAGTTATGAACAAAGTTTGGTCGATAGTCTTTTCTTGTTGTTATTGTGTCCCGATAAGCGACGAGACAGTGATCGAGTTTTTTTTGGCAAAAACGATTACCTCGCTATGTGTACATTTCTGTACTATGTACAATAAAGTTTAAAGAAATACATTATAATATGATTAGATTAGATTAGATAAGATTATTTATTTCATGATAAAAAATTACATTACATACATGTCAAAAAAATAAGAATTATTATCATGATCGTCAAAAACAGAGAAATATTAAGAGAATGTCAACAAATGTAAGAACACAATAACAAGGAAATAGAAGAAACAAACCAAAAGCAAAGAACACAAATATATCAACCTCTAGGTATCGTTGTATGGACCCTTTATATGCTTCGGAGATGCCCACAATGATAAAATGGGTGTACGATTTTCACAAAAACATAATAAAAGTTTGGTAGATGTAGATGATATAAATTCATAGACTAAACTTAAACAGGTAAGGTGAACCAAATATGGCCCGGTTCCTAGTAAGGACCACCTTTAAAACTCGCAGTTACGGGTGTCGAAACTACTTCAAATTTCGTGAGCACATATGCGGTTGCCGTCACAAACAAAAGTACATTTCAGTCTTAACCTAGATAATTATGTAGACATTTTATCTACAACGATATCGATAAATTTACCTACTGCTTAAAAAATGTACTACTGATTTCTACTCCATTGGTCCTGTCCTGTTCCTATGTCATTTGCACTCGATCGTCCGATTCCTGATAATGAGTTAGAGAAGACGTAACCATGGAAACAAAGAACAAGAAACAGTTGATTGCCACATTTGACACCGTTTTGCGCGTCGGAGACCATGCTATTCATAACAAGTCTGAACTCGCCTCACTTTACTGCTAGAATAATCAGTTTTTTTTTTGCTTTTTTTTATTAAGTATCTTGACTGAAAATCTCAATAATTTCGCGTAATCAGGGGTACAAGTTAAATACTGGCACATACAAGGTTGTGAATTAGGGACTCAATCAATCAGTATTCGTTGGGGGGCTTGACTGTTCCAAAAATTCAAATTTTACCTGAATGTAAGCTTTGTCCCGGACGGACTCAGATGGTTGGATGAGTAAATTTTTGTAGCATAAAAGTTGACAACCAAAGTGGCTTAATGAACAGACAACAATGCTCGTACATTATTATGCGTCAATGCACTCCAACGTAAGCTTTTCGACTGACATAATACCGCATCTATTGCATAACGTGCATTCAACCTCGACCTAAAATCTTTTACAAGCCAGGACATCGACTTTCTCTTAAGGGGATTTGTTAAGTACCTAATGAGATTTTTGAAAGGCAATGTCTAAATAAGAACACTATAAGAATGAATATTGGACTCAACAAAATTGCTTAAAATCTCGACTATGAAAAATCCAAAATTGGGTACTCATTTTCCTCTTCTACAGCTAATTAAAACAACACGTTGTTAAATGACATGCCTATTTAAATAAAAAAAAAACAGTATTTTAACTTGTATAAAGACATAAGTAAATAACATACTCATCTAACTTAGATATTTATCAAGAAGTCATACATTCGTTTTTGTAATAATGAGGTCATACTTTAACAATCCATCTTTAGTGTTCCTTACCAAAATTGGTCCAACGGAACACTTATGTGATCACTCGGAGTCTGTCACAGTTATTTAGTTTTTATAAATGGGTTTCTTAGATATCTGTTTTAGCTCTGGTTATTTTATTTGTTTCTTTGAGATAAATAGGTACAGTCGAGTTCATAAATATATGTACACTTTTTTACCTAATCGAACGCGTTTGCATACTAATTGTTAGCGGCCGCATTCGAGTTGGTAAAAAAGTGTAGATATATTGGAGAACTCGACTGTACCTCATCTTTTACATTTATCTTTTGTTGTGAATTAATTTAACAGGAATGTCCTTCGTTTTGTATCGAGCAATAGATAACGCGCTAAAGAAATTATACATTTTAATTAGACGGGCCATGAATGCCTGTGGTCGCCGGTTTGAAATTTGAATCCGGCTTAGAGCATTGAATAAAAAATTAAAATAAAATATGAATATATACGATGACTGAGATTAGGGTCAATCAACGATTTCTTGTTGTTATTTTGTCCCGGTAGCCAGGAGACAAAATTACAGAGTTACAATACAACAATACAATAATTACGGACTTCTGTGCCTAGAAGATTGTCCATACAACCTTTTTGTATGGACCATCTTCTAGGCACAGAATTCCGTATTGTATTGACAAGAAAACCCCCACATTCGGTGATTTAAAACCCATAAATCGCAGTTTTAAAACGTGACTCAGGAGACGTAATGCCTCATGGCAACTAGTGACAGAAAATAGTTGATCCACCCAATTAGAACTTTTAAAACAAATATAGATATAAATGAAAGCAATGTTAAATCGCACTGTAGGATAAAGAGCAGATAGGTAGAGATCGTGTGCAAAGAAAGTCATGAATAAATTAATAATACCCTCAATATACATATTGACACTACCCTCAATATACATATTGGAGGCTGCACTTTTTGTCAGACAACATACAGAACTATTCCCACCGAAAATCGATACTTATAAAACTAGAAGTCAGTATAGAAATAAGCTGTTACTACCTAGATCTAACTTAGCTATGTATAAGAATGGACCACAGTATAAATGTATTCAAATTTTTAATAAAATCCCTAATGCTATCAAATACGAACTAAACGATAAAACCTTTAACTCAAAACTGAAAAGCCTATTAATAGAAAATTGTTATTACACAGTCAACTCATTTCTTGAAGATAATACGTTAGATAAATATGACACTGAATTAGTATAGGATCTTTAACTTGTAACTTGACATATCGCTGCTACCACTTTATTATTCATTGACATTAAATAAATATTTACTATAATGAAATGAAATGAACATAATTTAATCCAGTACTAGTCCATATAAGCAAATACATCAGAATAATTAAATTAAATACAAATGATACAAAATAGATTAAATTATACTTAATTATTACAAAATGTTATTAATAATAATTATATATATATGTATAATAATTAGGCAAATTAACCCAATCGGCCATTATTGTAACGGTGTTTTGTTGACGTTGCTATGTTGGAGTTCCTAAATTAATTCATGAAGGTTATATTAAACTACCTACTGATACGTCAATTTATTATATTATCTTACAATTAGACTAGCATTAATAGAATAGAACCGTATTATTGTTTGCCCCTACAGGGTGTCATAAACTGGCCAATGATTGTAACACCTTACTCGTATTACGTATATGACAATGCAATATTGCCTTTATTTAAAATGTACAATTTTATGCCTCGAACATAAGTGCCAGAATGCGGTTAATTTAATTTAATGCATGTGTGTGTAGTAGTAGCTTTAATTCGCCTAGAAGTAGCTTTAATTTTAAGAAATACTTGCTGTGCCCTAACAGGGTTCATGTGTGAACCCACCCTAATGTAACACCTATTTGTACCACATGGAAACTATGCAATAAATGAATTATGAATTATGAATTATAATGTTAAGCTTTGTATGACATTGTTGATGTTCACACATTTATTAACATCATGTCGTTAATTACGCAGGCATCTTATACTAAACTTACACATTTGTTTTGCCTTAAATTACGTCACTTTCACACTCACCTAACAACAGTAAATCAAAATGTAGTCCACGTTCAATACACTGAAGGATACAAGTCAGAATGAGCAGTCTAGCCTCAAACAACCTTATATAATAACAACATAACAATTGCACAAACTTCTTGGATCCGTATTGTATCAACCCAACCCTGACACCATTCCCAAGCAGAAATCAACTCTATCACAAACGCTTTAGAGCTTATTACGGATAGTTATAATTCCATTTGAACTAAAACCGCGGTGCGCGGCTTTAGTTAGAAAAGCGTTAAAAGCGATTTTGTGTCTTGTATGTTTGTCTTAAAGTGGGGTTTTGAATGTATTATATGGTGGTTGTAGGACTTTCCAAATTGAATGAAGTTAGCGCAACGCAGTTTGGGATATCCCAGCGAGCTACTTGTGTATGGCGACTGGTATGGAAGCGGACTTTTAAAGGCTTATAATTATTTTTACGTCACACCTGGCCATAATGCGAGTTATACCGCACGCTGCTCGTACGGTAAAACTTGCATTGTGGCCAGGTGAAGACGTAAAATTGTGTACTCACCACGAGCGGTAATTCGTAAAGCCCCAGATCGCATATTTATGGCCCTCACCTTCGGTTCGGGCCACAAACACCTACGATCTGGGCCATTCACGAATTCACCGCCCTAGGTACGTAATGTACTATTACGACACTGGGCGGTAAGTGAGATTTACCGCCCACGGACACAGCGGCAAATCTCACTTCACACCCAGGAGAAGACGTAGAATTTAACTATGTATGACATTTAGCTGTTCGATCACGTAACGCATTGTACGCGCGTCAGGTAAAACTAAATGTCACTTCTTGTATAGGAAAATTACAGTTAAGTTGTCTTTACGCGCGTTTAAATGTTACGTGACCAACCCTCTGCGTTACCTAACGAACGTACAATGCGTTACATGGTCTACGCGATCGACCTCTAAGCCAGGCCCGCTGCGTCTAGATCAATTTGGAAATCCATTCAAGCTGTATGCTATCCACTATCCAGCAGTGGACGCAATAATGCTGAAGAAGAAGAAAACGAAATAATTAACCATATACACGATTAAGTACTGTTTAGTAATAGTACATTACGTACGGCGGTGATGTGGGTTCTTCAATGCCCCAGATGTTTAAAATAAATAAATAAATATTTGCAGACCATCATCATCCTCCTAGCGTTATTCCCGGTTGTGCCCCGAAAGGAGCCCAGGGTCCGCTTTGACACCTAATCCCCAAGATTTGGCTAAGGCACTAGTTTTACGAAAGCGACTGCCATTTGACCTTCCAACCTAGAGGGAAAACTAGACCTTACTGGGATTAGACCGGTTTCCTTACGATGTTTTCCTTCACCGAAAAGCTAACGGTAAATATTCCGCATATAAGTTCCGAAAAACTCATTGGTACGAGCCGGGTTTCGAACCCACGACCGCCGTTTGACAGCCGCATGCCTGAACCACTAGGCTACCGTAGCTTATAAATATTTGCAGACCATCTTACACTAATTGACCCAGTCTCAAACTAAGCAAATCTTGTACTATGGATACTAGACGACGGTACATAGAAAACATAAATAAGTACTTAAATACATAGAAAACATCCATGACTCAGGAACAAAATATTCGTGCTCATCACACAAATAGATGCCCTTACCGAGATTCTAACCCAGGACCTCTGGCTTCGTAGGCAGGGTCAATACTACTAGTAACTAGGCGAAACCGGTCATCAAACACTTATGTTAAAAATACCTATTCAACGATACCCCACACGTGAGATTTGTAAGTCGTCGACTTAAATATTTTTATTTTTTACAATATGGCGTCTGGCGGGCGCCATTTGGAATTTTGATTACTGTCTTCAGTGACGGGTGCAAAATTAAAACAACTATGATTCATTTAAAATAGACTCAGGCGTTTGATCTCTAGAGTGCCACAAAACGAAGGAACAAACATAGATACGTAGACTGGGAAACACATTACCCTCCTTTGCGTTTTGCATTTGGGTAAAAATTGCTCATCTTTTTCCTCATAAAAAGCCGACTCCATACACATTAGCCAACAGCCGTGCTCTTGGTTTCAAAATTCATACCGAGATCGCTGAGACCTTCGCGAGTGTTGAAAGGGTTAGATCCGCCGCTGAATCACATGTGTCACGTGTGATATTTGACCACGTTAGCCTAGTGGGTAACCCTGCCTGCAAAGCCAGTGGTCCTGGGTTCGAATCCCGTTAAGGGTGTGCTGCAATGACGGTGACAAACGAGCATATGACCCGCCTCATAGGTGCATGTAAATGCCGACATTGAAAGATAAATAACGTTGACTTCTTTTACTTTTAGGTAAACAAACACCATACTACATATATGGACGATTGTGACTCAGAAGAGTTGTGGCCCGGAATTTCGGTTCCATTTTTCAGGTATCGATTGCGATAAGCGTATGCAAATTCAAAATACTATATACTACCTATGTACGATGATAATATGATATGCGAAAGTCTGTCTGTCTGTCTGTCTGTCTGTTTGTTACCTCTTCACGCTTAAACCGGTGAACCGATTAAGTTTTTTTTTATTTTTATTTATTTCCAAAGAAAATGTAGGTACAATGGTTTTTACATTTGTTTCGCCAAACATAATTGTTTATTATTTATTGTACCTAAACATCTGTTACAAAAGCATGCATTATACTAAATATTAATTTCACTATGAGATGAAACTTGGTATAGAATAGTTAAGCTAAGGGGGTGAAATGAGGGGTTTGTATGGAGCAAGATAAACAAGTTCGACGCGGACGGAGTCGCGGGCAGAAGCTAGTAGATTATAAGCAACCTATTGTGTAATGTAATTGCAGGCCATAAATGTATTTACCTTCTTTTACAAATAATTTGGGGAATTATTCCTCATCCTTCTACTTAGTCATTTTCCCGGTTGCATCCTAAAGGAGCCCGGGGTCCGGTTTATTACCTACTAGCAAATCACTTACACAAGTAAAAAAACGTAAAAACGTTAAAATATTACAAAGTTGATTAAAAATTTAATGTAAGATTGTTTTTCATCGTTTCCACTACCTAAATAATGTCTGGAAGAGATCGCTTGTTAGCGATAAGACCGCCTGTTGTTTACCACTCTTACCGCCGTATTCATAAACGTCCTATACAAGCCTGTTTTAACTAAAATGGCGCACAAAATTCGCTTGTCCTTAACTGTCACGTTGACGTTTGTGTTCGTAAGAGAGGGACAAAGCACATTTTATTTAGCAGAGACATTTTAAGTTTTATGAATAAGGGGGTCAATGTTTAATTTATGTGTGGTTTTTTTCTCAGTGTAGTTTTGTGGTGAACAATTAATAATAAGTATTTGTATTTTGATGAATGGGTGATTTTTTGAGCATAGGCATAGTGACAATAGCTCATAAATGCCACCATAATTCCAACTTCGGTTATATGCGAGTTGCGCCGACGCAACGTTTATATTCGATTACCGATCAACGTTAAATATGGCGCCGGCAGCTCGCGCAGTCATCCCATATAAACTTGTTGAACTTACCATACGTTCAGATTACAGACGGTTTGGTTCACCCACCCTATGATTATAAACAACAGTCTAATCTGGAAGCAATTATAATTGAATAACCTTTACTATGAATTGCTTTTGACCTTTGTAAAAAACATAATACATATATATTTACGGTACTGTAATAAACATAAAAGTATTTCTATCTTTGTTAAGGGTTAAGTTGGAACTAACTAGGAAAAAAAAACGGAAATAAAGTTGTCAATGATCATACTTACTCGTAGTAAATGTACCTATAGCAATAATAGTACATTACGTGCGGTGAATTCGTGAATGGCCCAGATCGCAGGTGTTTGTGGCCCGAACCAAAACTGAGGGCCATAAATATGCGATCTGGGGCTTTACGAATTACCGACCGTGGTGAGTACCTACACAATTTTACGTCTTCACCTGGCCACAATGCGAGTTTTACCGTACGCGCAGCGTGCGTTATATTATAACTCGCATTATGGCCAGGTGTGACGTATACATCATCATATCGGCCCAAAAGACGTCCACTGCTAGACATACTAGACATAGGCCTCCCCCAAAGAGTGCCGCAATAACCGGCCCTGCTCCACCCGCATCCAGCGGCCTCCCGCGACCTCACGTGGTGGAAACACTCAAGGTCACCATAAAACCGGGGCGAAGGTGACAATTTTGGCACCCGGAGTTCGTCGATCTCAATAGTCACGATGACTCACGCTTTGCAAAACATGACCGGTAAAACCACAAGCACATTATGTAATTTTAGAATAATGAACTCGAAGCGTTGTAATTTGTATTATATTCTAATGGCATAGAGTTTAATTTAGCAAAGAGAGCGCCACGACTTTCTACTAGTATCTACTGCTCTAAAACCGGATCTTGACGTAAAGGTAAAACACATAGTTTTGATACTAGTTGTTGTTTTGATTTTAAATAAATAATAAATATTTGGGGACCATCTTACACAAATCGACCTAGTCTCAAAAAAAGCAAAGCTTGGACTATAAGTACTAGACAACGATATAAGTAATACTTATATAGATATATAAATACTTAAATACATAGAAAACATTGATAACTCAGGAACAAATAAATATTCGTGCTCATCACACAAAAAAATGCGTGACCTCGACTGTATCTCGCTTCCTCTTACAGCGCCACCCAAACCACTCGCAGAGCGAAGAACTGAGGCTCTAGTATAAGTTTTACCGAAACAAAACTTTACGATCGCGTTTGCGTTTTACCCTCAATTTGTATGGGATTTGACAGCTAAACGCGACCGCGGTCGTAACGTTTTGTTTCGATAAAACTTATACTAGAGCCTCTGACCTACTTTGAACCTTAACGTGCAATGAATAGAGATGAAAATAGTTAGCCTCTTGGCGTGCTGTACCTAGTTTATAAACAAAACAACCAATGAAAACAAGAAAAGCGGATGTGATTATTCGTGTATTGAGCATTACGAAGTGCACACTGCCAGGTAGAAAGTTAGGCTCGTGTTCATAATCGATCATCAAACCGAATTAACCGAAATTCCGTTTGTCTTTATTTGCCACCTTGACCTAAACCGGTCACAAACGTGAGACAAGGGCAAAACATATTTTTGGTAACAGAGGTTTAAGTTTTATGAATAAGGGTGTTAAAGCAAAGCTGAAGTCAGAATAAACGTGTTGAGAAAATAGTCATATAGAAAATAGTTTTAGAGAGACGGCACAGTGGATTATCATCTTGTTGATATTTTTAGTATGGTAGACTTAAACAAGGTAAGTCATTCCCGTGACAGCTCGTGACTTCAGCGTGCCTTGCCTACGTCATCAGCATCTTAAAAATGGCGGATAGTAGGTGTGTTGCCACCGTGTGAAAGTAATTTACTCGAGTGAATTGCATTACTTCACTTTGCGTCCTGTCGATCAATATTTACGTTGAAATACTAATTATATACAGTTCTCTTTTGACCCCAAATAAATAGTTACTAGATACCATTTTGTTTAAATATTAATCATGAATTAACAAAACTGATGTCAGTCAATGGCAGCATTTTTATGCCAACTTTGGTCAATGGCAACATTTTGGCAGCATGCTACAGCGTTGACGAATTTGTCGAGATGCACGGCCGTTAGTATAAGAACGCATCTAAATAACCTTAACTTAAATATCACTAATTATAGTAACTTAAAAACCGGCCAAGTGCGTGTCGGGCCACGCGCAGTGTAGGGTTCCGTAGTTGCCTGTCTGTCTTAGTTACATCGACGTGCGGTGCGGTTGCGTCGGCCGAATTTGTACGAAAATCGGCCTTTCCAAGTACATATTAAGCTGGTCAACTATTACTCGGTAACTACTTATGCCTACTTGTCCGTGATAGTTTTCCTTTTTCATTATATGTACTACTACCACGATTTTTTTCACATCCCCAGTAATGGGGACACACACATGACTCGAACAAAAATTAGAAAGCCCAATATCTCGTAAACTAATCACTGGTTTAGAAAATGGGTTTGGCAAACCCATAATATTTTTGAACGAGCTATCCAGCGATACCCCACATCATGGGTTTAACGAGAAAAAAAATTACAACTCCGCTTTAGGTGTAGGGGAGAAAAAAAAAAAAAATTGTACTGTTTTATCGGCGTGATTGATTTATATGCCTATGCCGAATTACAGTTTTCTAGTAGTAATGGTTACTGAGCTAAGCCGAAGACGGACAGACAGACAAACAGACAGACGGACATGGCGAAACTATATGTATGGGTTCCTTGTTGACTACGGAACCCTAAAAATGAAATTTCCTATAATACTCAGACATGTAAAGCTATACGCGACCTAATTAACATTCGATGTAATTAATTGATAATACTGTTTTTTTATGACTATTGACTGACTTGTAAAACATTGTTTTTTTTTTATTGTAGTTTGTATTTGTGACGTAGGCAAGATACATCGTCGGGAATGACTTACTTTTTTTATTCAACCATGACTTTTTGTCCGACTGGTATCAAACTCCACTTTACAACAGATGGCAACCATCAAACGCCACTACTTGCTCTGTAGGCATGTGTTGTTGTGTTCCTGGTTGCCAGAGCTTCCCAGGGTGCTGTGTTGAGAGTAACGGAACTGCATCTCTAGCTGTCAACACAACGAATCCTCAAATCAATAAAAGTGGTCAACGTCTGGGGACGTAATCGTCCATAAGCTACAGTGTCTGCTTACCATCACGCCAACCATACGCTGGTTTGCCATTCTCGAAGTATTAAAGTTTCCGTACAAAATGTATAGTTTTCAGAGGGTGTTTACATAGTGTATAGATTTTTATAGCCAACGTTAGGTACATATAGCTCGATAAAATCCATTACAAGGAATCGGTATTTTTTTCTAAAATTGTTAAAGAACTTAAAGCCATCGTTTCTTAAAATTTCAATTTGTATGGAAGACACACACTAGCTATTTTCACGGCATCGTTGTATTTTGAATTTGGCATTATTTTTTTAACACTTATTCGTGTATCTTAAGTGTGTTTGTTTAAGTAGTGTTTTCACAGCGATTTAGAGTGAATAATTGTACTTTTATGGAAGAAAAAACAATGTCTTATTTGGTAAGTGATTATTTTATGATATATATTTGCAGTGAGTTTTGCTTGCTTGTGCCTATTTCTACGACTACATAAAAAAACGACATTGCCACATGGAGGAAGTACTTTAAATACTGTAGAGAGGAAATTTTACTGAAAGACGACTTCATTTTTATTTTTAAAACAATACAAACTGCATTCAAAGAATTTCAAATAATAGCCTGTCTGAACCGTGAATCGAACCCGCTAAATGTGGTAACTTCCATGATAACAGCCATGTGGCAAAGTCGCGGGACGCCCAGTATATCAAGCAAAGGTCCCAACTTACAGGACACAGCAACAACAGTTTTGTGGAAGAGAATAAATAAAACATAATATCGCTACGTAAATAACTATTTTCTTGACAAGTCAAGCTATTGTAGATAATGTTCATAGTCCGAAAGTGCCAACACTAGCAATTTTCGCATCTCACCCCATTGCTATCCCAAACCTTTTTTTTTTTGTTTTTCCTAACCTAACCTAACCTAACCTAACCCCAACTAACGGTGAGGTATGATTTCCAACTATTTTGTGTTTAACGGTGGTTTAACGTTCGACAGCCGGTTAGCCTAGTAAGTATAGTGACGCTGCTTACGAAGCTGAAAGTCTTGGGTTCGAATCCCGGTTACGGCAAATAAATATTATTTTCTGAGTCTTTTAAACAAGTTACAGAATGGCAGTGTCAGACAGACAGACAGACTAATATGACGATAACAGTCATTGGCTAAAGTTTGTTGAAACAAGTTCAGCGACCCCATTAGGCAACAGAAGCAGTGTAATCAGCTAATCGCCACTTTATAAAGAACCTATTTCCAGGTATTATACAGTTTATCAATGCTGCTAGCCACGTCCGAATGTAAAAAAAATGAAAAAGTTTATGATGGCGTAAATCACGAAGACATGTTGGATAATTGTACGGGTAAAAATTATACAGATTACTGTAACGAGATAGGTGTGTGTCAACCAGGAACACACATCATGTGTATGTACTACGGATCAGTAAGTTTTTTTTTTCAGACACGAAAATCGAACAATAAAAAAATATGCCATGTGTGGAGGAGGCTTTAGAGTATTAACAATAACGACATAATGGACCCGATTCTACGTGCACATGGCTTTATTAGCCTAAAACTAAATTTTCTAATATTTGGACATAATTTAGGCGGCAGATTAAAAACGACATATTTAGAATAGCATTTAGGCAGCTAAGTAAGTTGTATAGACCGCCTAAAATAAGAAACGTCAGATTCAAATTACCGCTGTCATTTGATTATGACAGCTGCTCATAGAATAGCAAAGTGTTTTAGCGACACCTAAATAAAATTAGGAAGTTTAGAGGCCACTGTAGAATCGGGTCCAATACCAAAATTGAGCTTTCTACTTGTAGGGCGACGTTTAGAGGTCGCTATTGTTAGTGTTCGAAAATTAATTTAATATCAATACTTATTCTACTGGCAACACTAACTATCATGACATTGCACCCGATTCTACGTGCCCATGGCTTAACTAGCCTAAAACTAAATTGTCTAATTTTTAGACATAATTTAGGCAGCAGTTTAAAATCGACATATTTAGAATAGCATTTAGGCAGCTAAGTAAGTTGTATGGACCGCCTAAAATAAGAAACGTCAGATTCATATTAGCGCTGTCATTTGATTATGACAGCTGCTCATAGAATAGCAAAGTGTTTTAGCGACACCTAAATAAAATTAGGAAGTTTAGAGGCCACTGTAAAATCGGGTCCATTGGCCGCTTCCCCTATACAGTGGCATCATTTTTAAGATGCTGATGACGTAAGCAGGTGACGCTGACGTCACGAGCCGTCAAGGGAATGACTTACCTTGTTTTATTATCCCTTGAGGGTTAGGGGACTCAGGGACATTCTACGTCGAAACATCGAAGAGGTACCCACTCCTAAAAAAAGTATTTGACTAAAGTGAGTGAAAGTGAAAGTTAGTGCGGCCAGAAATATTTAAGGGTGGTATTCCACTTCTCTAAGATCTTTGTCCAATGTCTATTTGCGTCTCATATTTTGCATAAAGAGTGAGTAAGACCCAATGCACATCGGACACAGATCTTGGACAAGAGGAATACTTACCCTAAGGTGCCATGCACTTGTTGAACGAGCGAGCGAAGAGACCGAAGCTCTCCGTTTCAGATTAGGCCAAAATTCGTTCGTATGTCGAGGTGTCCGGCTGTCCCGCTGTTCTCCACTACAGGTCGCATTTCCAACCGATTCTCGTGAAATTTTGTGAACCGGTTTCTATTTTTTTTTAGTTGATTTGACTACGATTTGCAAGTTATATAATCTACGAGGTCGTGAGTACCCACATTAATTTTATTTGTCATAAATGTAAAGTTTGCCTTAGCCGTCACTTACAGTAATTAATTAAGAAACTATAAACTTTTCAGGATTGTTATAAAACAAACCTAACCTAGCTTACAGGGCTCTATCCAAGGTTAATTAAAATTGTCCTAAAAAGTTACGGCTTCATAGAAAATCACCTTTATGGCAAACTAGCTTCTGCCCCCGATTTCGTCCGCGTGGAACTCGTTTAACTCCTTCAAACTTTCGCCCACCATTTCGCCCCCTTAGGGGATGATTCCCGGGATAAAAAGTATTCTATATGTTAGTACAGGCTATACACTATATGTAGGTATTTACCAATTAGCATGTACCTAAGGTATAACTGTTAGTGCTAAAATTCATCTTAATCCGTTTAGCCGTTTGTGCGTGAATTGCGTGATTGAGTAACAAACAAACATCTAAACTTTCGCAGTTAGAATATTTGTAGGATACTCGTGTACTGGGTACTCTTGTTATGGCAGATAGTTAAGGATATTGATTGATGCGATGTTTTTTGTCAGAAACATAAATAAATAATTACTTTTTATTTCAGGGTCAAAGGTCGGGGCCGGCTTGCCGAAACGGTCGGATGATCAAATTGGACAACGGGACCAAAAACATTATAATGGAGAAGATTAACACGTAAGTCAGTATTTAAGAGTTCCCAGCACGGTCGAGCCAAGTCGACTCTCCATACAAACGTGTTTGGTTCTCATTTTGAAACGGCACACTGGAATAACATGACACTTTTTATACACAAGTATCCGCCATTTCTAGGTCGAGAACTAGTTTCTGCTGCTATAAATCATAATAGAAAAATAATGAACCGAGACCGAGACTGTATGGAAAAAGGTTTTTTGAAGTGAAAACTTCTTTAGCCTATGCACTTTTTGTGATGGGGAAAAACTTAAACTCGCTACAGGTCAGGTGACCGTAAGATGGCACGTGACCGTTTGATGTCACGTGACCGCAAGATTCGACAGATTGAAAATTCGTAAGACGGACACGTGACCTGATCGAAAATCTGTTACAATGTCATTGAGTTTTCACTTCTGCCGGCACTCCCGGAGTGCAACCCGGTCTTTTTGATTTTTCTAGCATGTTGTTTTGAAATGTGAGCCAAAACACGTTTGTATGTAGAGTCAAGCGTCCTGGCGACGCACCCATAAGGGGAGTACAGACAAACTGTATTTAACATCACATTGCATACGTATGTTGGACAATGTGTGATGTTAAAAAAGCGGCCAAGTGCGTGTCGGACCACGCACAACGAAGGGTTCCGTGCCTATTAAAAAGGTCGTATCGTTACTGAAATCTTATGGCACTTCTGTCCTTTTCTTTAAGTTCGTATTTTAGAAATATCACGAAAACCTTTGAACCGATCTTGTTCAAAACAATTTTCCCAGAAAGAATTTAAGAAGCCCTATGTCCATGATCGTTTTTCATATTTTTAAAATACACGGTTTATATATTAGAGAGGGGACACACAATTTTAGTGACTTTCGGGGCGGTTATCTCCGACTCTATTCAGTTAATCAAAAAAAATGCTGAGAAACCTTATATTTATTTTGAAATGCCTACCGATTGATGTGCCACACGTGGGCTTGCAATGAAACAATTTTTTTGACTTCCAGTTTGATATACTATGGAGTGCACCACTAAAAAAATTATTTTAGCAATTTAGATTACAAAACTATGTAGCGGCTAACAAAATACACCTATCCTGAAAATTTTATTCAAATACACCTTATAGTTTTTGAGTATAACGCCTGTGACATACGGACGGACCGACATACAGACAGACATGACGAATCCATAAGGGTTCCGTTTTTTTTTTCATTTGGCTACGGAACCCTAAAAATGGGCTAGACTCGGCAAAATGTTGGAGCGACTACTTACACAGCAACGCTGGTCTTGAGACGCTAAGACTCGTCAGCTGGTGAAAAAACCTGAACAAAAATGCTATCCATTCATATTGCATTAGTAATCTATAGACATTCTTGAAGAACAAATAGAGTCATTACGCTGGTTACGCGACCACCTTCGGTTAGCGAATTCGTTAGAAGGTTTTTTCTATTGAAGATAACATCAATTCTACAGACCCTATTGAGACAATTATTAATACATGCATTTTGTGGTTGTTTTAGAATAGAAATTCACTAAAAAACCGAGAAAATAACCTTTCCGTTCACCAACTCAGCTAAGTGGTCGCCAGCCGGCACATGAAATTAGGTGGTCGCTAACCGGCGAAATGACCCTATGATGAATGTGTAATATGTACGAGGAGGGCGAGCGGTCTTCGGTTGGTACTCCGTTATCCATCGTCATGGAACGGAAATAAGATTTTAACGTATCACACTTTATTGCAATTAATCAACAGTAATCAACTTTAATTAACTTTACGATGGGTCAGATTCAAACGGATCTAATTAGAACGTGGTGAGGCTGGCTACGAGGATTAGCAACACGTCCGTTCTCGGTCGAAGCTGCTGCCAGCCATTTTTATGCAACTACCCTCAACTCCCATCATTAACCCTAAGTCAAATGACAGTTTGTTGACGTTCCGTTGTGAGGTGAGGTCCCCAAAACACGCACTGGACCATTCCCTCGCACCTTTGAGCGGAGGCCTGTGCTTAGAAGTGGGACATATGCGTGGGCTGTGTCTAAGGGTCTCCAGCACACTCGACTCTCCATACAAACCTAGTTTGGTTCTTATTTTAAGACGACTTGCTAGAATTACATGTATCAGCGTATACACAATGGGATTCGCCATATGTATGTACATAATTAGGTCTGAAAACCTAATTTTATATAATAGTAATATTGTAAATCTTAGGTAGAAATTGACATTTGTAAATGAATAAATAATTATATGTAATAGTAATATTGTAAATCTTAGGTAGAAATGAAATCATTAGCATTATTATTTTTAGCTTCAACTTGTATATATTTTATTACTTAGCTACGAGTAGTAAGAAAAATTTGCATGCTTCTTCAAGCGAAATGTACGCATCCAAAATTACTGTCCACCTATGTTCATCACTACATTTGTGCAAATAAACATATCTTTATCTTAAAACCTGAATCGCTAAACTTATGTGACAGTGGACGGTGTAAAATCCTGAGGGGATTTCACTAAAATAATCTATGGAGAGAGCTAGAAACCTATCAATCCTAACTCCTACTGCCCTAAACAATCCTAGAGCCCTAATTCCCTAGCCCTAGCATAGATTTAACATATACACATATAAATAAGAAGGATGTCTGCACCATGCGACCTACGGGTTACAGACGGAAGGTGTGGAGGATATGGGTAATAGGTTGGATATTCACTGCCAACTGCACAGACTCTTGCAGTTGATTACGGCTAAAGGTGTCTTGGCCACAGTGAAGGAATATACCCTTGTCGATGAAGTAAAGTCCGAGTCCAAATCAGAAAGCGCGTTTATTTACAATAATTTTTCCTATATATACAAATTCTGTTCTGATGAGTGCGTCTATACAATTATAATATTTTCGTAGCGTGCGTTTACATATTCAGCATCACATGACTGGCGTATGCGAATCTGCATTTTAATGTCCTACTTTTGTAATGCTGATTTGAAGTTCGTAGAACCCATGGCCGTTGGGACGGAAAGGTTCTAGAATGGCGACCACGTACAGGAAGGCGCGGCGTGGGTAGGCCCCTCGCAAGGTGGACTGATGACCTGGTAAAGGTTGTTGGAGTCCGCTGGATGCGGGTGGCGCAGGACCGGTCACTTTGGCACTCTTTGGGGGAGGCCTATGTCCAGCAGTGGACGTCTTTCGGCTGATATGATGATGATGAGGTCTGAAAAAAATGTTGTGTTGCTAGAAATTGTAAAAAATACCTTTATAGCAACATAATTTAGTTTCCGACCTAGATGTAGCGGATCCCATTATGTTCCCCAGCAGAGGCATCTCTAGCCCATGTCGTGCAATAATGACCGTAGCAACCCCCCCCCCCCCCCCCCCGCGAGTGGCGCCCTGTGAGTGGCGCTCGGCGCCCCCTAGGACCGTGCGCCCGGGTGTTACGCACCCCCTGCACTATAGGTAAAGAGCAGCCCCTGTTTCCCAGTACCTATGCCATTATAAAATGAGAACCAAACTACTTTTGTACCGTTCTGACGACCCTAACATAGAGGGCCAATCGAAAACAATTTTTCGCATTCCGATTTATTTTCAATATTTCGCTAGGTCGTTCTCACAAAATAAGTACCAGTTTTGCTCAATCGCAAGAAAAGGCACGCACATAGCTGAAACCTTTTTGTTTCAATGCACACAATTACAGTCATATAATTTCTGTCTTTTGTGTGTGTGGTTTTTTTTTACAAGCTTTTATTTAACTTGCGTTATTCAAGTGTAACTGTAAAAAAAATGTAGTCAATCTCACACAAACCGACCTTGTACCAAACTAAGCAAAGGTTGTACTATGAGTACTCGACGACGATGTAAATACTTATATATATTAATCAATACTTAAATACATAGAAAACATCCATGACTCAGCAACAAATATTCGTGCTCATCACACAAATAAACGCCCTTACCGCCCTTATTCAAATCCGGGGCCTCCGGTTTCGTAGGCAGGGACACTACCAACTAGGCTACATAGGTCGTCAAATGCGTAAGTTATCCTACAAAATGAGTAAACCGTTTTTCCGAAAATTTGGCATACTTATATATACAATATGAAATTCCGATCAAAATGAAAAAAATAAAATTTAATCGCCACAGCGGGGTGGTACACTTGGTTCAGAGCAATTCACGGAATGCAGAGGTCGTGGTTTCGAATCCCGCTCATGGCGATTAATTTTTACTCTTTCAATTCGATTGGAATTTGGAATTTTTCTATTTTTCAATAATTTCGATTCCTACACTGTCAATAGTAATGTCAGTATTACTGATAGTGTCTGGCCTAACCGTGGGCCTGGACACGGACACGCGCGGCGGCGGCAGCGGCAGCGGTTTTTCTAATTCATTGCGTGTGATCCCAACTAACCACAGTGCGTTGCGCGTCTCGACCGCGCAATGAACAGATAAAACGCTTGCCGCGCCGCAATTCCCGCAATGTGGTGGCCGGGCCGTTAGTTCTTAGTTAGTTAGTTTCTAATGTCTTTACTTAGTTTCATCTAGATTGGGAAACTTCGCTACCTAAACTTTAATATCATTGCTTCAGGGTTAGAACTGGGATGTCAAGTGCAACAATACGTGGTAAAAATGATGAGTTACTTCCCAAGGCCAAGAATGGGTTGGCTAAATTGGTGAGTGAATCTCTGGCGTATTTTCCCTCTATCTATATGGTAAGCATGGAGAAAATCCTCTTTCAAACGTGTAGCGCCGCGTAATATCGCTTCGAAACATGCCGAGCGATATTCGACCTTACAGCCGACCCGTTTTCATCATGTTTTATCATTAATTTACTTTAGTCCGACCGCTTCATTCAGTCCTAGCCTGCCTTTTTTAGCTTTGCCTTTTAACGCAACTTAGGGGTGAGTTGAACCAAACCGTCTGTAATCGTCAGTTTATATTGTTCGTTAAAATCGGGATGTATGAAAAGTTTGTCTTTCTATAAGTAGAAGCCATATTTAACGTTGATCGGTCTGTAATCATAAGTTAGTGTAACCCGCTCTTAGTTACTCTATAACTTCTGAAGCGATGGTAGTTACGCCTATTTTCAGACACACTATCTATATCTACACTACACACGTAAACATACATTACACTATTCTAGATATCTGGTCACACTTCGTTTGATTGAACTTGCATTGAACATCGAATGCTTATAATGTATTCAAATGCCTTCAAATGGTATTAAAAATCAACAAATTTTATTTCGAAAACTATAAAAGATTAAACGCTGAATTCAACGTCCAAAATTAAATTATATTTTATGGAAATGTGTCTGTAGCTGTACTGGTTTCTGTCATGACTCATTATTATTTTCAATCACATCACCTACTTTCAATCCGCTATTTAGATAAACTATTACTTAATTTCAAAGTATAAGAGGTTATAAATATATTAACTTTGTGCTAAACTTATTATTACAACGTGAACACTAAACGACATGACACAGAGAGAAATAATATAATGGAAAAATAAACCATCCTCGTCTGTAGCCCCCGACAGGATTCGAACCTGCGACCTTTCTATGTCATGTCGTTTAAAATATGATCGGGGTAACTTCCCCGTTAAAAATAACACGAAACAAAATTATTTCATTAAATAATTTGTTTCGTTCTAAAGGTATAATGTACACCAGCGCCATCTCTCTCGCTAGTCCGAAACTACCTGATGTGGTTCGATTGCAATAGAGCGGGCGCATAGTTCGCTCATTAGAGTGGTGCCAAGGCTGTGAATAAGTCTTTCAAGAGGACACAGAGAGGGCGCTAGTCTTAGCGGGAATGTAATTGAAAGATAAGTATACAACTTCCGTTACTGTCCTCGTAGCTCAGTTGGTAGATCAGTCTAGCGTTAATAGAAAGGTCGCAGGTTCGAGTCCTGTCGGGGGCTACAGACGAAGATGGTTTATTTTTCCATTATATTCTCTCTCTGTGTCATGTCGTTTAAAATATAATCGGGGTAACTTCCTCGTTAAAATACCACGAAACAAAAATATTTAATTAAATAATTTGTTTCGTTATAACGTTAACACTAGATCAGTTTTCTCTACGCCCTTCATCACGCCGTCATCTTGGAATATCAGTATTACCTAGTGCCCGACATAGGCTGCAAATTGAGGCCGGCTCGCATAATGTTTACGCGAAAACTTGAGCTCGAGGATGACTGTTCTACATAAAAACTCAATGGTGTTAAATTACCTATTCCTTGTTCCAATAGGAATGGGACAGCGAACTGGCATTGTTTGCGCAAGTCTGGGCGAACCAGTGTGAGATGCTGGCTGAAGACACTTGCAGAGCTACCCGTGAGTTGATTGTAAGGTTATGAGAGTGATTATAAGTTTCTGTCAAACATTTCATTTTTGGTACAAGCTTTTCTTGCCATCTGTATTTTTCTGTATACCGTCATCAACTACTCGTTGAGACGATTTAAAGAGCCCGAATTCAAAGGGGTTAGGCAGGTTAAGTTTTGAATTCCCATGGCCACCTTCTGTCTCCATCTTCAGATCAGCACGATGGTATGGTATGTACCATAATATTGATTTGTCATCCATACTATACTTAAATAGATATACCCAGAATTTCAGCTCAATCGTTCCAAGATTTGTCCCATACTAACAAACTAAAATTCAGTTCCAAGATTTACTAACAAACTAACAGACAAACGAACAGGTCAATCTGAATATTGTAATAATACAAATGTAACTCTGTCCGTCCCTGTAACCTTTCACGCTTAAACCACTGAACCGATTAAGATGTGTTATGAAGTTCTTGAGTCATAGGATAGTTTTTATCCCGGAAATCATATCTTAAACTGAAATGTGGGACCAAAAAGCAAAAGTTTGTATGGAGGTACAATACGAGTTGCATGCGCACGAAGTCGTAGGCCAAAGCTAAAATATACAGTCGTGATCATCATCGTATCAGCCGAAAGACGTCCACTGCTGGACATAGGCTTCCCCCAAAGAGTGCCAAAGTGACCGGTCCTGCGCCACCCGCATCCAGCGGACTCCCGCAACCTTTACCAGGTCATCATCCACCTTGCGGGGGCCTACCCACGCCGTGCCTTCCGGTACGTGGTCGCCACTCGAGAACCTTTCCGCCCCAACGGCCAAAATGTATTAAAGCATAATCAACATCATCATCAGTCACTCCTTCAATGCTGAGGATCCTGATATCATGTCCTATTCTCGACCAGGAATATCATGTCGTTGCAAGTGTGCGTGATTTGCGCACCCACTAAGGGTCACAATGCAGTCGATATATTATATAGCTTTTTATATCACTTCGGTGGCAAACAAGCGTACGGACCTGTTGGTAAGCGGTTACCCTTGCAACTTCTCGTTGGATTGCAATTCCAATCCGTTGCCCGAGGAAGTAGCCGTGTTTTCTGCAATTTTCTTTATTTCTTTGAAAAGCCTGTGGGCGTCTGATCTTCACGGCCCCAGAGTTTCTACGAAGGCCGCAAATACATATATAGCGGTTTATCAGGCCCGTATATTTGTGGTGCTTCGCGGCTTCTGTCGCTGTTGACTAATGAGAAATGATTGATTTCAATTTCAGAAAACTTTTTCAACCCTGGACAGATGGTGGCTGTAACGGCTTACATAATGCCAGCGAGAGGTAAGATACTCTGAAACACTGAAGACAATTAATAGTAGATTATACACTAAGGGGATAAAGCACTGTTTTATGTCACGGGAGCGAATTGAATCCCGAACGTAACGAAGGACTCATAATTTAACTCCTGAGCGTAGCGAGGGAGTTATAAGTTAATTCCTGAGCGAAGCGAGGGAATTAAGACTGAGTCCTGAGTGCAGTGAGGGGTTCAACCGCCCAAGACTAAAACAGTCTTATCCCCGAGGTGTATACTCTACTTTTCACACCTTATGCGAGACAAAAAAACAGGCTCAGTAGATAAATATTCAAAATAGACCAGAAGCACTGATTCAGACACAGACTTTACGCCTTTTACAGCTTTCCATTTGTCAAAATCGTTGTAGGCTTTTAGGTATTTTTCCTTTGACTTCTCTGGCAGCAGATTGTTGACAATGCCTATGGCATCTAATTTGATAAACTCAGGAGTCAAAACACTTTCATCACTCGACATTTTCAATATTATTTTTGAAATTAAATCTTCTATAGGCACCTACAAGAACTCGATTTGTTCGTCACGCGTGAACAAATGAAGGCGCGCGACGTTCCAAATTCGAAAGCACAAGCCGTGGTCCTAGATTCGAAATTCGAATTTCGAACACCGCGCTCCTCCGGACCGGGGTTTACACGGAGGCAAACTTCATTTATTTTGTCAAATCAATTAGGCCATGGCCTAGGACAAATTGTGTTTAGCAAAATTAAACTTTATGCATATAGTAATAAGAATTATGAAAAGTGAAATCATATTATTAACCAGCGGGTTATAATGAAATTCAGTACAACATTATAACCCGGCTAATACCAAGGGATTTAATGTCTTGCTTTCGGTAGGGTTTACATGACCTATAATTCGGCATTGTCGAGCATGTGGTTTGAAAAAATATAAAGACCCTTCTCAAAAAAGCAACAAAAGTAGAAATATTACATTCAGCCGCGTTGAACTCGTTTATATTATATCGTAGCCCCATACAAACTTTTACCCCCCGTTATACACAATTACGGGATGATATTCGGGATAAAAACTACCTTATGTCCTTCCCCGGGACTTCACCTTATGTTCTACCTCTGTACCAAATTTCATCTAAATCGGTTCAGCGGTTTAAGCGTGAAGAGGTAACAGACATACAGATAGACAGACAGACACACTTTCGCATTTATAACTTAATAATTTAGTTACTATAAGAAACGTGTTAATAACATTATAAGTGCTAATTCCTAATTAACTACCTATAACTAGCAGTTATACACAATTATCTTCTTATATCAATTCGTAATTGCTGTCGTAATAAAACATTCATTTTTACATTGGGGTAAATCGCCAATAACTGGCCACCGTTCAATAACTGGCCACCTCACTCATACTGAAAATAGTTCATAGAGTTCTAATCAACTATAAGATATTTTTTTTTTGTATAATGTGTTAATTACTGGCCACCCTTCAGTAACTGGCCATGTTATACTAAATTGAATTCTGTTTGTAGGGTAACAGAGTTAATATTTAGTATGAGCGGGCCAGTTATTTCTTTATTCCATTGTTTTAAAATTTACTTGTTAAATCTGTATTGTTGGCTCCTTTTGGGCTGACGAATATCCTTATTAGTTTGTTTAAATGTGCATGTTTACCAGTACTATAACTTAAGTTAAATGCTTCTGGTTGGCAAAATGATAGAAATTGTTTTGTTATTTCAGATACGAATTCGACGTGTATTAAACGTACCGATTTGAATGGAGCAATAGACGAATTTTTCGAAACATGGCAACAGGATATAAAACATGTAACTTCGAAGGACATTCAGAAATATGAGATCATAGAAATAGATGGAGAGTAGGTATTACAACACTCAATGATGTAATATAAAAAAGAGGTAGATAGGTTATGAGCGCTCCAAAAGTGGCACACTAAAACTGAGTCAATTGCAACTTGACTCAGTTTCGCGTCGTCAATGGAAACGTATGCTGTCAGATTTGGTGGCCAGTTTTACACACGGAATTTCGAATAGACAATCTAGTAAGTATCAAGTATCTACTTCATTTTTATATTACATCAATGACAACACCCATATGTTTGAAGACATATAGAAGGTGTGAATAACAGTATGTGTCACTTGTAGCCAAATTATTTCCATCTTAGGTCACTTGAATTTTTATTAATCGTTAGATACGCTCAAGATTCTACAAAAGAATCCCTCGTTACGCTCGGGTTTCTACTATGGAATCTTTCGCGTCACTCAGGATTCTCGCCATAAATATACAATTTTGCTGCCTTGAGACACAACACAATCTCAATATTATTTTGCATGCTTATTTAAGTAGAGTACGGCGGACTGTAACGTTTATTTGTACCAACATAATGTGAGACCCGTATTCCGCAAATAAAATATTTCATTTCATTTCCCCTAGGGGGCTGATCCTTCCGCAGCCCGTTGCTCTTCCACTTAACCACTAACGCTATGTAGGTATTAGGGAATGCAAACCGGTTATACCCGAAACCAAACCGGTTATAACGACAAAATTTCATAACCGGGTTTATGAATTGTGAAAAACCGGCTAAGTACGGTCATTTGCGGTTAAAGTCGTACTTTTCTTTGCTTATATTAGCAAAATAAATTAAGTTTCTTAGAATATTTTTATTATCATTTTGACAAACGAGTACAGTTTTAGTGGTAAAGTATTGGATAATATCTTAAGCGAAAACAATGCCCTCATGCTTCATGTTAGTTGTGGTTTGACTCTAGAGGTGCCTATAAAGTGAAACTCGAAACCCGTTTTTTTTTTTATAAATGAGAGCATGTATTTGGGTTGCAGCATTTTGTCAGAATGGGTTAGTAGTAAATTTTTGGATATTAATAAATTTTATTATTATTATTAAACTATCGATACCGGTTCTAACCGGTTTTCGGTAATTATTGAACCATAACCGTAATCATAACCGGTTATGAAATATGACCGGTTATTGCATTCCGTAGTACTAGGTATGTGGTGTTGTGATCCTGGTAAGTAAGGTCGCCAGAACTCCCGCGGATGCGTTGTTTTGATTTCTTGAGATACCCTTTATAATAGGTAGGTGTAGGCTAAGATTTTTTTACGATGCCATTCCAACCAGTTTTGGGAGAGGAACAAATAAATATTAAATGTTTGTATGGGAGCAACTACAATTAAAGAACATAAATACCCAAAAAATTGAGACAAAGATTGACCTCGCTGGCGGCAACGCTTCATACAAATTGACATTAAAAGTATGACGTCACGACTGCTATTTGTACTAATGGTTGTATGGAAAATCATGTAAATTGCTGTTTCGGTCGCGAAATACTGCGTTTAGGTCCATAGTTGTTCTACAATTTTGTTTATATAAAAGCGTAAGACTTGGACGATAAAAAAGCACATTTTTTCTAAACTTTCAAGGTCCATATCGTTTTATGATTTGTTTTTTTTATGTATACTTTATTGCAATAATTTGATGGTTTGCTATACATTTGGCAACACTACGTTGTCAATTGGAACACGAGTCTACACCCCTATTGAGGACGCAACCCCCAACGAAAAAAGTAACAGCAGCGGGGCCGAGACGACCACGCGGCGACCGATTGACAGCATTTAAAAAAAAAATTATGTAATTTTCAACAGATATAGGAGAAACAACTTTTTGACATTAGTGAATGGTAGAACTACACACGTTGGCTGTGGACTATCTGCTTATGAGGGATACGAGTTCATTGGCGAGGAATACGAGAAAGTTGTAAGTTTAACCACTATGTAATACTATCACGTAGTCATAATACCTATTTGTATTCAATCATGAACAGTTTTCTTTTCTTTTTCCCTTAGTGCCTCACCGAAACGCTATAAAGACATCCCTTATAAAACTTGCTATAGGCTATAGCCTATAGCTAGCGCTAGCGGTAGCAAGAGATGTTCGACACCCGATCACCGTATAATATACGGGTCAAGAATTCACGTTCACTATATCGCTGTCTCTTTAACCATGTATTAAGTGCCCCGGGGCGCCATGGTCCCGACCGAGCGTTAAGACAAAACCAAATTTATAGCGTTAAGACGAAAACAAAATTATATAAAATATATATATAATTTTGTTTATGTACGTTTTTAATGCCTTACTCAAAATCAACCAATAAGTTTTCATACTGATCAATAAGAAGCATTAAATGGTGCAGGTATAAGGTCAAATATATTTAAGTAATTAGCTATGTGAATTTGTTTTCAAAATGTTGTGGTTTATGAAAGTGAATCGAAATTTTTGCTCTCGAGTGTATACTTACATGACAAGGTATATCAATGGTAAATCTCGTATAGTATCCCAAACCCACCATCAGTGCCAAGCTATGATACCTTTCACAACCCTTAAAGCTGATAGACTTAAACATTTTTATCACGTCACTGCTAGAGTATTAACGAAGAAGACAAGTCAGGGCCATTTTAGACACACTTATCGCAGTCTATTTTGTTTTCAATGTGTAGCGCGAGCTCGTTTTTCAGGGTGCCGAGATAACGTAGTAGAACAAGCGTGCAAATGAATTTGTAATGTAAAATGAATGCCTCAAGTTGACCCTATGGGCTAAATAAGTCACCGTGTGGTTTTCAGTATATCGAGCTGGTCTGTAACTTGTCATCCCAGCCGATTGAGGAAGAACCCGTTTACGACTACGAGCTTGTAACAACCACAGAAACAACCGCCGAAGTAAAAACTGACAACACAAACAACGAAGCAACCGACAAATCACCCAAAATACCCAACAAGGAAATATCTATCAAACTAGCCAAAGTAACGACAGACAACATAAACAGGGAAAAATCTGACAAATCAGCCGAAGTAACAACTGACAACACAAACAAGGAAACATCTGACAAATCAGCCGAAGTAAAAACTAACAACACGAACAACGAAACAACCGACAAATCACCCGAAGTAACGACTGACAACCCAAACAAGGATACATCTGACAAACTAGCCGAAGTAACGACTGACAACACAAACAAGGAAACATCCGACAAATCAGCTGAAGTAACAACTGACAACACAAACAAGGAAACATCTGACAAATCAGCCGAAGCAACCACTGACAACACAAACAAGGAAAAATCCGACAAATCAGCCGAAGTAACAACTGCCAGAAACCGTGACAGCAGCAGTAGTGAAAAGGCCTCTCAGGAAGGTAATTTCATGTTTTATTTTGTGCTTATTGTAGCGCTAGAACAAATAAAAAATAGTGCTGGTTGTTACGGGATTTCATCGAACTTTCGGATGCTAGCGCTATCTTTAAGTATGTTATTATGCATAGACATAGGAGGGGTTTTGGGTTCTAGGAGACCCTAGAACCCAAAACTACCGGGAGACAATCTCAGGACACGGTTTCCCCAGTAAATGGCGTCATTAAAATCGCCGCTGTCGCGTTTGGAAAAGACAAGTGTCAATTACTTCCAAACCATGCAACTTATACAGGGTGTAATCGTTAAGTGTAGCCAGGCGATAATTCCGTAAATATAACAGATATCAGAAAACTTAAAACTGATATTGAAAGTGCGTTACCCAATAAGTTAAATCCCATCAATAACTTTTTGAAAATAAAACTAGAAATATCCAAAATATTAAGTTTAAACGCTCCCATACATTTAGTACGACGTTCGTTCCAGGGATGCCGCGGATGCGATTTTTTTGACATCCGCGGATGCGGATATTTGGTGGCACACATTCGCAGATGCGGATGCGGATGCGGATTTTTTTGTATAAATAACGTCCATTTTATGATATCACGCAATCATCAAACATGTTGATACTAAATTACAATCGTTGCGAACAAATCAAAAACGCGTCTGCTCTTGGCCACAGAAACGACAAGCAGTTTTTTTTTATAATGGTGAAAATATCTTCTAAATACGAAGACGACAGAGGGAATTTAATAACATCCAGAGCTGAAATTAAGAACATGTGGAAGGACTACTTCCAACAATTACTCAATTGTCCTCCCTTAGATGAGCCAATCCCTCTTAACGATGCTGACAATGATGACAGCGATATCCCCCCTCCGACCTTTGACGAAGTTTACCAAGCGATCATGCGTCTCAAGAACAATAAGGCACCTGGAATCGACGGCTTGCCATCAGATATATGGAAAAACTGTGGCGGTATTGTACAGTCAAAAATCTACGGACTTGTGCTTAAGATATGGCAACTAGAAGAACAACCGCAAGAATGGAATGTAGGCGTCATCTGCGCTGTCCACAAAAAAGGTTCTAAGAGGAAGTGCACCAACTACCGAGGCATTGCTCTTCTCACAACGGCGTACAAAATCTTGTCTAACGTGCTGCTTAAGAGACTGGAACCACATGCTGAAAGAATCCTTGGGGATTACCAATGTGGTTTCCGCAGAAATCGCAGCACGATAGACCAGATTTTCCTGCTGAGACGACAGCTCATGCAAAAAAAGATGGGAGTACGCACAGAGCATCCACTCTTTGCTTGTGGACTTCACGAAGGCCTACGACAGCATAGATCGGGAGGCTCTATATTCAATTCTTGTGAATTTGAACATCCCAAGAAAACTAGTTGCTATAATCACTACAGCAACGAAGAATAGTACAACGCGTGTCAGAGTAGGGGGAGAGCTCTCGGAAAAATTCCTGGTGATGACCGGTCTAAAGCAAGGGGATGCCTTATCACCAGTGCTTTTCAACTTAGCCCTTGAACATATCGTCAGGAATGTTTTAGCACTGGACGTAGGTGTTGAGCTGAGCGGCAGGCACAAGGTGATAGGGTACGCGGATGACCTTGCTTTATTAGGGGAAAGCCGGGAAGAGGTGGCCGAAGCGGCTGGGGTCTTGGAGCAGGAGGCGTCCAAGATAGGTCTCAGGATCAATCAGGCAAAAACAGAATACCTCCACATGAAACGATACAAAAATACACGGGCTCGGCGTGGTAGTCTTCCGTTGGGGGTACCTTTTACAAGAGAGTTGACAAATTCCGGTATCTTGGTTGCACCGTAACCGACACTAATACCAGAGAGGAGGAGATAAACATCCGCATCCAAAACACCCTGCGATGCAGTGCAGCCCTCCACAAGGTGTTGGTGTCCAGGCTTCTCAGCAGGAATACAAAGTTTAGGATCTTTAAAACTGTCATAAGACCCATCCTTATGTATGGCTGTGAGGCGTGGACACTAACACAAAAAGAGGAACGTCAACTCCTCGTAGCGGAAAGGAAGGTCTTGCGTAAGATCCGAGGATCTGTCAAGAGAGACGATGGCACGTGGAGGATCCGTAAAAACATAGAGATCCAGGAGCTGGTGGTCGAACCCAACATCATCGGTGTAACCAAGTCACACAAACTTCGCTAGTTTGGTCACCTACTCCGAATGGGAGAGGATCGTGCTGCCAAGAGAGCGTACGTGGGACGGCCGACTGGTCGCCGCCCGGTTGGGCGACCCTGGTACCGCTGGGAGGACAGTGTGCAGGCAGATCTGCGACAACTTCAAGTCGGCAACTGGCAAGAAGTTGCGCACGATCGGGACAGATGGCGTGCTCTCGTTTCGGAGGCCAAGACCCTCTTTGGTTCACTGAGCCAAATTAGTTAGTTTATCTTCTAAATATCTTCTTGTCGTGGTGCAATAAAGAGTATTTATTATTATTATTATCTAAAACTCGCGCAGTAAGCACTGTTTGCCTGTTTGGGCTTTTTCTTGTCGTGAATTACACTACATCCGCAACCGCAGAAACTCCGCATCGATTTTGGCGTATGCGGATGCGGATGCGAATGTCTGCAACATCCCTGGTTCGTTAAGAGGCTGTAATTTTACTAATTTCCCTACTGTAAAAGATACTAATATTTAAGATTCACTATTTACACAATTAAATTATAATAAAGGAATAAAACTATCCTTTCATGAAATTAAATATCTAATGTTCATTTTTTAAGGTTTTTTTTTGTTTACAGCTGTTGCTCTAAGTGACGCCCTTGTTGTGCGACACATTGACGGGCCCTCTTCATTGTTTCTAAATGCATTTTTCTTACAATTTACGGCGTAATTAAAGCAATGGCTTGGCGTACACGATTCTTTAGCTCTTCTAGGTTGTGTATTAGCTCATCGTACACGTAATCTTTTATGAATCCCCAAAGGAAATAATCACAGGGAGTGAGATATTAAATGTATGGGCCGTAGACGACCGGTTAGTCTAGTGGGTAGTGACGCTGCCTACGAAGCTGAAGGTCCTGGGTTCGAATCCCGGTAAGGGCAAATATTTGTGTGATGAGCATGAATATTTGATTCTGAGTCATGGATGTTTTCTATGTATTTAAGTATTTATATCTATTAAATATATCGTCGTCTAGTACCCATAACACAAGCCTTATTGAGCTTACTATGGGACCAGGTCGATTTGTGTAAGATTTTCCCCTAATATTTATTTATTTATTTATATTTATGGGCACGTTTCAACTTAATATTTTGGATATTTCTAGTTTTATTTTCAAAAAGTTATTGATGTGATTTTACTCATTGGGTAACGCACTTTCAATATCAGTTTCAAGTTTTCTGATATCTGTTATATTTACGGAATAATCGCCTGGCTCCATTTAACGATTACACCCTGTATACACGAGTCCCAACGAGTCCCAGTGGGGTCCAAATAATAAAAAAAATACTTGCATTAGGGTACCTACCATTTTCGGGGCCAACCAAAAATTAAAACGAAAGTATACTTATAATATTGATAATTCACACATAAAAATAATTAAGTAGTTATTTTACTAAGAAAATACAACACAGTATGTAACGTAGAACGTAGAAATGAAACAATATGTAGATTTTAGAATTAAGAATCAGCGAACGAAAAAATCGTTAAAGTCTAAAGTGGGTGATAGACGGGCGAGCAAGTACGCGTACTTATGGCTCGACGACCTTTTTCGCTCGTGTGTCACCGTAAGTACGCGTACTTTAAAACCGCCGAGTAAGTTCGTCGGCGATCCAGCACGTTTGAATTTTGCTCGTAGCTCGCCTTGGCTCGTACGTCTGTCACTGCCGCGAACCGCGAGCCGCCATTTTGTGTGTCCAGTCTGTGGGTGCGGAACGCTTGAAGTAGGTGACAGACGGGCGAGTAAGTTAGCGTACTTACGGCTCGACGACGTTACTCGCCTGGGTGTGTCACTGACGCCGAGCCGAGTAAGTTTACGAATTTTAAATTCGCGATTTTATAGCTCGTACGTCTGTCACCCACTTAAGACCAAAACGGCCCCACAGAATGGGTGCCATTGCCATTATGCGGGGTTTTGCTATTATGGGGGCGGGGTGTTAAAACGATGCCGGGCAGCCGTGTAGTTCGAACATGCGCAAGCGCATACCGGGTTTCAGGAACGTGTTTGGGTAAAAATGTGTAAGGAGCTCCTCGCATGCTATGGTTTACTCGTTCGCTGTAAATAACCTAATATCGTCAACATTTTCAATTTATACTGTCCTGTTTGTGAGCAGACAATAGTGACAGAGTTTCTTATAAAAAATATTATAATACAGATATGTATCGTGATAAAAGGGGATTACGCTTGTTTATGACAATATGATTCAGTCTTAATCATGGTTTTAAAAATCTCCTATTCTACATAACCATGACAACGAGAAATGAAAAAACAATATTGGCCCTAACTTATTTATTTATTCATTTAAAAGCCAATGTAAGTTTACAGCACACCATAACACCAAAACACTTACACGATAAATTATTACACATAACAAAACACAATACATGTTAAAAAGAAAAGGTGTACAATTTATGTAATACATTAAAAATTATAAAACATGTTTAATAAAAATATTGTTAAATAAAATTATCAAGGAACTGTCTAGCAATACGACATAATTTAGTAAAGCGATCTGCAAACATGTCAGCCTCCTCGTGCTGAGTGAGCATTTGGTATAATAAAGATATTGCGCGCGCGGTAGGAGCGTGTAGAGCGTGGCACGTGCGAGCGGACACACGCTGCAGCAGGCCCGGCCGGCGGCGAGGCGCCACCGCCACCCAATCCAAATCCTGGGAGACCCTCGTCTGAACCACCAACCAGATCCTCTCGAGCACAGCCAGACTGTCCACTGTGTGATGGACAACAGACAGATGGTGGACTAACAACAACAACTTCCTCCTCATCCGAAGCGTGTCTAGCCCAACCATCCTGGAGACAAACAATGAAGGGTAAACTTACCAAATACCAGTTAGTTCACTCCAACTTCCAAGACTCTAGTCCAGCAGAGTCAGAAGCCAAGGTCTGGGTAATACCCGTAGGATTTGCGGTACAACCAGCGGGCGAATTTATGCTGTACTCTTTCCGCCAACATAGAGTATTTATCCTCGTAGGGATCCCAAATAACAGCATCATACTCCAACCTAATTACTACCTACTAATGATCAGAGTCCGCAATTATGGTGGCATTCTTGAGCTGGCATAGTGACTTCTCAGTTCTCATTCATCGACTTTGTAATGTCGATATTCACGTTATAAAAAAAACCGCCAAGTGCGTGTCGGATCACGCGCAGTGTAGGATTGCGTAGTTACCCGTCTGTATTTGTTACATCGACCCGCGCCAAGTAAATGGTGCAATTGCGTCGGTCGAGTTTGTACGAAAGTTGGCCTTTTAAGTTGGTCGACTATTACTCGGTAACTAGTTATGCCTACTTAGCCGTGATAGTTTTCCTTTTACATTCATTATGTTTTGTTACAAAAACAGGGCAAACATTAGGGCTTTAAAGCCCAATATCTCCCAAACTGACTGAGTTGAAAAATGGTTTAAAAAATCCACAATATTTTTGATTATATTCAACGATACCCCACACTATGAGTTTAAAGAGAAAAAAAATGACATCCCCACTTTATGTGTAGGGGAGGTACCTTAAATTATTTTTTCCAGATGTTATTCTACTGTTTTGTCAGCAAGATTGCTTTATATACCCATGCCGAATAACAGTTTTCTAGTATTAATGGTTACTGAGCTAAGCCGAAGACGGACAGACAGACAGACGGACGGACATGGCGAAACTATACCGGTTCCTTGTTGACTACGGAACCCTAACAACAAATAAAACAAACAAACAATAAATTAAACAAACTTTAGTTTACACCTCGTTACGATGGAAAATAATCGACGATAGATGGAAACTTAACTTCACTTCAATACCCTGTCCATCCTCATTAAAAAAACGGTTGCAGGATATGGAAATGGAAACGGCCAGAGACCTACTGTTTTGATTTTGCCTATCATCACCGTAGAAGATGCACCGGGTGATAAATACTTGCAAAAGCTAAGGTAAGAAGCCGGAGTATTTATCGCCTTATTCCTGGAAGGCCGAGCTTGGCTCTCTTTATAAAAAAAAAAACTTCTCCAAACATAAAATATCGGATCGGTATAAAATCCATGTCACGCCATTGCGTAATTTGGTGCCAATTCCACAAATTTCCGTTCCAAATTCCTATTCCTACAGATTCAAAATTCTATAGATTCTTAATCCTACAGATTCGCAATTCTGCAAATACCCAATTCGTCATACTCAGATAGATGATAGATATAACGTTTATTTATTTGCTCACGTCCGTCTCCACCAAAGACATTTTCCTGATCTGTAGAAATGGGAATCTGTATGATTGAGAATCCGTAGACCTCAGAATCTGTAGACATGGGCATCTGTAAAATTGGGAATCACTAGACATAAGAATCTGTAGTTAGGAATTCGTAGGCATAGAAATCTGTAGAATTGGAAATCCGTAGACATAAGAACCTGTAGACATGATAATCAGTAGAGTGGGAATCTGTCGCACGTCTACAGATTCCCACTCTACTGAGACATTAACTACTTAAGACATTAAACTACTCATTCTCTCTGGAGAAAGTGTTCTCACATCTAAACTGCTGAGTTCAGCCTACTAATTTATCAATCATTACTATAGTGTGGATTCTGCTTTTCGCTGAAAACTTCGAGAATTATTTTTTTGGTACGGGCGGCATATTGTTAGTCTCATCGAAATCATTAGAGCCGTTTTTGAAGAACCACACAAACAAAAAAAAACAACAAATAAATATATATAAATGTTCCTCGTTTAATATTATTTTGCTTAGATAATTATACAAAAGAGTACCTAGGGATAATAATGTAAAAATAACAAAATAATGAGAACACAATTCACAGTTAATATTTTTGTTTGTTTCAGCTTAATAAACGAAAATCTTAGAGGATATTCGAATAAAGTATTGTCATCTAAGAATTTTTTACGTGATATGAATAAACCAGCATTTCAGGTAATTTAGATATGAAATCACTGTTGTAGAACTAACTGTCAACCAATTTTTTATTAACGGAATCAATGGTACCTACACATTAATTACAAATACAAATAATGTATTGTCTTGTCTGAAAGTGAGTAATTATAAAGTTGATAGTAGTTCCAAATCAGCCATAATATGGCGGACAATATTTAGAGATTCTACAAGCACGTTATTTAAATTGAATAACCTAAAAATAAAAAATAAATGTCAAATGACAATACTAAGAAATTCATAATTTAATAAAAAAAAAGAAATATCAATGTCATGCTAAAATTAAATAAAAAACAAAACAGGAAATAAAAACAGAAAATGTGATTAATGACAAATATAGAATTATATTAAAGTGACATAAAAAATATTAATTACTAAACAACAAAATGTCAGGAAAGATATCATATTGCGCATGTAACATTATATCATATTAAGTATTCTTATTTTCAAAATTCTGGTTAAGATTATAATACGACTTGTTTAGGCACCATTAATATAATTAATTTTTAAATTGAATGTACTCTAGGGACTTTATTTATTTAGGCAGATGGTTGGAATTTTTTGCAGGCATGTACAGTATGCTGAGTAAGAAATACCCAAATATTCCATTTTCTGAATTTAAATAAGTTAAGTTTTTTTTTTCCTAAATGCATGACAACTTATTTTGTAATGCAGTTAACAATTATTCTTAAGTTTTTGCATTTTCAGAAACCCCGTACTTCAAAAAAAGGGTATTTGAAAAAAGTATTGTCATCTAAAAATCTTCCTCATAATATGAATAAACAAGCACTTCAGGTAAGTTAGATACAATTATAAAGTATCTAACTGTAGAAGTGTCAACCAATTTTTTATTTAACTTAATGGTACACATTACTGAGTAAAAAATACCCAAAAATTCCATTTTCTGAACTAAATAAGTTTAATGAAGATTGTTTTTCGTAAAAGTCAAAGTCATAAGTCAAAAGTATGTATTTGCCAGAATACAGTAAAAGAAGGTCTTACATAATTGAACATGACAGTGTATTCAGCCTGCGTCCAGGCGTGCAAATATTTTACTGAGAGGCAAATTCAATTGCAATAATATACATTAAACAAATTCAAAATAATAATATAAATTTACGTCACATATTATAAATAACTCTTAACATTATAAAAACATCTGTCGAGAAGCCAATTCGTCAACTTATTATTAAAACTGTTTCCCCGGAGGACCTTAATGTCCTCAAAAGCATGATTATGGCTATTTATTTTGTAATACAAACGCAGATAAAATTTTATTCATAACTTTGCATTTTTAGAAACCCCGTACTTCAAAAAAAGACAGTATATTCACAAGAGTGCCTACGTTCCATCTTCCATCTCAAAATAACGATAGCAGAACTGACAAATTGCAAGAAAACGTTTTATTAAGACATAAATTGAAAGCTCTTCTGGAAAAAGTACCGAGAAAAGATCTCTCACGTTTGAAAGAAGCATTGAAATTATTAAAAAGGAAGCAAGGTCGAAGAGTAAATCAGTTAAGTGATATTAGTCCGCTTCTGAATTTGAATGTCTATAATGAAGTCAATTTGACTAATGAGGAAGTCCCAAAAATCCAGAATGTTGATATAAGATTAAAATATAATACACCATTAAGAAGAATTGATGAAACTGATGACGATTTATTGAGTGCCACTAAAGGTGCACTAAAAATAACAGATTACGGGAAAGAACCACGTTTGATTTATGGCGATAAAACCAAATATCCGGAAAAATATTGGTCAAGACGAAACAAAGTTCCGGATAATTCAATAAGAAATACAGAAATAAACGATAAATGGGCTGTTAATACAGTTTTTGGAAATATCAAAGACAGAAATAGGGCTGTAGAGATCCAATCCCAATTCAATTCGATTCCGACCATGAGAAAGCAAATTCCAATAGTACATGCTAAAGAAAACAATGTAGCTGATGAAAAATATAGTAAATTGCATAATCAAGGGTACTTTAATCCCCACAGAAATGATAACTCAATTAATAACTACATTAAAGACACCAACGTTCAAGAGCAAACAGGGAAATTTTTAGACAGAGGTAAAATTGTTTTAGATGACTCAAAATCAAAAAGGAGGATGTATTTAGAAAATGAAATATATAAACTGAAAAGAGAATTGCATCATTTACGCCAATACATTCGTCGAAATGATATAAGCGTGAGTATCTGTAATAATTTTTACGTCACACCTGGCCATAATGTGAGTATTACCGCACGCTACGTGTACGGTAAAACTCGCATTTAGGCCAGATGAAGACGTAAAATTGTGTACTCACCACGGGCAGTAAAAAAGAAAGCCTTCTATCGCATATTTACAACCCTCGCCTGCGGCTCGGGTCACAAATACCTGCGATTTCGGGCTTTCTTTCTTTCACAGCCCTTGGTAAGTAATGTACTATTACAGTACATATGGTGCTACTTTCCCGCACTAGTGCGGAAAAGAGCACTTTTCGTGCATATTTTATGTCGAAACTTTAAAGAGCCATATGTACAGTAAAACGTTGTGCGATACACGTGCGAATTCCTATTTTCGGCACTTGTATCGTAAATAACTATTACTATATAGAGGTCAAGGTTTCTGAACAAGAGTTTTGTCCAAGTTATTTATTCGTCCGTTTTGCAAGTCAGGTACTTTTAGTATTTGTTTCAGTTTACGTATTTTTATTATAGTTTGACAGTTTATTTATTTATATAATTTCATTGATACCCAATGATATTCTTGTAAAGATTTTTTTTTTTTTTTTTTTTATATCAACATTATAAAAAAGTTAGGTAGATACCTAAAATCTGAATGGGTAATAGATAATAATATGCATACTTAAATGATAGAAAAGATCCAAGAGTCATATATTCAAATTCATGTGATATTCATGGTCGTTTCAGTAAGGAATTGTAAAGATATCTCGAATTGTGGACAAGTGACGTAGGCAAGGATCGAAGTGAGGGACTGTAAGTAACAAATTGAGATTGTTTGAATACCGTCGACATCACTGTGGACAAACTAGAATGAAGAATTTAAGAAATAGGCGTGGATTAAACAAAAATTCATTTTGAGCCGATATTTGCTGTAATTATGTTAATTTTAGAAATATTTTTATCAACTGACTAACTATGTCTCTCTTGTTTACACAGGAAAACGATCGCTTTCGGCCCGTAGTGGAACCTCACAACAGACGACAAAACATTAAGTTAAAGGGTGTCGAAAATTTTTACATGCCAGATAGAGCTCATTCTCTCCATGAATTTTAAGTGAACGCTATTCGTAAGAGTATAAAGCCGTTAAACACTTTTTGCAATAGCATATTCTGCAAATAAATTTGTAATTTTAACCAACGCGTCCTTCACCGTTTTGCTATTGAGAAAATTCGAATAGTTCGAATTTGGGCGTTATTCCTAAAGAGATAAAGCTTATTAGGCAAAAACAAATTGATATTTTGGTCGCCACCGCCGTCTGCTGTTCTTGCAAATTCGAATAGTTCGAATTTAGACGTTATTCCTAAAGAGATAAAGCTTTCAAAAATATTTGGCAATGGCAAAAACAAATTGGTATTGTGTTTGCCGGCTCGGCCGTCGGCACGCCGACGGGCGAGCCGGCGGCCCGTCCGCCTATTAATAACAGAGATTCGACACAGACATGTAAGGTTCAAACTCTTCCTAATAGTACACTCTATCACCTCCTCAAGTTACACATCGTTATCCCGAACATCCTGTATTTTATAATAAACCTCTGCATAATTATGAAGCTAACCATCAACTTCATCATCAGTCTTTATGGTTTAGGACATTTATTTCCCATAAGATTTACATAAATCACTTACTTTGCTTAAATCTAATCAATCATTTTGCTTAAATCTAAGTAGGGAGAGGGTAGCATGCAAAATGGTAACGACCAATACAAAGGCGCGTGGTAGCAACGAGCGCAATGAGACAAACAAGTAAAAGGCCGGTAAAACGGCCTGATGACGTGGTGGAGTATGTTCACCAGAAGACGGGCTACTCGCTGAGGGTTTTCCAGCTGCGTTCGCGCCACTACGTGCACTTCAGCTCGTTTGTGGTGCACGTGCCACGGCCGCTGCAGGAGACCACCGCGTGTGCTGACTTCTGGCCGAAAGGTGTCGTGTTTCGGCGGTTCCGGGGCAACCTACCGAACTCTACACCGGACTTGACGACGCAATGGAGCCACACTGTTTCATCACCTAAATAATAATTAGTGTTTTAATATTAGATTGTATGTATGTTAGTCTGTAAGGTATTTGTAACTATGGGCCTTAGTTGCCTGAAATAAATGTTTTATTATTATTAAACCGTACTACTCTTGTGTGTGATCACTGGTTAACTCTCGGGTACATATAGGTAACTACTAATGGCCGGTTCCAATAATCAATCCACCGATAGTTTTCCATACCAACAGTTACATTTTGACAAATTTTCTACGGGTAATCTGTCAAAATGTAACTGCCGGTAAGGAAAACTATCGGTGGATTGATTATTGGAACCGGCCATAAGTATGGTTTTATAACCTATATACGAGTATACTGTTTATGCCTTATTATTATCTATGAATATTTTACACATTAGGTATGAATATGTCTGTTGGTGTGTATAGGTACTTAAATACACACTGTATGTTATCGGAAAAGCCTTAAAAAGATGTATATATTTCTGATAGGACTATTTTATTATTTTGTTATATTAGTTGGGCATTTATTTGTGTGAGGAGCATGAATATTTGTTCCTGAGTCATGGATGTTTTCTATGTATATAAGTATTTATTTATCTATATAAGTATCTATATCGTCGTCTAGTACCCGTGGTACATGCTTTGCTTAGTTTGGGACTAGGTCGATTTGTGTAAGATTGTCCCCAAATATTTATTTATTTATTTTATTTTTATATAGGTATATACTTATTCTATTAGTGCTTGTATTTTTTAATATGTGTTGTTGTAGTGCTTCTTTTTTTTCAAATCATGATTGTTTTGGCATCTTTAACTTAACACCTTTTGGTAATTTGTTGTAAAGTTGCGTTAATTCTTTACTTTTAACATTATAGCAGTGTGGTAATTTAGAAATCAGTTTTTTTGGCTCAAAATCATCTTTGGTACCTACGCCTTTGACATATTTATTGCCAAGATTGGTTTCTCCGCTACATGTACGGGCTTACAGTTCTGCCTTAAGTTTTTTCATATGATTTTGCTGATATGGCGTCTTATCTGAGTAGACTTTCACGTCGCTTCGTATTATTTTTGTTTTGTTCGATTCTTGAGAATTGCTTTTACAGTAGATGCATCGTTAAAGGTGACGGCGAAGGTGATTGACGACCAAGTTTATGAGGGTGCTTATTTAGATTCTTTTGAACTGTTACACGGAAAATCTATGGAAATTAAATCTTTAATTTCGAATATGTCAGTACAATGCGTATGGTTAATCATAAGAATATCATGTAAACCATAATTTATACGCGTACGAAGTCGCGGGCAGAAGCTAATGTAAGTATATAAGTATGTAAGTTTGTTGTCCTTCAAAATTTGCAATCTATGTCAGTCATTTGCCGTTATCCGATTGAGCTGAAATTGTGGGTATTAGTATAGTTTGAATGACAATTCAATATTATGATATAGTCGTTCAGTTTGAGTGGTGTCCGATCTACTTAAAGGAACAGTCGTTCAGTTTGAGTGGTGTCCGATCTACTTAAAGGAACAGTCGTTCAGTTTGAGTGGTGTCCGATCTACTTAAAGGAACAGTCGTTCAGTTTGAGTGGTGTCCGATCTACTTAAAGGAACAGTCGTTCAGTTTGAGTGGTGTCCGATCTACTTAAAGGAACAGTGGCTTTGTTGACTGAAACCGCAAAACACCAAAATTACCATATTGTAAAAAGTCGTTACATCCACCTAGAAAGTTCAATTGAATATCGACTCTATGTCCCTAAGTAATAGGTTACGAGTGCCAAAATAGGAAAATGACGGTCCAGGTGCCTTTGTAGGTACTTGTTCCGATTCTCAATGCTCAGGTAAACGTCAGAAACGTCACATTTCTATTAAAGCAATTTAAACTTTTGGCAAAGGTCCTAGAGTTGAAAATCCAGTAAAATGTTAATCCCATAAAAAACATTCCATGTAAAAAAGAGGCCAAGTCTCGAAACTCTTCCACCGTAAAAAGTTGTGAGACATTTCGTAGAGCCAAGTCTCAGGCATTCTTATTAATCTTTATTTGCTTGCTTCTGCAACGTGGCAATCACACAACTTAACTGTATTTATGGATTTTTGCATACTTACCTAAAATTATGTAGTAACGGTCCTGCGCCACCCGCATCCAGCGGACTCCCGCGGGCGGAAATAAAGACAAAGAAATAATGGGAAACATGACGAAATAATTAAATTGTAGACATGGAAGAAGTCGTGGCCAAGTACAAAATAAGTATTTCACATCAGTAACTTCACGCGCGAGTAAGTGTCTACTATCTCACTCGCACCGTGAAAATTCGAAAGCGGAGGGTAGATCTTTCTCGACTCGCATCACGGTGTGGCATCAGTTGTGCTAGCCCCGCTGGGGACTGTTAACCCTTTCCCCTGTTCCGGTTATCACTACCAGGCTATCTCCACTGGTAGGAATATAAAAAAAAATATATAAAATTTATAAAATTATTTATAAATATAAAAAAAATATAATTAATTTTAAATGTATGGATTTTTTATCCACCTAACCCTACCAGTGGGGATAGGTGGAACCTTTATAGACGCTCTTATTTTAGTGGAAAGATGTGGATATATTATGGCTTTCTATCTCCACCGTTACACAAAATATTTCCAGACCAGAAATAGGAGGAGCGGGGCTCCGTCAAAATTGTCGAAATACCAGGAGACCATACATTAATAGGAGGTTCTGGTTACGAAAATGGAGAAAAAGTCAACGTCTCGTCTCTCATCTAGGTGGAACAGGGGAACCCTTTCACTGTCAGGAACCCGCCTACCGGGCGCCTACGCCGTAGCATTCCGCTACACACGAGGAAAACCACGGGATCGGCTACGAGCGTAGCACGTAGCGATTCTTGGCAGTGAATCTGTTATACTGGGGCCACACAAACGAGAAAATCGCGATAATCGTAGCGTGGCCGTGCTGATAACGTGCATTTTCGCGATAATTAATGGCATTTCTCGCTAGTGTGGTTGATATGTTGCTAGTAGTGTATAGCTCTATTAATGCTTACCCTTACATCGTTGCAGCCACCATAAATCGTTTTCCGGTTTTTTTAGTTCGTAATAAGAACAACAAACACTATTGTTCTCGCTTTAGCTTAGCAGTAGATATAGTGGAATGCCTAATCTACGATAAAGTGACCAAAATATTATAGTTGATATCGATTGTTGGGATTTTAAGGCTTATTTTGCGTAACAGCACATATTGTGTAATGAATAATGATTACCTCAATAGGGGTGTAGACTCGAAAATTAGTATTACTCCAAAAGAAAGAAGGCAAAAAAATATGTCTGGTGACGAAAATCCCATTCAGATACTTATCTCAAAGAATTACGAAGCTACAACCGTTTTAATATTGCTTGTTAGAGAGAGAAAACGCAAACGGTGTGTGACGTCACATTACAGGATGCTGCCGGGGGGCCGCGTCGACAGCGGCTCCGACCACGACGGGGCGCGGCACGTTGCCGTCTTCTGTGACGTCACATTCTTCCAGCGTCATCGTTTCAGTTGCGTTTTGCGAAAAAGGGACAGAACATACCCCTTCTTAAAACTTTTTACACTTATAACTTCGTGATTATTTAACCTTTAACCTTTTAAGTTTAGATGTTTGGATATTTGTTATTCAATCACGCTCAACCGATTTGGACGAAGTTTTGCACCAAGTTAGTTTATAGCCTGGATTAAAATATGGGATAGTTTTTATCTCGGGTGCACAGACGAAGTCGCGGGCGGGTCCCTCTTTCACGTCACGGGTCCCGAGCATCATAGTAAATGACAATCGATTCATTATGTGAAGGTGCGTTTTGCAGAAAAAACTTTGTGATTATTTATTGTCTTGTATTACTTTTTTTTCCGTGTACATATTTTATCGTTTTCGAGAAAATTCAACATTATTGATTATTTTTCCAGTAATCTAACTTAATAGAAACAATTGGTATTGTATTATATCTATCACATACATAAAATTCTTCCAGCGTCATCGTTTCATATGAAATTGCGTTTTGCGAAAAAGGGACAGAACATACCCCTTCTTAAAACTTTTTACACTTATAACTTCGTGATTATTTAACCTGTTGCGTTGATTTTTTTCTCCATTTGACTACATTTTTTATTACTTTACTATTTTTTATCTTTTTTCGAGAAAATATGACGTTATTGATTATATTATTTAGTGTCTTCGCCCCTATTGCATCATCCTCCTAGCGCTATTCCCGGTTGTGCCCTAAAGGAGCCCGGGTTCTGACCTCGAGGTCTGATTTTTGTACACGCGGCCTATTGGAATGATTTGATTCTTATGGGTCAGAAAATGCCAATGGTTTCAGTTGTGTCTGCCTGGCCACATATTATGACTAGGTATCCTTACTTTACATAGTAAAAAATATTGCGGACAGATTGACCCTATTCATCAAAATCAGTTCAGTGTCTTAGACGCTAGGGAGGAACATACGCAAATGGGTGGATCAACCATTTTCTTTCGCTAGTTGCCATGGTTACGTCTCCTGAGTCACTTTTTAAAACTGCGATTTATGGGTTTAAAATCTCCAAAGTCCGTATTGTATTATTTTTTTCTGATTTCTAAAATAGTAATTTATAAAATGAGTATTTGCGTAATAAATATATGTAAATCTATTTTTGTACGTTTTATCTTAATATTTGTCTTGGTTTTAGAAAATATATACTCGAATGAGGTAGCACATCATAACGTAATAAAATGATGCTTCTATGTAAAGTGATAAATAAACTGTAAATTCTGATATTTATTTACTCCGACGGCGCACTCGCCCCGACTAGCGGTACCCAGGCTGATTTGTGGCATTGTCGATTTAATTTGGTATCAAGAGAAGTTTTTTTAACACATTCATTGCCCAGAATTTGTTGTTGGTGGGAATCCCGTGGTTTTCCTCGTATGTAGCGGAAAGCGACTACGACGATCTGACGCATATGTGTCGTCATGGGCCCTGAATGGGTTGTTGTGACCATACAAGCTTTGATGAACTAATATTGTTACACATTAAATTTGCTAGATAGAAAATGGAATCGCAAAATCTACAAACCATACAATGTGTAATTTACGGTCGTGGCACAACCCTAGATAACCTAATCAAAAAACAAATGAACGAAATGAGCGTAGGCAGCAGTGTTTCTTATTGCTTTAGAAAATGCTAGTAAGAGTCGGGTTTAAATTAGCGGACGTTGAAGCAACTGCAATGCAGATACAATGAAAAGAGGCGTATATAATGTCAATCAATATGCCAAAAGTATTTGTCAGCAAATGTGCAAGCATGCTTCTACTGGTGAGTTGCACTCTCTCGAATCCTTTGTTGAGGCAACACTAGATTATTTTCTAGATTTTATTATCCCGGTTGTACCCTATGGAGCCGTTTTGGCACGTTATCCCAAGATAAGGCGTAGGGACTAGTTTGTTGTACGAAAGCGCTGGCATCTGACCTTCCCATCCAAAGTGAAAATTAGACCTTGTTGAGTTTAGACCGGGTTCCTCAAGATGTTTTCCTTTCCCTAAATTATATCCTATTATATTCTGTTATTTTCTAAGTTGAACCAGCTATATAAGAACTGATATAGTGATATTACCGGAGACTCTATAGGGACATCTCTCGGCAGAGGTGTACTTAGGTATTTTTCAACTGTGTCCATGTTACTTTGTACTTTTATGTCACTTTTATAATGTATAACTCTGAAATGCAAAATAGCCCCTGAGACCCATATAGTTGCCGAATAATTTATGACATAACATATGCCGAATATTTGAATTTTGATTTAGATAGCCGGTCATTAAGGGGCTCCTATCTTATATGACCTTCGATCTGTAACTGTCGGTTTTTTTCTGTTTTTTATGGCTTATCGTGTTATAAAACGACGAGGTCTACCGAAATAGTATCCCATATTTACTTCAAAATTCACAGTTTTCTGGATGTATGGCACCAAACTTTAGCAATTTCAGGTCAAAAAACCGGTTTTTTGGACGTAACTTTGGTGAAAATGAGTTAAAAATGAAAATATCACATGGGTTGTTAGAGGCGTCAATAAGGCACATTTATATGTAGATTTCATATATGAGAGTGCATAAACAACATACTAATATCGAAAAGAGAGCTGTTTTGGACCATGTTTGAATAAATTATAAAAAAATAAATCATTATTATTCTCAAAAAAACTCTCTTGCAAATGTAGATAAAGGATTAAAGAACTGACAAGTGTTTGAGCCCGAAACATAACTATAGTTTTGACGGAGGAATATCAACTCAAATCTTGTCAAAAATAGCCAAAAAGCGCGTGAAGCCCCTTAAATAATTTTGTTCTGAAAAAGTAAAGGAATAGTCTTTGATATATCTTTTTAAGAAAATATTGTGGGGTTATAATTGTCGAAAACATGTTTCGAACCAAATCATTTTAACTGGTGGTGATGTTCACATAGGAAGGAAATTCTGAAATGTCTAGGTACTATCGGCTGCAATAATGCATGGACACCTTACGGCTCAGTTTCGCTTGCATCGTTTGACGTCTGCTGCTCACATAGTTGCACGTGGTGCGCAATAATTAAACTAGATGGCGTTGTTGGCGCTACTATTTAGACATACCGCAGAAAATAAGCACATTACTAGGCACATTAAATACCTATAAATTGACACCTGTTTGTTATCACCAGAAATATTCTCATATTAGTATAACTATTAACAAGGCTGGTAAATGCTAATTTATAATAGCTGTATTTAAGTGCGATACCACTGGTATTTGAATGCTATATTTCCACCATTACCTATAATGTTGAGATAGCTCAATGGATTAAGACATGTTCTCTAGGCTCAGCGGCCTAGAACTGTCGAGGTTCGAATCCCAGGTAATGGGAGGTTTATGTTTTTGTATCTTTTTATATTTGTTCTATTCCTATAGATGAAAGTGCTTTATATACAAATATTAGTCATAAAGAAAATTATATATTCATAACTTAAATAATTAAAACAGCATTTTATGTTTCAATATGTTTATTTTGTTCACTACAGTTCTGTTAAAGCAATTTTATAATACTACATAATAATAGTTACCTAGCAACTTTGTAACATTTTTATTGAGGTAATAGCTTAAGTTTCATTTCCATAATTGGAAAAAGATTGAAGCTTCACCCCAATAAATATAATATTGACAATATTAACTTACAACCGGGTTATCTAACATTCAAATCAGCAGAACGCATTAAGGTGTTAATTGCCATAGTATATCTATACCTATATGTGAGCGTTCAAACCATGAATTATTGTGTTATTGATTTGAAAATAATCATAATAATTTTATTTGGCCTTTCACCGTTACTTACACTTGTTTGATCTTATGAAATATCACATTTTAAATAGTAAAGGAATATAAAAAAGAAAGCAAACGGCATATTAATACCTATTACCTACTGAAACAATATATATATTTTTAATTTATTTAGGATAACCCGGTTTATAGAATATATAAATCTTAACGTAATCCGTACTCTTTGACCGACAGCATCTGCACTTTTTCTATATTAGGAACTACGCGACCATTATGACGGCGCGTATTATTATAACACTATAAACTTAAATGGCCCTGTTGACTGGATTTAATTCACTTCACTTTTTCACTCTTCACTTCAGACAGCCATATCATAGGCCAAATTACAACCTTGTTTTCTGGCCTTCCGTTAGCAGCAACACTGTTAACAGAAGTTTTTGTTAATAGTATTAGTGAATTAGCCACTTTCTAACATGTTATCGAGGTTATATGTAGCTTAAGTTTCATTTCCGAAAATCGGAAAAAGATTGAAGCTTTACCCCAATAAAAATAAAACCTATTGACAATTTTATTAATAATTTCAGACCGGGTTATGATAACATATATATCAGGCGAACGCATTCTGGTGTTAGCCAAATCTATAAGTAAGCTTTTAAGTAAGTAAATAAACCCGCCATTTGTGTTAATGACATTTAAAATAATAATAAAATACGGGACAATCTTACAGTTCACTAAGGCTTTTATTATTGATACTAGACGACCATATATTTCATAGATTATAATGGTAGGATTCCACGGTTATCTATGTCACTCGATCTCGTTAATTAACATGATTATGTTGTTTAATAATAATTTTCCTTAACTTAACACATCTATTACTAATAGTATCTATAGGGTTAAAAAAGCATGATGAAAACAATATCCTACTCATATGTTACTTTTGTCACTTGTTTATATATAACCCGGTCTGTCTTTCTTCAAACCTTACATGTTCACAGTTAGGTATACCACCAGATTCCATGTTAGGCACTACGTGATCACTGAACGTGAACTTATATTGTCCTTTTGAATAGATTTAAACACTTCTCACTTCTCGTCACTAAACATGACATTTAGTCCAGTGTCCAAATTGTATCAAATTGCTGTTTTATGTGCTTCTCTGTAAGCAAGGGTTTAACAGCATGCCCATGATAGTATAAACCCTACTCTTTATGGAGACACCTCGAACAGTCCACACTTGTGTGCAATAAATCAACGAAATGCCTTGTCGATTCAAAATCATTTTCTTTGTAGTCCATTACCATGGCTGGTGGCCGTTCTTTGTCGGTGTAGCAGAGACGTTTCCTTTTGCTCAACCTTTTTTTAGCTGCAACAATATTATACGTAAATAAATCATCAGAAAAATGTATGATACTCGTAGTTAAGTAGTAGTTACTTATAGTAGATAATTATATCACAAACATGTAAAAATAACGACTTACGTTTAGATCAGTTTCTGTAGCTTCTTTATATATCGCAAATATTTGCGACCTTTTAACTAGATCAATATTACATAGAAAACTAGTTTTAATATTCATGATATCCAAAAAAAATATGAATAACACAGCTGAAGTAGGTCTACGAACGAACATGTAACATCTTTGTGATAAAAACGAATAAGTATGGTAGTTTTGAATCATTCGTCTACCCTCATCGATTATTATACTAATCATAGTCGTAATGGATTAATATCTGAGCAGCAAAATAAACTTATGATGAATTTCGACTGCCTAGTCAATTGAACCGATGGTCGAGTGGCTAACGAGGCAAGTAACTGTCGACCTAGCTTTAGAGTCGCGGGTTCAAATCCCGCACCCAACGAAAAAAATGTTGGGAAAGAAGTGTTTTTGGAATTGTTTGGATATTCACTAGTAGTGAATCGGAAACATCGCAAGAAAAATAAATGCACAAAGGTAGCACATAAATAGAAAGCACATTCCAAATTGCGTCATAATACCGCCATTATCGATCGATAATGCGTTGGCAAGATTACTTGACAGTATAATATAGGAAAAATAATAACCCAAGAAAAATATAATTATATCCAAGATGAGGAATTAGTTTTTGTTTCCATCTGTGTTAACAGCGCCATCTAGTGAAACTATGCCGATCCTCTGAGGTTTACATTTACATCTATAATGATATTACACGTCGTGCACATAGATGGCGTTAGCAAGCGCGTCAAGGGAAACAGTTTGCGACTTGACCATGCACTTATGCTGTCTAGTGTACAGTGAGCATCAAAAGTAACTGCGCAATTGACGTCTTCAAAAGCTCTCATTCCCTTTTAATAAAGACTTTTGACGTCTTCGTTTGCCCAGTTACTTTTGATGCTGACTGTACATCACTTCATCCTGACAGCACTTTTTTATTTCAATTTATTAACTATGAAGAACAATAACTATGAAACATGAATACAGCGGACAAACCCGTTAATGTTCGCTTTCCATACAAAACGTTATATACGTTATTATGACGGGGGAACTTCACGCAAATAGAATGTCAATTTATGAAAGTTTCTTAAATTACACGCCGTTCGCCTGCGAATTTTACACTAGCCTACGAACCTTAACTGCAGCTGTATTCGCTCTAAACTAATTATAATTATTTTACAGGGGTGCAGTTCTATTTTAACTAGATTGACAATTTGCCCATTATTGCGTTCCTGTCTATGAGCCGCAGTGCACAATGGCGACGATTTTTAGATATTTTTGGGAAATATGACCAATGAATGATTTCAGGTGGTACAATGCACGTTACACCTGCTCGTCATGACTCGGTGCTCCATAGTGTTCGACGTGCGTAACCAGGAGGCGGAAAGAAATATTTTTTGCACGAAAAAAGGTGCAGTGTACTGCAAACCTGGAACCAATGTTCTGTGCATGTACAATGAGACCGTACGTGGCATTTTCAACGATAGTACTTACTTACTACTTACTAAGCTGGGTCAGCAACCCAAAGGGGAACTTGGCCTCCGAAACTAAGACCCGCTACTCAGAGAGCAATCACATCACAATAGATCAGCGATGGTCGCAGCGATATAAGGGCTCTCACAGTCCGGAAGCCACTACCAAGACCCGCGACTGTGCACTGTCCTTGGTAGCATCTCGCCAATCATAGTTGCCTGTCCAAAGCTAGCAAAGGTCTTTCTGGACTTGACCGATTAGACGTCGACCATTTGGACGCCCCAGGCACACTGCCTGCTCCTGGCGGCTCGAGCCTCTCCTATCTTCTCAAACTGGCCAAGACAGCTTAGTCGAGCAGATTTTTTGCTCTCGTTGATGATGTTGGCTCGGCAACCAGTGTTTCCACTGACTCATTTTTAGGGTTCCGTAGTCAATGAGGTACCCTTATAGTTTCGCCATCTCCGTCTGTCCGTCTGCGGTTTAGCTCAGTGACCCTTCCTGCTAGAAAGCTGTAATTCGGCATGGGTATATAATTAAATCACGCCGACCAAATAGTAGAATAAAATCTTGTTAAAAATATAATTATGGTTCCTCCCTACGCTCAAAAGCGCTGACTATTTCGGAACTACCTTACAGCCCTGGGCTCCACGGAAGACCAGCGCTGTGGCATGGTTTAATGTCCACTTGCGGCCACTATAGCAACACCATCAGTCTTCTTTACGTATACGTTATTTTTAGTTTAAGCTGGTATTTATTAAGTTTCTTTTTATATATTGTGTTTTCTAATTAAGAACGAAATTGTGATGTGGTGTTATTTTGGCTGGCAATAAATTCATTTCTATATTATTCTTCTTTCTATACTAGTATGCTATTCGGATTCAGAGGCTCTAATAGAACGAGTGTTCTCACGAAGTTTTGATAAGTGAACTTCTTTTTCCTAATCAGTTTTTGCAGCATGACCAGCAAGCTGACGATCTCTTGCAGCATCATGTCGTCGCTTTTTTTCGTCGGGAGTTTCATTCTCCCGTGCGCGACCCTTCCTTAAAGCATCCTTCGTTTTTCTACCATAGGCACATCGTTTTAGTAGGTATAACTATCACAGTCATAATCACAGACTGATACTACTAGCCCAAAACTTATCACTAAAAATAAAAGAACTAAAAAGTATGATATGTAAGTATATATATATATATATATATATATATACATATATATATTTTAAAGGAATTGCTTTTAAAAAACATACCCACTGAAAAGCACAAAATAAGTTTTATATACCCCACACTCCTATCCAGTCCCTAACCGATGTCCATAACCCGATGAGTGTTTGCGTACCCTATGGATGTGGCTACGGAAAGTCAGTCTCCTGTCAAGGGTCACTCCAGGATATTTAGCCTCTTGATACAGGGGATGGGTCGGTCAAACATCTGGATCGGAGCCACCCGCCTTTATGTACTAACGCAGTCAGACGGGTAGAAGACTATTGCAGTGCTTTTCTCCGGGTTGACTTCGATACGCCAAAGATTAAGCCAATGACCTAGGTCAATGATTGCCTCTTGGAGGTATCGCTGGATAATAGCGTACTTAAAATGGGTCGCAAAGAGCGCGGCGGCATCCGCCAACACTTTGCACATTAGGGTGCCTGGGAATGTCGTTCGTGAACAACGAGTAAAGAGTTGGAGAGAACACAGAGCCTTGCGGGACTCCAGCCCGGATGGGGTGTGGGTCCGAATACGTTCCCTCCTGTCCGTAGTGAAAATCTCGTATGGTGAGTACGAGTCTGTCCGGTATTCTGAGCTGGTATAACTTGTATAGGTACCAGCCCGTAATGCTAGACCTTATCGAAGGCTTTCGCCATGCCGAGAAAGATCGTGCAGCGCGATCTTTCTCTCGAGAAAACTTCCAACATGTGCTCCGCGACACGTTGTAGAACGCAGTTTATAAAATAATAAGAGAAACAGAATTGAAAATAGTCTCAATTCTATCTTGTATATTTATCGTTTACTTTACAGAAATTGGGCCCTAGATGCGACCAGGGTGAATTAATTGAATTAAAGTTTCCAGAAAGAGAATTCCTTCGGCACATCTTTAACGGGTAAGTTTCTTTACTACTGGCATCGTAACAGGCCGGTTCCACTTGAAGCTACTAGTATTCTCTCCTTCATAATACTTTACGACATAGTCATTCATTACATTATAAATCATTGATACGTACGATGCGCTACGCATTCGATCAGCTGACGTGCGTATGTACGTGCTGGTGTGTGTGTGTGTGTGTGTGTGTGTATAGGGTTCTACCAGTGGTATTACCTGTGTTAACAAATTGGAGGTAACAGATGGGAACCATAGCAGGGTTACCTATATAATAATGTTATTTTTGTTTGTATAGGTTCAAAAGAGCAATTTCCAAAGGCGAAGAGGTACTGGGTAAGAATGAACAAGTCCTGCCGAGGGGAAAAAATATGCTTTTATTAGTGAGTTCTTCTAAATATGTATTACTAACTTCTGCCTGCTACTCCGTCCGCGTGGTACTCGTTTATATCTCCATACAAACTATAACTCCCCATTTCACCCCTTAGGGGATGATTACGTACCGGGATAAAAATATTTGTTTCTGAGCCATGGATGTTTTCTATGTATTTAAGTATTTATATCTATTAAATATATCGTCGTCTAGTACCCATAACACAAGCCTTATTGAGCTTACTATGGGACTAGGTCGATTTGTGTAAGATTGTCCCCTAATATTTATTTATTTAAATAAAATAAAAATAAAAAATTGTTCTTCCCGGGGACTCCAATTATCTCTATACCAAATTTAATTTTAATCGGTTCAGCGGCTTAAGCGCGAAGAGGTAACAGTCAGACAGACAGACAGAAACACTTTCGCATTTACTATATTAGTACCTATGGATTATGAGGCCGCGATTAATTTTGGAATCGAATAGCCCTTCATTTATGAGCAGTTTGACGTACCTACTAAGGTAGAAGGTAAAAAAACATAAGTAAAACCCCTCCGAAACCTAAAACTACTAGTTTTGTTTATTTTATTTTTTTAATTTATTTATCAAAAGTACAAAACAATTAACAATGTTATGTTACTCGCCAAACTGCGATAACAGTTTGTTGGCGAGGTTTGTTTTGATAGATATTACTTTAAAAATGTCTAACAGAAACAAAACAATTGCTTGTTCAAACCGATTTTAACTACATGTAAGAGTGCGAGTAGCCTTACTAAAGGTACCTATTTATATTATTTATCTTAGGAAAAGTAAAATAATATTGACTTTTTCCTTACTTAATAAATTCCCCTTCACGTCCACCTCTTTTCACCCCCTAAAGAGATGACTAATTAATCTTGCTTTATTTCTAACGGATAAGTAGATGATAAAAGTATTGTGTTAATTAGAATCATATCATAATTTACTTTAAAAACAAAGTTTTAACCGACTTCAATTTAGTACTCCTCCAAGCCACGAAAACATTTCCACATTTATTTTCCAATTTACCACATGAACTGATAGTTCGATACCACTCACACCCCAGATTCGGTTGAAACCGTTCAACCAATCTCACTGGAGCGCAAACTCATAGTGTATTTCAGTGTTTAATTTAAACTGCCCCCGTGTAGTCGTGCCGGAGGTTTCCCTGGAGTTTCCCCAGGCTACCCTCCAACCACGCAATTCGATCGCTGTATTGGGTTCGTCCTATTATAGCAACAGTGAGGTATCAAAAAAAAGATAGGTAACCTACGATTAAAAAAAAAATACTTTTCTCAAACATGTAATGAAATATTGACGTTGTGTTCTTCATAATGGGCTTCGAAGTGTTACGTTTCGGGCGCAGCGAGACGAGAGACCCGTAATGCATTTCATACAAAATTGGAGGCCTAGGCCTGCAAGATGGTCTTTTTTAATTTCCATTGTATCATTTGTGGCACCACGGCGTTCAGTCATGAAAATTAAAGTTTGATTTCTTAGAGTTTTTTTTATTTATTTCATTGCATGTTTGAGAAAAGCAGTATACATACCTCGGCGTAAAAAGAGGTTGCCAGCCTCATAACTATCCGACCTCGCTACGCTCGGCCGTCTATATGTAATCGGCCGGCAACCCCTTACTTCCCGGCCTCTGTAGTAATGTACTATTGTTCACAGCACTGGAACCCAATTATGGCACTAGGAGCCCAAGCGTGGGCCAACCAATGTAACCCAAAAGAAAATGACCTGTGTCACAATTTTGGTAAGCCTCCTCCTCACTATTAATTTTATAAAACTGTCATTGGAATTGGAATCTTATACCTAGGGAATAGAGTTCCTTTCAAAGTCAAAGTCAAAGTCAAAAGTTTATTTGTGCAAAAAGTAGGTAATGTTAAGTCAGGCGATTTCATCACCTTACGAACCAAACCTAATTACAAATGATTTAATAAACATTATTACATTGTTACAATTTCCTAAGTCAAGCAAATAAATATCAATCATAAAACACAGTCATTTAAATATTCTTGTACGTCATAATAACATTTATCTTTAAGTATTTTACCTCTTCTATTTCTAAATTTGTTAGTTGGTAGCGTTTTCAGTGATTCCGGCAACTTATTGAACAGTTTGACTGACATGTAGAAAACGTTTTTTCTGAATAGTGCACAGTGTGCTCGTGGAATTTTGTACTTATCTCTTAGTCGAAAATTACGTTCAGGGTTGATTAGATTTTTCTGAAAACGGTCGTCATATTTCCTTATGAAAGTTAGGCATTCCATTATATATAAGCAGGGAACAGTTAATATTCCTAGTTCCTTAAAATAGGGCTTACAGCTTACCCTAATGCTTATTACACATTTCTGTGCATTTTACTATGATCGTACAGTCATCTGCAAATAGGACAGTTGGGTGAGAAATATGGACTGGTAAATCATTGATGTAGGTTAGAAATAGTAAGGGCCCAAGGGTACTTCCTTGAGGTACCCTAAATTTTATAGTTTTTACTTGAGATTGATGCTTAACTAAAGTTTTTGTCCTAGAGCTTTTGGAAAGGACTTTGATGAAATTCGGCCGACTCAAATAATCTAATAAATCTGTCATGTCGTGTAGGGACAAAACAGTATCGGTTTCAAGTAGTCAAAATATGACCTTTAAACTCATAAAAATAATCAATTAAAAATGAAGTGCGAGCAAACTGAATAAAATACAGAAATTGAACATTTGTCAGTTTAAGGACTATCCGAAAAGCGATGATTATCAAAGTTCGTTATCAACGTGCTGTATTGGTGGCAAAGGGTATGGTTGGCAGAAAAAAAACAAATACATTTGAATATTCACTTTTGTTCTTAACCATAAAATAAATACTTACCTCTACGGTACAAAACCTTTTCCACCCTAATATATTTTTAAAACAATGTACGTCAAATGACAGAAAATGTCATAAAAATACAACTATAGTTGAAATTCTAATTGCATTACGCGAAGTGTTTATTTTAATCTAAATAATCCAATTCACATCGTATCAATTCACATAGTGGATGGATTTTTTCCAATCGTCGTGAACGACTGACACCCAAATCTGTTGCACAAATTTTAGTCACTTATTCATTATAATTTGGATAAGTTGTTATAAATATGAATATAAATCTCATAATTTGTGAAATATACACGGTGGAATTTAATCGGTGATCAGGAATCCAAAAATCTTAATTATCAATCTACACAGAAACCAATACGTGAGATCTCGTGCAATATAGCTCACAATCTAATTAATCACACTTAATTAACATCGGTAAAATGTACACTGACTGAATAAATGGACACCCTACTTTTATTGAAGGGAAGTTACTCGTAAGTGTACATACGTCAAGTGCTTGCTGGCTTTGGCGGGAAACTAGACAGATCAGACGATTTGAAGCAATTTGTTATGAATTTGACAATGACAAATTGACAGCTTATTGCTCATTTATGTTTTAAGTTTCTATGGCTGATAGTTTGAAAAGAGGTATTAAACTTTTCAGACTAAACCATTAGTAGGGTGACAATAAATTTTAATTAAAATTTAATTTCAACTTAAAAATTAGTTATGATAAAAAAAAACTTGGTTCCACTTAGGTACTACAAAAACGTGACCGCCATCGATTACTGAATTAGAAAAATGGGTTCCTGTTCACCGATTAAATTCCACCGTGTATAATGTTTAAAATACTTGCGTAATTTGTTTTTTTTTGTCAACCATACTTTGCCACCAATACAGCACGTTGATAACGATCTTTAATGATTATTATAACGCTTACGGTTGTGAATCAACCACAATGATACGTATCACGACGTTTAGCTAGGGCAGTGTTATTAATGGCATACAATTTAAGTTTAAATTGGCATCAACATTTATTATTACTTCAAAAGAAAGACGGCAAAAAAAATGCCTGATGACGAAAATCCCATTCAAATATCAAAAAAAATTACGAAGCTACAACCGTTTTGATGTTGCTTGTTAGAGAGATAAAAACGCTCGGGGATCGTGACGTCACGATTGTTGACTACATTTTAAATCCCTTTTCAGGAAGATACAACATTATAGATTATTTTATTTAGTGTCTCACCCCTGTTGTGACGTAACAATCACACAGCCATTGGAAATAATAAATAACATAGAATCTAACTTAATCATCATTATCATCATCATCATATCAGCCATAAGATGTCCACTGCTGGACATTCCACAATGGCAGACCCTGCACTGCGTACTCCCGCGACATTTATCAGATCATCATTCATCAGTCCACCTTGGGGAGTCTACGCACGCTGCGCCTAAAATCATCATATCAGCCGAAAGACGTCCACTGGCTGGACATAGGCCTCCTCCAAAGAGTGCCAAAGCGACCGGTCCTGCGCCACCCGCATCCAGCGGACTCTCGCAACCTTTACCAGGTCATCAGTCCACCTTGTCGGGGGCCTACCCACCTAAAATATATACTCCAAATTAAATTAAATGAGAATAATTTTGCGAGAGCGATTCAAATCCTCTAAAAATTGTAAGGAAATAAATGAATGCATTGAAATTCCACGCACATGCCTAAGTGCAATTGATCGACTCCTGGCCTCTTAAAGTCCGATAACATTTATTTATTTATTTGATTTTGACTGCAGGAGCGGCGGGGTACGAAAATGACAACAAGGCCGGTAAGACTCGAAACCACTGTAGCTAGATCTGCGTGTTAAGAGAGCAGGTGTGGGATTTGGGGGCATACAAGTACATCAACACTTCTGTATAGTTCGACACCATTAACACGTTCGCAACCAAGAACCCGCCTGGTAAGCACTCGTAATGTTTGTTCAGATGCCGGCTCAGCCCGCTAGGTGGGCAGTAGTATAAACCTACACGCCTAGCGAGTTCTGTCGGTTTCTGGTGTATTGTTCCATTATTAGTCCGGTTGCGAAAGTGTTAAGTTTGCAATGTGTAGTGTTGATTTTTCTCTCTAGCTAGCACATAACATTGAATGTTATTTCCCCTGTGGCACTATGCACGGAGTTAAGTAAAATTATGGTGTTTACAAGTGGCATATCTTCGTCCCTTCATACATCAAAGTTTACAAACTTTGTTTCTTTTTTATTTCAGGCCTATCTCACTGGTATTTTAACGCGAATTGACGCTTGGCTTTTAGACGACCTCTGTAGCCTAGTAGATAGTGACCCTGCCTACGAAGCCGGAGGTCCCAGGTTCCATTCCCGGTAAGGGCATTTATTGGTGTGATGAGCACGAATATTTGCTCCTGGGTCATGGATGTTTTCTATGTATTTGGGCGCTCCGCCACTGCTATCCACGCCGTGGCCGGCGATGGCGACCCCAGCTAGTTGAGGGCGTGAGCCGTGGTCATCATCATCATCATCATATCAGCCGAAAGACGTCCACTGCTGGACATAGGCCTCCCCCAAAGAGTGCCAAAGTGACCGGTCCTGCGCCACCCGCATCCAGCGGACTCCAGCAATCTTTACCAGGTCATCAGGGGGGCCACGCCGCACCTTCCGGTACGTGGTCGCCACTCGAGAACCTTTCCGCCCCAACGGCCATCGGTTCTACGTGCTATGTGCCCCGCCCACTGCCACTTAAGTCTAGCGATTCCAGTTAGGTTAGGTGATTGCGGTGGGTGAGCCGTGGTATGGCTTGCGAAATCGAACTAATATTCAGAGCAATGACGCGTAGTTGCATTTCGGGTTGTACAGGGAGGTTCCACAGGGAGGTTCCACAGGGAGGTTCCACAGGGAGGTTCCACAGGGAGGTTCCACAGGGAGGTTCCACAGGGAGATTTCACAACGCTTCGGGAGCTCAAATACCGCGAGCCATCCGGTTGTTTCACGGACACTGAAACTACGCGGCATTGCTTTAACTAAACTCTTATACTTGCTCAGGCATGAAACACTCGGTCGCATAAAGCACAGTAAAGCTGACCGGAGCTGCTGTACGTATCATTTTTAGTTTGACTTTGGGCGCGATTTTCGTACTTGACGTCTCTCATGAAAGTCGATGAGACGAGCATCTTTGAAATCCTTGATGCTCGTTTTGATGCGAGAGCGCCATTGTGGACACTACGGGGCAAGCTTCACCCACTTGTGCGGACTTTGCAGGCAGTTAGGTGACGCTTTAGCACATCCTTGAGCCACCCCATCCCACCTCGATTTCGTTTGCCGGCTGATAGCTCGGAGTATAGAACAGCTTTTAGTAGTCTACAGTCATGTATACACCAAACATGCCCACACCACCTAAGCTGACCTTTCATCAGCAAAACTTCCATGCCAGTAGCCGTTACCTTGTGTGGAGCCGAGGGATTGCTTTTAAGCGAGCGTAACGGAATTGATAATCGTGCGTTGCGGGATAAAGTTTCATAAAAAGAATCCTGAATGACTCCAGTTGAAGCGGAGCCGATCCAATGCGGAGGCTTACGTGTGAGTCAACCTTAAAGTGCCTTTATTGGTACTTATCTACTTATTTTGTTGCAGCATTTACTCCAACTACTGTGGCAGGCCAGTTGATAGATATTATTCGATTTGGCCACCCGGATTGGTCTTATCCGGGACAACACTTTTTACATAATGATGGTAAGTATAAACGTTCCACAGATGACTCGTCATTTATTTAATCGTATGGCTTACATTATTTTGGCCGTTTAAAGTTTGTCACTCTTTACCTCTCTGTACCACCCAGGGGACACGTGCAGGGTTGTGGTAGGTAGCTCCTGCGGACGCGAGTAACATTGTCCCCCCTTTGTCAAGTGAGTGGGCAACTCCAGGCCTTTAAATAGCGCTATTTTCGTATAGCGCTATCATTTATAACGTTATTATTCCTAAAACCGCTATACTCAAAAACGATATTTGACGCGCTGTATAGCGATATCCATTATAACGTTATAAATCTAAACCATTAATATAAAACCGATACTTTTTTAACCGATATAATAATGTTATAACGTTATAGGCTACCCCTTTCTCGCATTCAGTATAGCCAACTCGTGCAATGTAAGCGATGTGATTACGTAACGTTGGTTGTTTGTTAGAGTGCACGACGTCATAGTAAAATAGAGAATTTTTCGATTTGCTCGGCTTGTCGGCGCAGGTTGTAGCCTGATACGAATATCCTGACTAATCATTTTCAAATCAGATTGTCTTTAGCTACCCTGTGCTTCATTAATCGGAAATGCATCATCCCATAAAAAACATGCCATGTAAAAAAGAGGTCAAGTCTCGAAACTCTTCCACCGTAAAAAGTTGTGAGATATTTCGTCTTCTTCAACTTTTTACGGTGGAAGAGTTTCGAGACTTGGCCTCTTTTTTAAATGGAATGTTATTGCTTGCTAAATAAAATCATGCAACGTGGCAATCACACAACTTACTGTATTTATAGATTTTTGCATACTTACCTAAAATTATGTAGTATTGTGTGATTGCCAAGTCACAAAATTTTATTTAGCAAGCAAATAAAGATTAATAAGAATGCCTGTAACTTGGCTCTACGAAATATCTCACAACTTTTTACGGTGGAAGAGTTTCGAGACTTGGCCTCTTTTTTACATGGAGTGTTTTTTATGGAATCTCACTTCTTTTTGTAGGTTAATGTGTTATCCATACATACAAACTATGAATGCAGGCCCATTCTTGCTTTTGAATTTTCCCATTCACTGCAAATGTAACTTTGTAATCCTATATATTTGTATAGGATTACAAAGTAATGTATACAGTTGGTGTATCTAGAAAACTGGGTTGAAATAGCAATTTTTTATAGTTTTCCCTTTATGTGGCCATTAAACCCTAACTCTGTACCAACTTTCAGCTCTCTGAGTTTATGGGAAGTACTAGTTCTATTTTGATGATCATGAGTGAGTGAGTGTCATAAATGCGAAACTTCGGAACTAAATGACCTACAGACTTGAAATTTTGGATTTTAAGTATGTGATTATAGCTTACTGGATGACGAAAATTTCTGCATTCTGGTCTTATTCAGAGGTTCTCAAATAGGGGCCTGAAAATGTGGCGAAATGGTTCCAGTAAAGGATGGTACGGCAGTGTTTGCTTCGCGCTCGACTTGGCGGGGGCACTGCCGTTCCCCCAGATATTAATGGCATTGTTATAACATGGTAAATTATTAATAATGCCTGCATCAAATGTTTCTGCTTAGCCCGTTGGTTGACTGGTAGAGAATGCCTTATGGCATTAAGTCCACCATATATACTTTTTTTTGTATTGTGTCATAAAGTTTAAATAAATTAAACCGGTCTCATGGCACCAGCACGCACATTACGGATGGATGGTCAGCTAAGATGCTTAAAATGAGGTGGAGAGAATGAGAAATTTGATTTATCTATATATGTAAAAGAAGACTTCCTGACTAATTCATCAACGCACAGCCGAAACTACTGGGACTAAAAAGAAGGGACAAGATGGAAGGGGGTTAAATAGGGGTGCAAAGTTTGTATGAGGGAAACTTTTTTTTTTGACTAGAGACTTGAAACTTTGTAGGAAGATTACTTATTAAGATGCAAAAGTTCTTGCAGCGTTTTAGAAAATTCCACTCCTAAGGGGGTTAAGTAGGGGACAGGGGTGCAATGTTTGTATGGGGGAAACATTATTTTTTGAACTAGACTTGAAACTTTGTAGAAAGATTACTTATTAGAATAGAAAAAAGTACTTTCTGTGTTTTAGTAAATTTCATCCCTAAGGCGGTTAAATAGATGTGCAAAGTTTGTATGCAGGGAACTTTATTTTTTGAGCTAGAAACTTCAAACTTTGTAGAAAGATTACTAAATACAATACAAAAAAGGACTGTCAGCGTTTTAGAAAATTCCACCCCTAAGGGGGTTAAATAGGGGTGAAAGGTTTGTATGAGAAACACTTTTTTTGAGCTTGAGATTTGAAACGTTGTAGAAAGATTACTTATTAGAATAGAAAAACAGTTAGTACTTTTAACGTGTTAGAAAATTCCATCCCTAAGGGGGTTAAAAAGGTACTTACGCAAGATTAGGATGAGAAACATTTTTTTTGAGCTAGAGATGGGCAACTTTGTGGTACGATTACTTATTAGAAAAAAAAAATCCTTTCATCGTCTTGGAAAAATACCACCCCTAAGGGGGTTAAAAATGTTAAAACGGTATTCAAGGTTTATATGGAGAGCAAGAAAATATAGTAAGATATTTCTAATGTCAGTCTTAGTCTGTATGTTAAAAGACAACAAAACTGATTTCAGAGTTTTTTTTTTTAATTCATCCCCTATAGGCGTTAATGGGGCTTCAAAGTTTATATGGAGGGAAAAGTAATTTTTTAAACAAGATTTTTTAATTTTGGTCTTAAAATAGAGAGAGAGGATTAGTAGATTTTTTTATTCATCACCTAAGAGTGTTTAAAGTGGATTCAAAGGCCGTATTAAAAGTAAAACATTAGTGTAACTACGATTTTGGACGGTTTGTTTAAAACTAAAAAATACATTTCAATGTTTTTGAAATTCATCCCCCAAGAGGGTTTCTAGGGGGTTCAAAGTTTATACGAAGAGCAAGATATTTTTAAAATAATAGATTTATTACTTAGGTTATGGACCGTTTGTTTAATGATTAGAAAACTATTTCAGCGTTTTTTTTATTCATCCCCTAAGAGAGGTGTATAGAGAGCAAGACCTTTTTTAAAGTAAGACTTAGAGATTTGAACAGTTACCAGAAATGTAGGATAGGTTAGGTTAGAACTGCGATGCTCCCAGAATAGAATAGATTTAATCAACATTGGGTACTTATTATTCATTCATTCATTCATTCATTTATTCCTTGATAAAACGTAGTTTTAAATGTCAATTTTTTTTCAAGATCTTAAATAACATTTATACACATCTTATATAACAAGTATGTCTCAGTTTACAATACTGTATAATTATGGTTAGTACATTTGTTTATTTGTCAATGTTTCAGGAAGAAAGATATTTTATACTTCCTAATAGTATCAGTTGGTTGGGTTGCGAGCCAGTTAAAAAGTTGTGTGGCTGTCAGTATACCTATTTAATTCATAAATTCGTTTATGGAATAGCATGCATCGGATGCTAGTTTAATTTTAAGACTTTTAACAAAACACCTCATACTCGGCGCGCTTTTGATATCCTGGGGCAACTTGTTGTAAATCTTGGGTCCCATCGAGTGTAGACATTTTTTGGCCTTTGCGAGACGTGTGGCAGGAGGGCGCAGATCACCGCGTCGCCTGGTGTTATAATTGTGTGAGTCACTGCGCGTCGGGAACTGTTCAAGGTTACCTCTCACGTACTTGGCTACTTCAAGGACATACAAGCTTGGGAGGGTGAGAATTTTGGTTTCCTTGAACAGTTCACGAGCATTATTATAACAGTAATGTAGCTTAGTAGACATATAAAAATATATTTTTCTTTAATACTGTATGAAAACGTCTGTTGATGATTCTTAAGATATTTATGTTTGTAAAAACGAAGTTTTCAATTTAGATTTATCAATTTAAACTAACGAACTCATCGCACTGTTACCTTTTACGTAGGTCTAATCCCTGAACGAATTTAGATGAAATTTCCCGTACAGATAATTTGAGACCCTTGGAAGGATCTAGGATAGTTTTTGTATATCTTTAAGATGGTAGAAGTGTGTTTGGGACAGCGATAAATAGCTTGTACCGAACATAATTTCATAGCAATATTTTTTCTAAGACCATAACAAGTTCCACGCGAACGAAGTCGCTGGCAACAGCTAGTTATTTATATAAATATTTAGTGACTAAGGATTAATTAGAAAAGGAGGATGAATCGTAAGAAAAGGAGGATCGATACATATTTATGTGTACCAACCGTCCTTGATCTCCCCTATCTATCGCGAGCCTATCTAGACAGATTATGGCGAAAAACCGAAATCGAAAATTCACACATTCTTTGGTTTTATAATCAGATTTTATTTAACTTGTCGTTTTCGGAATGGCTCTAAATCAAAAATAAAATAAAATGTCGGAAACTAAAAGTATATTTTAATTTTATTACGATTAATGAACAAAAGCACATACCAACATACCTATGCATAATCTTTTGCTCACGGCAACACCGTCGGTCGTAGGGCTTGTTTGGAATAGGTCCTAATACTGGGAGTCTGCGATTTAGTGCCGAGACAAACAATTAACATGAAAAAATATTGACCCTCTTACATATTGTAATAGTGTATACCTAGGGGCTATTAAGATTGGCACTCTTTCTTTTTATTTATGAGCAAGTCCACGAATCTGTGGACAGCGTTGCGTTTCCTGCGTCCCATTTTTATTCCGCCATTTATCGTCGCAACCAACCAAATATTCACAATTCACAACCAATTTGCAAATGATCGAGGTAAACAAGCATTAATAAGATTTAGAAGCTAGAACAACATAACGGCAACGTCGCACGTCGCGCTACGGCCCACGTGGTGGCATGTTGGCATTGGCACAGAGCGGCAACGGCGCAGCCGTAGCGCGCGGCTCGCATTTTAAAACGATATTATAACGTTATTATATATCGTTCTGTTATTCATTCTGTTACGGTATTTATATCGTTATGGAGAATATTGATTTTGTTATAACGTAATTTTCGAACACTAACGGAATATACCGTTATAATTCCGGTTCAATTTATAACGTTTTAAAGGCCTGGGCAACTCGACTGTTAGAAGTTCCTAAGCCGCCCGAAGGCCTCTAACTCGGCTTAATGACCACTGTCATAGACAGCAGCCGGGATCAACTGCTTAGCGTGCCTTCCAAAGCTCGGGAAGCGCTCATTATATTAACCACTCAAACATCAGGCGGTCACCCATCCAAAGACTGACCGCTGCCATCTTTGCTTAACCTGCGTTATCGTTTCCGACTCGCAGGTGCCGCTAGGCTATGAGCTACTCGCCATTTGAGTCCTTATACGGTTTTGAATCTAGATTTTGTGATATAAATTGTGAAGAGCTTCGTGTGCCTAAGTGTGCAAAATAAGCTATCACAAGAGAGGATATAACGATACATAATATATATGTTGGGGGGCGTAGACTTTGTAAAAGACGATGGTATTATGTTTACAAACTTTACTAAAGACTTGTCTACAGCATTGTTACAAAGTCATGTGAAATACAGTGAACTGGCAATTCCAGTTGTCGATTTCCGTGACACCACTCTCTCTTCACGGTAAATTCTCCGTCAAGCAGAGCGTCCACCTCCTGTCAGGCCTTTTCCTCAATGACAGCCTAGCCAACCGTCCATTGGTTCGACTTTAATTCTAATAATACTGGTTAAAGTCCTCCTTTAGCGCAACCGATTTCGACTTTTTGTTTTATATGGTCGGTGATAATGCAGCTTCGCCTTAATCCACTGACTTAATTCCACTAGATTTAGGCTTCAGTCAAATTTCACACGTTCTGATTTGAACTTGAAACCAAAAAAAAAACAAGAATGAATAATGTAAAACATCTTATTCAAATATAACGTAAAGCGCACCAATGTGCGGCATGTAGTAGTATAACTTCTGTTCGTGAACAGAAGTTATACTACTACATGCCGCACATTATAGGATGTATTTTAAACAAGTAACGGTACGCAGTCAAAAGTACCTAACTTATTTTTTTAAATTTTAGAACCACTTTAATTATGACGTCGTGCCACTTTAATTGACGTTTAATTACGACGAAAAGTTTTATTTGTTTTATTTTGTTAAACATATTTGCCATAATGTGTGTCATTGTGGAATGGTGTGGATAGCCGCTCGTTACGTTCCACTGAGAAATTGTCCTACATATTTATTTACTCTCCGTCTCTTAAATTACTGTTATGTTTTTGAAATATCGTGGCTGGTCCCATGGGAAAAGTTGTTCAGTATTATCATGTTATTCGCTTTTAATCATTCCGGATCATGACCCCAAAATCACCCAGTATATTTGTATCCTATCTCTGTCGCGAAGCCACTTCTGGTCACTCTCATGGCCGCGAAATAGTACCTATAGCACTCTAGCTTAGGTATCTGTATTAGCATATATGCAACTATGAACCTACACATACAGCTTCCGGAATCCTTTATATATCTGACATATGAGCTGCCGCCTTATGCGTACCAGCTCCATCTGAGATGTGGGGACCTTCGTCCCCGAGAATGTCCTCCACCTCCCCTTACAGACATCCCTTACCACACGACTGATACTGTACCAATTCACACACTATATTGTTCCAGTTATAATTACCCGGGTGCACCCTTGATTGATGACGACATAGTCTGAGGCTGAAACTACCGAACCTGAGACCCTTGTTGTTACACTTGTTACTAATCCTTTCACACTAAAGAACTCCACGACTAAGAACTGTGTTATCGCATGTACGTGACATGTAGGAAAACCTTATTCGTATACATAATATACCGTCACGCCTCCCAAATAGAATAAGACCTGTGGACGCACATAAATACATCACATCATGAACAATCATCGTCCGAGCTGTGTAAACACGTGAACCCACGTGTAAATGAACCAACTCGTTACAATGTGATAGGATGCATTGAAAGTGATTATGGAAAGAGCTCACCCTGGTTTTCCTCCAAATCTAACACTACAAATCTGCACTTAACTGTTCGTACGCAATATAGCCGTTAAGAACTGTGACAACTCGCCTACCCGTCAACATTGTTATAAAAAGATTGTGGGTGTTGCTACATGAAATAAATCGGCTGTTTGAGACATGATTATTAACATCAATGTAAATACTATCGTGAATCATGACTATTCACGACACTCCCGGCCCCCCAGAAAACTAGCGATCATATCTCCAGTAGAGTATTAATATAATCATCATTCACAGCTTTATTTAAGTCTTCCTCAGATCTTTGAAATAACCGTTCTTTTCCCATTGTGAATTTTGACAAGCTCTGGATCCTGTCCTTCGCCTTAATTGGCCAGCCAATGCAGACTTTGTAGGTGATTGCAACATCGAATAAAATGGATTAGCTGGAATAATGATCTACATAATTTCTGATAGCTGTAAAGTCTGATAAGCTCATCTTGACGCACTTTCTAAATCAGTTCCAAACGTTTCGTGAGACCCGAGGTATACGTGCCAACTGCGAGGTCCTTTATCCTCTAGACCAACCAAGCTTCATCGTGTCGTGGCATTTCATTTTGTAATAAGCAATCAGTCGTATCCTATATACTATATCGTAAACAGTATGTTGGATTTGCTAGCGTATTTTTGCTGTTAACGTGAATTATCTATCCATGGTGGCAAACACATCACGAGTTCTTCGAATCTACGTATGATCCACGTCGAACTGAGACACATGCATACCGAGTACATAATGCATCAACGTCTTTCACTCTCACGACACTGAAAGTTACGAAACGACAAAGAACTGAAAAAATACTTCTATACATTGTGCATTGCTGATTCATGAACGTACTTTTAGGTTGCCGCAATAGGAGTTGCTTTACCTTGCTAGATTAAAACGAATGTCTGGACAGATTTTACTATCGTCTTAATATTCGTTTACTTTTTCCATGGTATGGAATCCTCCACGACGGGCAAAATTGCTTACCATAATTATTAAACGGTCGTCCATTACCACCACTAATCTTAATCTATCTGCGTACTCATTTACTTGATTTCCCTGATTCTTCCTCGAATGTAACTATTTAAAAATTATTCTGCGCAGCTCAGTGTGATTGAATTTAAATTTTCTTGACAATGCAACAAATAAACTTAATTGTACACCTCAAAAAATAACACTTTATTTTATAAAACCGAAAATAAAATGAATTATTTCAGTAGGTACAGGTACCTACCACCACAAACTAAGTTTGACCGTGGAGTGAGCACTGCAGTCTCAATAGGTACATAAATAAAATTAGTAATGTTTCATACTTGATATAAAACCTTTTGATATACAGTAAACTTGGTTTAGTGGGACCTCGAAAAGTAAAAACCTCGATACCTGGATCTCATGCTTAAGCACTGAATTACCTCTGTTAGTGGCATAAACCAACCCTATCTATTTAAAAAAAAACACCGCATCAAAATCCGTTGCATAGTTTTAAAGATCTAAGCATGCATAGGGCATAGCGGGAAGCGACTTTGTTTAATACTATGTAGTGATAGTGATATACTTTGGTCTTGTTCACTTATTCTTAGTTATTCCGTAAAATTCGCACTTGGCCGATTTGTGCCAAAATGACCTCAAGTTACTTCCAAAATTCAAAGTAAAATAACAGTGTTTGTTAATTGACTGATTCTGTATGCGTTTTTGTACTGTTCATAAAAACGTGCTTGATTATTTCTGTTTATTATTAGAGAGAAATTAATTTAACCACAATTTTATTTATAAACTTATATCTTATATGTGTTCAATATTATCTTGTTTGTCATTTTTATGTATTTATACCGGCCTTAATACGAGTCGCGCAATATGCTGTCCCGCACACCTCGCTGAATCCACAGAAAACCAGCGCCGCTGGCACTGCTGTGTCAACTGCATTGCTGAGTGGAGACCTTTTCGGTAGCACATCCTTATTTGTTAGTTCTTAAGGTGCATTATGTTGTGAATGTATGTGTAATGATGTGTTATCCGAATACATTTCTATTCTATTCTATTCTATTAACTTTTTTTTATTAACATTTAAAAATCGCACCTTTATAACAAACATTATTTCTTGATTCACCTGTATTAATGGAACCCTCTGTAAATGAGACATACATTAATTAAGACACTGGATAAGTGGAATACCTCTTTAAGCGAGACACATTTGCCGGTCCCTTTAAGTCCCAGTTATGTCAAGGTGTCACTGTATATATCTGGCTACTTCTTTATCGGATCTTTCCTATTTTTATGCGCAGTTATATACGTTTTAAATCAACAATGACAGTAGTATCTACAACGGTGATCAGCGGTCGAGTCAAGCAAAACCAGCAGTGTTAAATGAGTATTTCCAAAGAAACGGTGCAAAACATTCGTGTATTGAAAAATTGAAGCACTATTGCAAACTGTGTTGAAAATTGTGCTCGAGTCTGAGGACTGCCAAGACCAGGATTCTGAACACCAACTATTCTGAGGACCGCTTATCTTACGTCACTGAGACTTGAAAATAATTCTGAGGACTGCTTAACCTACGAGTAGGCTCCTGAGCCTTACGAGAACTGTTCTGAGGATCGCTAAACCTAGGCCTCTGAGCCCTATGAAAACTGTTCTGAGGACCGCTAAACTCAGGCTTCTGAGCGTCACAAAACTGTTCTGAGGACCGTGAAGCTATTTTGAGCACTGCCAAACCAGTATTCTGAGCACTTCCAAAGTGTACCAATGATATATTGATGAATGATTTTTGAGGGATACTAAAAGTCATCATTTTGAGTATCGCTATTCGCTACGTGATTAAATTGGTTGAGTTTTAAATAAAAACTTTGATTCTGAGCTGAAGGCATGAAAATCATTATTTTCAACTATTTCTTGTATTCCTCATATTCTTTACCTCTGCCAAGAGCCACCGAGGGCGCCATTTTTGTACGGCGACTGTTCTTTAACATGTGATTTTTCGATGAGATGTTAAGCGATATGCATGTTTCGGAGACTGAATATTGCTTATTTTCAATCCTCGCACATGGACAATAGGCGCCAGTACATAGGTACAACACTTGTTATGATCGTGCAATGTCACATGATGTCCAATCCCATAGTGTATCGGTTATTATTAATGCTTAATTAGTTCAACTATTCGCTATACAACTCCACCTCTTTAGTTCATAATCATGCACTGTGTCACAACATTGTCTATAAAATAACATCAGTGACTAAATTAAATTATTTTGTAACTTATTTCTCGGATATTACAAATAAAAGTTAACGATATAAAATTAACGCCTGCTATCAACTAAGTGTCACTTGCAGCAGTTCGTATTTCATTCGTTATCGATGGATAGTCTCTGTATGATTCCGAGTTTATATACATTTGGTGTGACGTGCATTCCATAGTGTTTGCGACATCTAACGCAACGTTCAGGTCTTTGTACTAGGTATACGGAAATACTTCATAATGAGATTTGGATCAGTTTGGTCCTTATAGTAGTTTTTCGAATCTTTCAGATTTTATAAATCTCAGTTACTTATCTATGTTTGTAGAGATTATTCTCCTACTGTATTCATTCCGAATTTAGTCAAATAGTGTGACGCCCGCTCGCTAACATGGTAGCTTATTTTTAATGCTGCCTGTTGATCGCCCAATATTGAATATTATATTGAATACCGACCATTTACTATCAGTATACACTTATATGGAAGTACACTTACTTCCATTGTAATTTTTTATAGTAACGGTATTAGTCTCAATTTATTTTCCTTATCTTTTACCATCTATGTAAGGTCAGGTATTCTTGTCAGTTTGCATGCGTAACGATATCGATTCTGGGTTGTCTGTTCATATATGACCAGGTTCCTTACATTACATCTTTTCTAATATTGGGCTACCACGTGGATTTTGGTCTACCTCTTCATCTCGGGTGTTCGGGAAGCCTTAATGCAATGATAATGATATTATACCCTTTTCACGAAACAAATTATTTAATTAAATATTTTCGTTTCGTGTTATTTTTAACGAGGAAGTTACCCCGATCATTTTATAAACGATATGATACAGAGAAAGAATATAATGGAAAAATAAACCATCTTTGTCTGTCGTTGATAATGATATTGTCGATATTACGGTATTTTTCTCTTTTTGCGAACCATCACAGACGGGTTTGAGAAGTTTGTCTTTGATTGGAGCTACTTTAAAACTTCCGTCGACATAACGTTATGTTGTTAGTGTCATTATCATTGCCGTGCACGCATGATATCTCTTCTGAGTGTTTTCATCAAGGAGACAAAGATTTTCACTAGTTTTTCTGCAGTTCCCAAGATTAGAACAACAATCGTTGCTCTAAAAAATTATCCAAGGTGATGGTTTTGATGTCGTTTATAATGAGATCCATAGCGCATATACCTATAGAACACGGGTACCTATTATTGTCTGAGAACTGCCTCCCGAGATACCGACGAACGCCTTTTCAAAATCTATAAAACGTATTAATTGTAATTAAGTACCATTTGAAGAGCTGCTCTAGGATGGATTGAAGAAAGTTTCTTGATTGAATTCTAGCTCGTAGCTGTCCACAATAGGATTATATATCAACTCGGAAGGTACCTCAAACGATACAATACATCCTGTTAAACCCTAGCCTATTAACGCATAAATTCCTTTGATGCTTGCATACTGTTGGCGTCAGCTTATGCGACGGGCATCAGGTATACTCATATCGCAAGGCATGTTCGCCATATGAAGCTTATGACTTATAGTAACAGGGGGATGGTCAGGTCCTTAGTTACTTTAGTTAGTGTTGAATTCCTTTGACGATCGTGTTTCTGATTTTAGAAAATTAAGTCTTGAACTGGACCTTCTTTGCTTTGACGGTTTGTTGAGTTTCTGAGTTCTTGAGACATCCATATATTTATTTTATCGGATCCACTGAAAATCAGCATCGTTGCACTCTTTGTCTCGACTCATCCTGAGTGGAGTCCTTTATAGAAGCAAAAATAAATTCCATTTCTAGATTTAAGCCTTATGTGATGTGTATTACTGTTGTTGTTCCAAAATAAATTAATTCTGTTCTATTCTATATTTCTTACAAGTTCGAGTTTTCTGAGCTGTTGTCCACGATATTACATTGAGTATGATCATTGTCGGCAGGATACTGCATTATTTGTTTTCCTTAACGAATGTTTCAGATTCAAGTCTAAAGTCATGTTTGCAATATATCCAACGCCCGCTGCGCGTGTCTATACATATATATGCTCGAATAATGCTTAGTTACATTAGGGATAAGACGTATCTTTCAAGGTGACATGTTGAAATTATTCAGATAACCTAGGGTTCTGATGTTCATATCGTGAGGAAACCGGTCCAATCACAAACAAAGTTCAGAGCTCCTTCTGGGCTTAGTATTAGGTGTGCGACTAGCCATATTCCTAGACACTGCTTTGAACTCGATTGTGAGCTGTTAAAACCAAGTGCTAGATGCAGCATTATGTACCTACACTCTGTGATTTGCCTCCTAGAGAGGCGTTAGACTCATCGGCCTCCCCATCATGTATCGACTGTGTCTGATAAACCTGATTGATAATAAACATTATGCATTTTACACTAATGCAGTTTAAACAAAACATAGCTTACTAAACATAACCACCAACAACACCATTCATTCACCATCACAGATTGACTATGTATGTGAAAGGCTGTCCGCTACGTGCTACACACTGTCTAGAATCGCATCTATATTGTCTCCCAGTAACTTGAGTAACGCTTATTTCAGTAATTTTCACTGGATTCTAATTCAAGGGGTAGATCTGTCCAAAGCGAACCTTGCGTATCACTGACCCTAACACGGTTCAAAAACTGTAAATGATATGTATTTAGGCTTGTAAATGTGATGCACTTATCGTTAAATAATCTATAATCTGAAATCTAATATTTGCCTTTGTATGAAAGTCCAATTACGAAATATTAAAATAGTCCGGATTAGTAAATCTTTGTTTAACATTACCGAAGCCATAACATTAGATGATGCTCGAGTCTGAACGTATTCTACCCATGAGCCGAACTTTCGGTTGCACCTACCAAATGTTATTCTTTGAGATCACTTGACAAAGTCACGTGAGTTATCGGAGTTTCTACTTTCAAGTCAGAATTGAATATACTTATACAAGAATTCATACAACTACTTTGTAAGTAACGGATTAACAGAAACATCAACCTTTTACATAACCATTTTAGATCCTGATTCAGAGTATAGTATCGGAGTCGACGAAGGTAAGTGTTTACAACTTCTAGGTGTAGATCTTGTTGTATTTACCAAATAGCTACGGCTATGGTCACGCGTGTATATATTCATGATTCATATGTTGGTAATTTTACGATTTAATTTTTCTTTCTATTATGATGGGAAAAATTTGAATGATTAATACCTACTGATTATAGTCAATAGAGCATTTTACAATATTTCAACGTATCCAATGAATCTTCATTGATTTATATTCCAAGACTCCACCTAATCTATCGCGTGATGGATATGTGATGAAGATGTTTTGTAATAAATATTTTTTTTCTCTCGGCCACCTAACAATTGATACGAACCTAGTGCATCTAACTTTCTCGTACATGAGGGCCGGGCCACCTGCAACCATTTTTTGGAATAGGTATACTATTGTGTATCATACTGATAATATGGTTACATCCCGTGTTTCGTCAAGCATCACGACATTCACCAGACCCCACACAGTATACGACTCACTAGGCGATTTATAATACTTGACACTTCATTAAATTCTTTACCACCGTTCGTCTGATATATCACAAGTGTCAATAAATGACACTTCCTTGATTTCCCAGTAATCACAGAAATAAACGTGAATCGGCACCAAAGCCTCATCCAACTAATACAACAAACAAGTAAGTTCCCAGGTTGCTCCCATTCTTCTCATTTCAATAATAATAATATAAATAAATACCTAGAAACAAATACACTGATCAAATCTAAACGAAACTTGAGAATAACATTAAGTATACCGTCTAAATATTCCTCCTCCACTCCACAGATTATTTCAAAAGGTAAAGTGTTACCGGCATCGGCAAATTGAAAAAACTCATTCGCATTTTATTATTTGTGCCTGCTAGCTAATAGTCTCTTAAGTTCGTCCACTCTTGACCATCTGACGTCTTGACTGCCATCAGGACAATTAATCCGATTCACCAGAAAATGTTGAGCTCATTTGTTTTTTTTCCATAATAACGCAACCTTCAAATATAGTACCTGGAAGACCGGGCCTTGCTCATTGGTTTTTACAAAGAAAACGAGGTGATTATTTTCACCCCCGTAAAGTCGTGCAGTAAATAAATATCGAAATCCTTTGCGCTGTTTTCTAAAAACCATTGATAATCCAATAAATATACCAATGCTGCTCATTTAATAGTGTAGGATATATTAATATTAGTAATATAATCCCATAATTTGCCATATAATTTCTTTAGGCCAGTAACCATAACGTTACTTATCGTAACATAATATTGAAATGTACTGTATGGGAGCTTAATTATATTGTCTAAAAAGTCTAAAATTTTTGCACCACACTAAATATTGATTAATGTTATTGTTCTGTTAAATAACCTGGTTTTAACCGTCACCTTTGTATATAAGTAACATCTACTGGCATAATACAAAGCAATTTGATGTTCTTATGTATGTTTTGTGTAAAGTTAGAAATGACTAAACCGATTAAGACACGTTTCTACTAATGATAAGCTCTTTCTTCTCATGGATGGTTTTAAATCTTTAGTTTAACTTTACGAACAGTAATCTGCTTTTGAGTCCATCATGCGCATGGTACATTTTACATTGTATTATCAGGAAGCTGGGGCAAATAAAGTGTTAATTTCATAAACAAACTAAGCTAAGACTGGTTTAGATCCCAGCATCTCCACCATGTCGCGAAGCCACTTCTGGTCACTCTCATGGCCGCGAAATAGTACCTATAGCACTCTAGCTTAGGTATCTGTATTAGCATATATGCAACTATGAACCTACACATACAGCTTCCGGAATCCTTTATATATCTGACATATGAGCTGCCGCCTTATGCGTACCAGCTCCATCTGAGATGTGGGGACCTTCGTCCCCGAGAATGTCCTCCACCTCCCCTTACAGACATCCCTTACCACACGACTGATACTGTACCAATTCACACACTATATTGTTCCAGTTATAATTACCCGGGTGCACCCTTGATTGATGACGACATAGTCTGAGGCTGAAACTACCGAACCTGAGACCCTTGTTGTTACACTTGTTACTAATCCTTTCACACTAAAGAACTCCACGACTAAGAACTGTGTTATCGCATGTACGTGACATGTAGGAAAACCTTATTCGTATACATAATATACCGTCACGCCTCCCAAATAGAATAAGACCTGTGGACGCACATAAATACATCACATCATGAACAATCATCGTCCGAGCTGTGTAAACACGTGAACCCACGTGTAAATGAACCAACTCGTTACAATGTGATAGGATGCATTGAAAGTGATTATGGAAAGAGCTCACCCTGGTTTTCCTCCAAATCTAACACTACAAATCTGCACTTAACTGTTCGTACGCAATATAGCCGTTAAGAACTGTGACAACTCGCCTACCCGTCAACATTGTTATAAAAAGATTGTGGGTGTTGCTACATGAAATAAATCGGCTGTTTGAGACATGATTATTAACATCAATGTAAATACTATCGTGAATCATGACTATTCACGACAATCTCGCTGTTTACTCGATTAAATCTTCTTAATTTAAAATAGTTCTGCTTCTATACAGGGTGTGGCCTGTAATAGGAGCAAAAAATTAAACGGTGGCTTATTAAGTTAATCAGTAATTATTTCCAAGTGGTTAAATTGAAAAAAAAATTGAAAAAAAAATAGAAAAAAAAAAAAGTAAAAGCGTACGTGTGTTCTTTTGCTTAACTGGAATGATATCTATTTTGTTTTACTTCAAAAACACCAAAAAATCTTGTAAAATTGAAAAAAAAAACAAAAAGAATTAGAAAACCAAAGTTAGTATAATCGCAATTACAAAAGTGCCCAGTGTTCTACCAAGATAGTTAATGACTGGCATGCTACGATATCGAGATGTCGAGATCCATTACTTAGGTATCACAACTTCAGATAAGATTATATCCGAATTCAAGAATCTTGAAACACTGGTACCTTTACAGAATCACTGCGGATAATACATAGAGTCAGCCCTTAAATTTTTTGCTCCTATTACAGGCCACACCCTGTATACTACATTCTAAATGATCAAAGTAGACTCATTCTTTTCTACAGTAACCCCATTCCACGGTACCTATAGACTAAACTTAAAGCACTATTTACTAAAACAAAATAAGACAGTAATCGCGATATACAATTACAATTAGCTTTTTCTATTCTAGCAAAACAACCGAATCTTGAAAGGATAAGGTTGGCCATAACGGAATTTGCTAGAAACATCTACGCTCAAAGGAAAGAAGTTACAGAAGAAATCATTAAAAATAATACTGGGTAAGTTTAAAAAAGTATTATATACAAAACCTGCCAAAGGTTTGGCATTGGATTTAGGCCACGCATCGATGCGACGTCGGTTTTGATAATGAATAAGTTTTACGTATTCGATTATGGCGACTCTAAGGTGCTAACTACATAACACACCACAAAAGTTAATAACCAGAACCCATGTCCAAGTTTACAGTATACCTAAGGTGCGAAGAGCATGATGAACCGGAGTATTTTGCTACCAGATCTAAGGGTGGTCTGGCTTCTACCTTTTTACCAACATAGGAGACGATTTACAGTAAAGCTAACTAGGGAAGCTACGGTAGCCTAGTGGTTCAGGCATGCGGCTGTCAATCAGCGGTTTCGTATCCCAGCTCGTAACAATGAGTTTTTCTGAACTTATGTACGGAAAACATCGCGAGGAAACCGGCCTAATACCAATAAGTTCTGTTTTTTCCTCTGGGCTTGAAAGTCCGGTGGCAGTCGCTTTAGTAAAACTATTGCCTATGCCAAATCTTGGGATTAGGTGTCAAAGTGGACCCCGGGCGCCTTTAGGGTACAACCGGGAATAACGCTAGGAGGATGACGGGAAGACGATTTACATTCTTTAAAAACGCTTAATGCCAAACTGGCGACGTAAAAGACGCTACGGTATTTGTGTCAGCAGTGTCAGCACAGAGGTGTAAATCTTGCTCGTAGAAATCGTGCAGTATTTTGAGACGCGGTTTTGTTAAGTAATTATTAATTTTATTGGAAAATCCCTTATATTCAATAGATGAGTATTATGACATCACCAATTAGAGTTATTACTTATATTAAATTGTATCTTTATTGACATCAGAATTGTATACTCAATTTGAATTCGTTTAGGTATTCTTAAACCAATGACGACCCGCATACGGTGATTTTATTTTTATATCATTTTGTAACTTGTTGACATGTACCTATGTCAATCATTCATTATGTTTAAAATATTTGTTAGTGTAATTTTTATTTAATTATTTGTTATTGTTTTTAAAATTTAATGTAATTTTAAATGGAAAATAACTGACAATCACAATATAAATTCCTAAAAATGATTAAGTGTAATAGTTTTAAGTGAAATTGTATATTGTGAGATAAATAAATCATATCATATCATCATATTATTTACATAAAAAAAATTAATACTCCACGGAGCTCATGCTATACAATACCGCCTTGTTTTGCGTTTAGTGAAGGTAGATATAGGGTTAAGAATTGCAATTCTCAGTTTAGCCGAGAGAACTTACAGCTATACCAGGGCATCTCTTTGTACCTATTTTCAACTAAAGTCAGGATTCGATTTTAGGTAAAAATAAGCAAAATAGAATACAAAAGGGGTATTACAGGATTAGAAGAATCTTACACATATTTTGGGGAAGTTAGGTTACGGTTGATAGGTCGGTAGGAAGCTTGATAGTTAAACTATTGGTTTAGAATAAAATTGGATGTAAAGAAATTATTAAGTGCTTGTTTTCTGTGGTTTAATGAGACCTTCTAGAAAAGTAAAATTATTTCACGTTTTATTTCTTAGGTAATAAGAGAAGCAGAAACGTTTAGAGAAGTAGGTAAACAATGCTGACGCAGCCGCAGGGACGGGCGGGAGGCAGAACAAGCTGAGCAGTACGCTGAATGCTATAGTTGCGGCCGAAATAATACCCGTATAACTACTCGCTATTTTAATACCTAAATTAACTTTAGAATACGTTTGAACCATCGGTGCGCAAATCAGACTAACACTTGACCGGTCGTTTTCCTACGTAAGTACTTAAATGTCATTTTTCATTTTCTAGAGAGCTGAAGTCGAACTCATATCTACAAGCAGTTTTAGGTGACTCTAGAAAAATGGGTTGTGGTATGGCGAAGTTTGTGGACTACATGATTGGGAATAAGGAGGATCCAGACACTTACAACGTAAGGCCTTTCTTTAAATAAAATAAATCAATAATCAATATTTTGGGACAGTCTTACACAAGTCGATCACATAGCAAGCTCAATAGGCTTGTGCTGTGGGTTCTAGACGACGATATATTTAATAGAAATAATTATTTATCTATATATATACATATACACGGTGGGCAGGAGTATACCGACAGATTTTAACCCCGCATTCCTGAGGTCATTAGGAGCAAAAAATGTTATATGAACCCCAGTCCAATCCGGATTAGTTTTGAAGATATTTTAATGTAAACTATTTATGAAGTTCTTTTGATTGTGACGTTGCTACCGATGTTGCCCAGTTTCGCGTCGCTAATGACAGATATCAAAATTACAGCTAGTTACCACTCACTAAATTGATAAATTTTTGAGAAAAATATAATCTTTATATTAAAATTTCCAAAGAGAAGCGATAGTTATCCAAGTTGTAATAAACTGACAAAAAAGAAGGAAAAAAAAGAACAGTTTTTAGTGGGATATAATTATGATTTTTACTAAATTGTTAATAACATTATTTAATGAACATATTAAGACATTTTATTTATCTCATAATATTACATTTTGTAACTAATTAAATAAATGAATACCGACGAGTAATTTTAATGTTAGCGTCGATTGCATAACCACAGTTCTTTCATCTCACCACAAAACACAAGCCTTATTGAGCATACATTGGGGTTAGTGCTATTTGTGTAAGATTATCCTCTAATATTTATTTATATATCTCCATCACGTTTGTTTCAGGCAGTTATTATTGTGTGTAACTTCGGCCGCAAGCCCCTAATAGGGCATAAGGTGTATGATGCGATAGATCCTTACATATTTGGATCGACCGATCGATCGAGGGATCCAGATTTCGACTGGTGCGATATATGCAGTACTGTACCGTATTCAAGGGTTGACGATTGTCTCTGTAGCCAACCGTCAGATCCAGTAGATTACAAGCTGGATACGCTCTCTGGAGAGTGTGGTGCGATTGCAAACAAAGAACGTAAGTCAGACACACATCAATACTAATCCATACTTATTTATACTAATACTAGCGGCTTCGCACGGGTGGTGCAAGAGGTATTTATTATTTAATTTACCTAAGGACCTACTATGTATAAAAGCCAGTTGTTTTCATTTAATACAAGGTATTACCCTGGGGTTTCCGATCCCTGGTTTAAGAAACCGGCTTAAAAAAACCGTTCAATTTTGTTCGTGAACCGTTCACATTTTCGTTCATTTGTAAACCTGTATACCTACTACAGTAACGCTTTCATAGAGAAATAATTTATTTCGGTTATCGTTATTCAAGAAGAAAGGATTTAAAACGTTCCGTGTAACTTTATTGAACTGGTAAATAAAATGACATTATTTGTCAATCAATTTACTTATCTATAATAGTCTCTTCAACCAGCAATGCACTGCTATCGCATGACGTTACACCTATTTGTTGTGATAAAGTCATAAATGCCATTATGTTTGATTGATTGACATTGACATCTAGCTAGGCATCAAATGCAATAAATAAAATTGAAAGAAGGATTCGTTGTATCTCGGTCTTAGAAAACCGGTTAATTCTGTTCAACAGACACGAAATCTGATAAATAACGGTTTTATCGTGAAACCGTTGTAAAACCGGTAACGAAAACCAAGAACGCTATTTATTTCAGTTTGGGGCGTAGAGCCAAAACCGGTTTGAATGAAAATACCGGTATCCGATCCCTGCCTTAAACACTTTTTGCGCAATAAGTTTTTTCTCGGCGGGTCTAATTTTCGTAGGAGAAAAACTATACTAAAGGTACGCTTTGCTTTAAAGCTAATTTATGAGGCGAACTTAAAGATGTCAACGCATTTAAAATTTTTGTCTGTATTCTAAGATTTCGTCAGCATCTGCTACGGTGTACACGGAAAGCAGTTCTTCACTTGGACTTTGAAATTTGCTCAGTATAAAATAATTCACTTTATTCACCTCTTCGTTGCTAGGGCGCTATGTCATCGTCATCTGAGTGGACGCTGTCGACCAAAGATTACAAATTTTATTTAGTGACATCTTCAACATTATCATCATAAATATCAGCCGAAACATCAGCATACTGGCCTGAGGTATCTCTCAGAGACTCAGCGACTTTGTCAATACACAATAGTATAGGGATTGCTCTGCAGTTGTAATAATTTGTGTAAGTCCCTTTTTTGTAGATAGGTAGGTCGTATCATCGTATGATCCCAATTTTAAGTTCGTCGGTATACACAGATGTAGCAATGCAGGAATTAATGAAATGTGTGGTGGACTGGTGTCATTATTGCATAGTGTTTATTATTTTTTATGTCTATGGCTCGGATTTTATCATAGCCCGGGCTTTATTTTTATTATTTAAGCTATTTATTATTTAATTATCACATCACAAGACGCTAACTTAGAGTGGTCCAGAATACGTTTATTACAAGAAATTGATATTTTTAAATGAAAATTCCCTTTCTTAATCATTTTAAAATTACAATCACCTATCGAGTTATTTATTTTACCACAGCATAACTCATTGATTATACGCCAGATGTCCTACGATTCCTGAAATTACTAAATGTTCGTTTTTTCACCTTTTTGAAGTCTGAGGCTACAAAATAGTAGCTTCAGACTTCAAAAACCGGCCATGAGCGTGTCGGGCCACGCTCAGTGTAGGGTTCCGTAGTTTTTGTAAATTTTTCAAAAACTATTCAACCTATCAAGTTCAAAATAATTTTCCTAGAAAGTTTTTATAAAGTTCTACTTTTGAGATTTTTTTCATATTTTTAAAACCTACGATTCAAAAGTTAGAGGGGGGGACACATTTTTTTTTTACTTCTGGAGCGATTATCTCCGAAAATGGTAACATTATCAAAAAATGATTTTTGCAAACCCCTATTCATTTTTAAATACCTATCCAACAATATATCACACGTTAGGATATAAATGAAAAAAAAAAACACTCCCCACGTTACGTATAGGGGAGGTACCCTAATAAAATAAAATAAAAACACTTTATTATACCACTTGGTCAGCGTGATTGATATACATATTAGTAACAAATTTCTGCTTTCTAGTGCTAGCGGTTACTGAGATTATCCGCGGATGGACGGACAGACAAAGCGAAACTATAAGGGTTCCTAGTCAACTACGGAACCCTAAAAATGAGGAGAGCTCTCGCTGGAGAGCATAGTCGACTTGCCAGGCTGTACTTATCCACACATAGACTTATTGTCGATAAACTCTTCTTCTTCTGCTTATCTAAGAGCTAAGCTCTTGTCGGTGTCGCTCAAAGAAGCCTCCCTATCTTCTCCGATCCCAAGCAATCCCTTTGACATCTCGATACGACCTAACATCAACTATTTTTTTTGAGCTGCTCCATGTAGTTTATTATAGGTCTTCATTTTCCTTGCTTCCCCTCTAGCTTTCCTTCAATTATATTGAGTATGAACCTGTCATGTCGTATGAGGTGCCCTATCATCTTTCCTCTTCTATTTTCTTAGTTTCTCATTAGCTACCTGGTTTGTCTCACTCTATTCAGCATTTCTTCATTGGTTACCCTCTCTCTCCAGCTAATTTTCTCCATTCGCCTCCAACACCACATCTCGAACGCTTCTAATATCTCCGCATCTTTCTGGGTCAAGCAAGGTTCATGTCGATAAGCAGAGAACGGAAATAAAAAATTGTATAGATTAGATTAGATTACTTTATTTCATAAAATTAATTAACATTATAAATTAACTTAAAGGTAATTTACACGAATTTACCTTGTGATCGTCAAATAATGAAAATAATAATAAATTAATGAAATTTCACAGGTAGGTACAACACAACATTTCAACATAAATATATGTATTACAAAACGATTAATGATAAAGTCAAATTAAGGAATATACATATTGATTTTGTTTTCTCTCAATAGATCATTAGATCGTCAAAATAAGAACTAGAATATAAGCAAATCCTAAAACAATTCTAATTAATTTAACAATGTGAAACATATTATGTATGTCCATATATTCGCACACAGAATATAATGGGGATATCTATCGTTTCCCCGAATTTCATTTGCCCGAATTTTATATTCCATAACGTTTCATTTTCCATAATATTCATTTGACATATTATTATTTTCCATAATTTTGTATGCTGAATCATTAATATGCCATAAACTTTATTTGCTATAATTTTACTTGATAGAATATTCATTTGCCAAACTACAATTCTGCGAGCCGTTCGAATGTTGCGAATGTTTGTTTCTGACGCTTCGCCGGCCGCTGCCGCGGCACGCTCGCTTCGCTCGCTCGGCTCGCGCGCTGTAGGGTCGCGGTTCTACCTAACACTCCTCCTCGCTTTGCTCGTCGTCGTACCAACACCGACCTGCCTTAGAGTTATAATGATCATAGTCTATAAAAGGCGCCTATTATAGCAGCTAGTTTAGCTGCCGAAGTTAAGTGTAATCGTGCGTTGATGATGGTACGCCCCGCTTTTTTTTCTGGGACTCAGTCTCCCGCCCTCCACCCGGGCTCCCGCCAGAAACTATCTTCGTCTCCGCGAGCTTTTATATACACTCTAGGGGTAGGACAGACCACGTGGAAGTGGGGTGCGCTGATTCGGGTTTTTGTTATGGTTTTTGCTATTTTTCATAATGTCGAATACATTTGTTATTTTACATATAGTACGGCTTTTAAAAGGTATGGTATGGCAAATGATTTTATTGCATATGAATATTCTGTCAAGTAAAATTATAGCAAATAATAATTTTGTGATAATGTATGTTGCTGATGGTGGATATAAGCAATATGCGTTTATATAGCAGTAAACTATTGTGTTACTGCTAAACACTAAATGTGGCCAATTGCCATACTATACAGATTATTCATTTGCCAAACTACAATTCTGCGAGCCGTTCGAATGTTGCGAATGTTCGTTTCTGACGCTTCGCCGGCCGCTACCGCGGCACGCTCGCTTCGCTCGCTCGGCTCGCGCGCTGTAGGGTCGCGGTTCTAACTAACACTCCTCCTCGCTTCGCTCGTCGTCGTACCATAATGATAATAGTCTTTAAAAGGCGCCTATTATAGCAGCTAGTTTAGCTGTCGAAGTTAAGTGTAATCGTGCGTTGATGATGGTACGCCCCGTTTTCGTTTCTGGGACTCAGTCTCCCGCCCTTCACCCGAGCTCCCGCCAGAAACTAGCTTCGTCTCCGCGAGCCTTTATATACACTCTAGGGGTAGGACAGACCACGTGGAAGTGGGGTGCGCTGATTCGGGTTTTTTGTAGCTATTTTTCATAATATCGAATACATTTGTTATTTTACATATAGTACGGCGTTTGAAATAGTATGAGAAAATTAAAGAAATCAGACCAAATAATTCGTGTAGTTTTGAAAGTTGGTACAATTATTCCTAAAGGTGTCCAGATGAATATACTAAAAGTCCCCGGGAGTGGGACCGGAGCCCTGGAGGGGGAAGGTCTCTTTTTCAACTTATATAATATAACTCCAAAACTGTTTAAAATATCTCTTTAGTTACTTCTACATTAATTAACTACATTAAATTTCCTATAAGTTATGTCAATATATTTTTACTCTACGATCAATACTTTAGGAGATACGGAGTGTTAAAGGTGATAAAAATAAGAAACAAACTCTTTACTTATACAAATTTTAATTCTGAAAAATTATAGAAACTTTTGCACGCGTATGCAGACTTATCAATCAAATTGTGTTTCATCTTCGTCATCTTTATCATTAACATTGATGGGGACTCCGTTAGTACAAGCCCCCAGGCAGCCTTTACAGATAAGACAGGACAACCACTTTTGCATCGGCAAAAAAATTATTTTAACAACGCGTCAGGAGCAGGAGGATCCAAGGTCGTGATTGGTTCTAAGTTTCCATCGACTCCTCGCTTCCAACCCCATATTTCAGGAGGCAGTTGGTTCCCAAGCCACTCTTGTACTTGATGGAATACTCTATAAGTGATATTTTGCTGACCCTTTGGTAGGGGGGAGGGAAGAAAGATCTGGTTTGGGTTTGGTACAAGATTTCACAAAAAACTGTGAATCGATATCTGTTAATCTCAGACTGAGATTGACAAAAAGATATAGTGGCTCCTATAACCTGAGAAGTTATAGGAGCCACTATAGCCAAGCGGTAAGGCACGTACTTTCAATTTAGAGGTCGTGGGTTTGAACCTGGCTTCTAACAGTGACTTTTCGGTGAAGAAATAACTATCGTGATCAAACCGATCTAGTTATTCCCAATAAGGTCTAGATTTTGCCTCTGGGTTGTAAGGTCAGAAGGCAGTCGCTTTCGTAAAACTGGTGCCTATGCCAAGTCCTTGGATTAGATGCCAAAGTAGAACCCGGTCTCGTTTAGGGCAGCACCGGGAAAAAAACGCATAGGATGATATTATTTAGTTTATAAGCACCACCCCCGCATGTTCACATGCAGCATCTGCATGTGCAACATTTTCTTGCCTCAACGTGACGACCCCCCAAGCTCTTGCTAGCGTTACGAGGTAGTTCATCTTTGCAAGCCATCTGAAGGCTCATGCCCGCAACTAGATAAGGTACCAGCTGCATTGAGCTGCATTATCTAAACCTACCTGGTTCCTCGTGTCACAATAGCAGGAGGCCGGACGGAATCACTCCTATTTCTTGACAGACGGGACGGCCGCTTATTTGGGATGCCACTTGTGTAGATACACTATCACTGTCCCAACTAGCTATCACATCATTGAGAGCAGCAATTGCTGAAGCATAGGGAAGTTGACACCAAATAAAATAATCAATATGTAGAGTTGTTTTCTCGAAAAAGGATTAAAAATATAGTCAGGAGAAAAAAGTAGCACAAGATACTTTTTCTAATGTACAATAAGGTATAATCTAACAAATATATGGTTCAGTCTAGTTAAGTCACTCCCGTTTTTTTTGTGTCGAATTACGAGTACTTACTATTTAGACGGCTATAAATACAAACTGTATTTTATGTATATCATTTATAGGAAAGCGGCCAGCCGTGGTGTTGATGCCTATAATCGCAGTCGAAGACGCGGACATAAATAAACAGTGAGTAGCTAAACTTATTGCAATTGGGTACTTTCTTCATGATACAATTTATGACGTAGCGTTGCTAAATTGATAGTAAACCATCTAATGACTCCTGTAAAGTGTACATTTGAAATCATAGTTAAGATCTTAAAAAGGTAATGAGACTTCAATGTTTCAAAAAATATGCATTTTTTTGAATCTGCAAAGACCAAATTTAAAGATACCAATCCTACTAATATTATAAATGCGAAAGTTTAGATGTTTGGATGTTAAGATGTTTGGATGTTTGGTACTCAATCACGCTTAAACGGCTTAACCGATTTGGATGAAATTTTGCACGAAGATAGTTTATAGCCTGGATTAAAATATAGGATAGTTTTTATCCCGGGTCTACGCAGACGAAGTCGCGGGCGGAAGCTAGTAGAATAATAATAATAAGCGGGCAGGGCAGTTTGTGGCGAGCTGTTGGGAAGTAAAGACGCACGGAACCGAGTCCCGAGTCGCCCGCAGGACTCTCAGCTCTGGCTTGCCTTTATTGGCCGTCCAGAGAGGAGACCTTAGAGTTATTTGCCCGGCAGTGTTAACGCCGCGAGTAACTATGGAGAAAGCGCATCACCACCTCTCGACGCCCCTGAGCCGCTCACCTTCTTTACGACGACGCTTTCAGGGGTCCATCCAAAGAGCGGCTAGTCACCGCCTGCTTCGATAACTTTGTGTACAACAGGTGTCCGGTCCTCTTTGCAATAGCCCAGTTTCATAATCCACCCATATCTCATCACCATAGACCTAGTTCTCTATCCATATCACCCACAATAGCCCCTTGACCTGTGGGAGCCGGTTGACGGGTATCTACCGATGTACCCGTGAATGTGTTCTAGCATTACATCACATTAAACTTCGTCTCCAAATGGCCTACGCTTTCAAATGACCGGGCTTCGCCCGTGAATTTAGACGGGTGATCATAAATATAATAATAATATTATTTATTGCACCTAAATAAAATAAAAATTACAAAACAATTACTTAACACTAAATTAAGTAGCAACAGGCGTCTTATCGCTAAAAAACGATCTGTCTGGAAGAAGTGGATGATGATCAGAAAATTGGAAATATTACCGTAAAATGGGGTCAAAATAGACAATCAAACCACGATAAAAATGTATTTTTCCATACGGCACGTTGATTTTTATACATAAAAGATGTTCCAGCCGCATGAATTTTAGTTTTTTATTGCTTATCTGTCGTTCAATTTCATAATTTTAACGTTAAACACAAAAATCGTGGGAAATTCCAATGGAAAAACAGCAATGAGGTGAACTGGGAAAATGTATGGGGAAAAACTTTCGGATTCTGAATTTCGGATAAGCTTGCCTCGATCCGTGTTCCGTCCCACTCTCCGCTTATATTTATCGCTCCTCTACAGCATGAGCTCTCCCCACAACCCTGGTTCCACTCCAGGCCTCATATCTTTCACCTCTTACTTCTACTTTTTTTTTTTAATACAACATTCTCATAACAGCTTCAAATGCAAAATCAGGGATCTGTTGTTGAACCTTGAACCATAGTCTGACTGATTTAGTTTTAACCCTAGATAGTTTAGTGCATTAACGCAAAAATTGTAACGCATGCCGTGGTTGCCTATTATTAGGGTCACAATTAGACATATATAAGTACTTGATGTTTCCACATAAAATGTTACATTGTGAACTCCGTTGGCAATCCTTCAATAAATAAATAAATAAATACAACCACGGTGGCAAACAACGGTACGGCCCACTCCACTTTTTTAATTTTATAATTTCGCTACTCCGTTCTTCCGATGAAAAAAAAATGAATTCAATGTTCATCTGAAGTCTTTACCTATATTGTTTGCTTCGCCAATAATTTGATAGTTTACGTAAATGAGTACACTTTATAAAACAATAATAAATTTAAATACCTAGCTGTTAAAATATTTGTAAGTATGTTAAGAATATAGGAACGTTACGCCTTTCTTCTTTAAGTAGGTAGTAATTTACCTAGCTACCTTGGGTATATAACATAGGCATCGACAGCATAGGCACCTGCAATTTCGGGCAGCAAGAAAAACGAATGTTCCTTTTGTTGTCATTATTCTTACAACCCGCTGCGATACAGTACGCTCTCGCTTTTTTTTGGTTTAGGCATATTTACGAGGCGAATGAAATGCGAAATGGCGAATTAATTCGTGCGTTCCGTAGCAGTGCGCGGCAACCACTGATAGACCGTTTAAAAACGGCCGGTTGGCATGTGCTTGTAACAGCGCGACGAAATCAAAGAGTGAACCGCCCTTGACCTTAGGTACAAACATTTGATCCATTCAGAAAATTGGTTTGAATGGCATGGTGAAAAAAATTGTCAAGTAGCCAAACCTATCGTATTTTCCCCAACAACGGCAGAACTGAAGTAGCATATTTCGCTCAGTGGTCCAAAGAAAATCTAGACCTCCGAAACGAAAGCACCTGATCCTGGGCCACCTCCTGCCAGTTTTCAGCTTGAAGACAACGTTAACCCGCCTGCACACTATCCCCTAAGCGATATCAGAGCCGCTACTATAAAACGCTTCATTCATTCGTTAGTGTATGTATCAGTCGCACTTAAATATTAAAGAGACGAAGAAGGAAATATTGCGAGCTTCTACAAGGTGGGCCAAAAGAAGTCATCCGATGTTGTATGGCTCTCTAATCAACATCGGATGACTTCTTTTGGCCCACCTTACACTTTCGATTTTCGTGGTAGCGCCGCTGGTCCACCCAGCTGGCGACCAGTCGGTCGACTCAAGTAGGCTCTTTACCACCCGATCCTCCCCCATTCGCAGTCGATGACCATACCAGCGAAGTCTACAGGATTGTAGTTCGCCCTCCAAGTCCTCAGTCTCGCCATTCTTTTTGATCCTCCATGTTCCATCATCTCTCTTAACGTTTTCCGGGAAACTTTTATCTCTGTTGCCTAAAGTTGATTTTCTTCTTTTTGTGTTAGTGTCAAGGCCTCATCTAGGAGGCGGGCATTAAAAATAACATTCATTAAAACATTATTCACTTACTAAAAGTATATTCATTCTGAAGTTTACTATCATGTGAACACATATGATCATAGACAATGATTAAAGATTGGAAAGTGAATGTGCTCTGCCTACCGCTCTTAGGGATAATGGCGTGAATTGTATGTATGTAAATAACAACATTTTAAGCGATGGCTATTGAGTATTACCAGAAAAAAGTATTATAATGTCCTCGAGAAGTGTTTGTTTACATGATAATACACGTAAGGGTGAATAGACCTTAGGTTCTGTTTTTGAGTCTAAGTGCAAGGCCTGAGTGGACGCCCCGCTCAGAGCGGGGCGTGCAGCGTCCATATAAAACAAATGCAATTTATATGGACGCTCGACGCCCCGCTCTGAGCGGGGCGTCCACTCAGGCCTTGCACTTAGGCACTTTTTAAGGCGGAATCTGTATGCGGTATTTTGTACTTTATCGACAGCACGATACACTACTCTCAGCCTAGTTACACTGCGCGTACTATTTATGAGTAAGAACTCTTTGTCTGTATCTAGAAAATAAAACTTCAGACTTGATGGCGTACAGTATACTGTCAGTGTAATACTGTATCGTTACTACTTATCAATATCGTTATACTTCATAATGATTACTTACTTACCTACTTACTACACTGGATTGATGACCCTAAAAGGAGCTTGGCCTCTTAACACAAGTGAATGACACTTCCCTATTCTGCGCCACCTCACGCCAGTTGGATTCCCCAAGGGTGGTCAGATCTTTAAGGGCTTCCTTACTCCAGCGGTACAGGCAAGTGAAAAATTATGTATCGAGAACATCCTCTCATAATCCGCTGACATAAGAGTTATGGGACATATTTATTAAGTTGTACGCACGCACCCATATTTTTACACTGTACCTGGGCCGGCCCACTAGGCGTTTTCCATTAGACGGACCCACATACGTTCTCTTCACTCCAATCGTCTCCCATCCTCTCCAGGTGGCCGAGGCAGCGAAGTTCCGTTGAATTCGCCAATTATGTTCGGCATGGCTGTCAGTTCTTTCAGCTCCCTATTTTTCCTCCGCTGCCAATTCCCGTCTTCCTTCCTGATTTGTCCTAGAATCTGCCGCCAGATTTTCCTCTCTGTCACTAAGAGCAAGCTCTCTTCCTTCGAAATGATCGCAGTCATATTTTTTCGTCGTTGTTTCAGGTTGCACAAGGTAAGCATGGCATTATGGAACGTGTTGTATAATAAATATCAATAATACCCATATAATTCGTGTAATATATAGGTATTATTGATATTTTATTAAGACAAAATAAGGTAGGTACCTAGCATTAAGTTCGATTTTATTTATTTATTTATTTATTTATTTATTTTGAACAATATTATAAATAAAATAAATAAATAAATAATTTTAATATCTGAAGGTAAACTCAGTTTTTAAATTGACCTACTTTGGAGTTCAGTTTAATTCACCTACCCCACCGCAACTAAGATGAATGCGTTTATCTCCGCTTTTTGCTTGAAAATTGCTCAGTACATGTTGATTGTGGCAACACTATTGTTCAAGTGGTGTTGTTCATTATGGTTTTGCCAATATTCAATTTAAAAACAACCGAATCGTATTGGTATTAAAACCGAAATACGAGCTCAAAGCCAGTAGGCGAAGTTTTGTATTTTTGACTAACTTCGCTAACCCCGTCTTAAGGTGGTTTTCCACCAGATGAGCGCGGATTGAATAGATTTTTTATTTGCACGCCAAATTGAACCGTACTGCTGTACTGTTAGAGTGCAAATCACACTGAAGATTATTTTCAAGCGCTTGACATCGCGGGAAAATTTCTTCAGTGTAATGTGCATTCTAATAGTACGGCAATACGTTTCAATTTAGCGTGAAAATAAAAAATCAATTCAATCCGCGCTCATCCGGTGGAAAACCACCTTTATACTTACACTTCAATACCTATACATAACGTGTATCGTACAAGGGGTAAAACTTAATTCGAATGGCGTGTGAGAATGAATTCATTCATTGTTACACCAGTAAGTAGCTGAATTAGGGGTTACCTGAAAGTAAACGGAGTGCCCTCGTACAGTCAAGGAATTTAATTTCCGACCCAGCTAAGGCTCAATATTGTATAGCAAACTGTCACCATAAGAGCTAGCTAGAGCACGACGTTCCTTTGACATATCGCATGCATTGTTATATGTTAGTAACTAGGCAACCAGATTAACTACGTTGACATGGTGAACTGAAATTTTAAACGTGTTATCTCCTCAATCCCCACTTCCTGGTGTAACTCTGCTATTTCTAGCTCTTAATAGATCACGGTTAGCGGCAGGTATTTTATTTTTCAAATTAATAACGTAATTGAAAATTATTTTTCAGATTTCTCGATTGACACTGACACATGTTCGTAAATAGAAAAGCAAATGATAACTTTTCGCAAAGAGGTTATCTGTAATGTGAAGTGACAAATAAATATGTATTGACAATTTGACATTACAATACTATTACTGAAATAGAAGTTTCGACCTTAATGCATTGCGAATGTCTAACGACATTTCAACGAAATGGGTAGGTATTTAAATTCCTTGACTGTACCGACCGGTGAACTCAGTTTTAAAAGCGTAGATTATTACTGGTAGGACGTCGGTGTAGACCTTAGTTTTAAAGGCTTGCATCAGGGATGACGTTAAAAACTGAGGACGCTTCCTACATAATGCCTGGTCTAACGAATCCTCCTATTCGCTTCTATTTCGAATTTGTTTCGATCACCTAGATTGTTTCCCTCCGCTCGCCCAGGTAGATAGATATACCCCTGAAAAACTTCGAGAGCTGAACCACCGACAAATTATAAATACATTCAATAAATTATAGGAAACCACTTCTCCAGCAAACGAAAGAAACAAACACGCATTACGGTGAGTTATTTATGTCAATTCTGTTATTTTTATTAAAACCTAAAAACGTATTATAAAATTATAGTACTTGAGCTAGTCTTTCAAAATCAGATGGGTAAGCCATATGGTGTTATTATTCCAGAGACAAAATCAAGGGTCGTGTTGAAAAGGTCAGAGATCGCTACTTCAAAAACTACTTTGTCATTGATCCCGGAGCGCGGTTGCCGGACGGCGGACCTGTCGACGCTGACACATTTGCACTATCACGATTTAAACCAGGAACTATGAAGCCAATCATTGGTCGAAGAGGAGAAGAATTGAAAATTACAACGAAAAGACGACACACTGTTAAGCCTAGAAGAGACTTTTCGAACATGGAACATCTAGTATCAGAATATTTATCACGTAAACATAAATTTAAGTCACTGTCTGCAGCGGATGTTCGATCACTCAATGACATGAGACAATTTACCACTGCTACTGTTACTCCCAATATTGAACATTTTAAAAGACTTAGCACTAGAGAATCACGATATGGTATACAAGGTACTCCTGAACGCCAATTAGAAGATTTTCAAAATAGGATGACAGATATTAGTAAGATGGTTCGCTATAAAATGCGTAACACTGGGGGAGGCAAACCAGGCATTTACAACAATTTATTAAGGCCAGTCAAAAACATTCAGAGAGGTGAATTGATGTACAATATCCGTCCTTCATTTGACTATGAACAGCGAAGCATCGCGCAAAGGAATATTTTATTGCAAAGAAATATTAATCCTCTGCATAGCCACGATTACAACAGAAACAATCCTTATAATAGGCGGTTTGAAAATGATGGATACGACTATGTACATGATAAACCACCACTGATGAATTATGATTATGATGGTAGACAAATTCCCTATGGCGATGCATATATAAACGTAAATTTGAATGGATTTAATGACAGACTAAACCGACCATACGTTTATGGTACAAATAGAATAAGACATGTCAACGTGGACCAGTCAAACTACAGGCGACCTCTGGGCCACGCCGATAAAGTAAGTACATTTTACCCCGTTTGTGACAGAACTTCGTCCTCTCTCCTCTCCATCTAAGAGTAACTTATGATGTATTTTTCAAACAACTATCTCAATAAAACAACTAGCTCAAAGTAAGTAATATGATATTTTGCAAAGCGCGTCAAGGAACGAGTAATGCCTTATGGCCTTAAGTTGCATTTACATGGTGGAACAACTCATATGCGATTTTCATTACAATGCCCCCGCATTGTAATGAAAATCGCATATGAGTAGGCTAGCGATGTAGGTACGATGAATTCAATCAAACCCTCGCTCATAGCCTAGCGGTGCCTGCGAGTCGGAAACGATAACGCAGGCTAAGCAAAGATGGCAGCGGTCAGTCTTTGGATGGGTGACCGCCTGATGTTTGAGTGGTTAATATAAACGAGCGCTTCCGTGCTTTGGAAGGCACGCTAAGCAGTTGATCCCGGCTGCTGCATCGTTTGTTCTAAAATCACTTGCCCGAACTGTTTTGTCTTTATGGGCATTAACCCTAACGATCAATTGCCATAACAATCATTGTCCATAATGTAATGATTGCCCTAAAACTCATTTGCCCGAATCATTTTTACCATAATTTTTAATGTCCCTAATGTTATTTTGCATATTCCTCGAAATCCCTAATAACTTTTCACCTCATGTCATTTAACCTAAGTGTTGTTGTCCTAATGGGCATTAGCCCTAACGATCAATATAAGGTAATGATTGCTCTAAAACTCATTTGTCAAAGAATGTACGGCCCGACTTTTTGTGGACGTGGATTATTGGGTCGTGCATTATCAGGGCGGACAAAAATGGCTTGATATAAGCGAACTCTATTTTAGGCCGGTTAGGTTAGGGTTCACTTGTGTCCCTCAGACCAGAAATAGACAACCCGCGCAGCGGGGTGGCGTCGACTCGCTGCACGGCTATCAAACAACACACACACAAATATAGGACAAACTACAATAGGCCGTACAAAGTTAGGAAAAATAATCATTAGGATTAACGATCGTTAGGCTTACTGATAATTATGATACATGACTATTAAGGCACATCATCACTATCCTGGCCGATTTCTAAGGCACATAACGTTAGGATGAATAATCAATATGGCAAGTAACGTTAGGAAATATAACATTATGGGGAAAAAAAATCATCCATACGATGTTAGGAAAACTAAAGAGTTGTATGAGCGTATGAGTGATAGGTTAAATGACCATTATGACATAAAACGTTAGGGAATGCAGAACCAGGTTAAGAAACGTTAGGGATTCAGATATAGATCCCTTTGGGCGGCTTAAAAGCTTCTAACAGTCGAGTTGCCCACTCACTCGACACAGGGGGGACAACTGTCACTCGCGTCCGCAGGAGCTACCTACCACAAGTACAAACACGAGTCCCCTGGGTGCTACTAAAGAGTGACAAACTTAAAAAGGCCAAAATAATGTATGCCATACGATTAAATAAATCAAACCTTGCAATGTAATGAAACTCGCATGCGAGTTGTTGCATCATGTAAAGGGCTCTTTATTCATGAACGTTCAAAAAACCAACTTCGGCTAAAATGCCTTTAATATTCGTTTATCTTTAAATGTCATTTTGTCATTTATTTTCGTAAAAAAGAGACAAAGCACATTTTATATATCAGACGTATATTCAGTTTTATGAATTTTAAGTTTTCTCTGAAAGAGCCTTAATACATCATGCCGACCAATGTCATAATTATTGCAAAATACTTTAATGTTGAGGCACAAAAATGAATTAAAAAAATCGCGCTTCTTCAAATGCCTCGATATGGCCGCGGGGTTTCACCAAATACCTATTGCCAAAAATTCTATCGAAAAAACCTCTTTCGTGACCCCCGACGGTCAATACGAGTTCTTGCGCGTTCCGTTTGGACTCTGTAACGCACCTTCAGTGTACCAACGGGCGATCAATAAGGCGTTAGGCGATTATAAAGATAAAATTGCACTTGTGTATATCGATGATATATTCATTATGTCTGAGACTGCTGAAGAAGGCTTACATAATCTAAACCTTGTTCTTAAACGTTTGACAGATGCAGGGTTCTCATTAAACATTGCGAAATGTTCATTTTTAAAGACCTCTGTGCAATATTTGGGTAATGTTGTCGAAAATGGCACTGTCAAACCCAGTCCCTTAAAAATACAAGCGTTGGCTGAATCTAATGTTCCTAAAAACGGGAAAGAGCTTCGTCAGTTCAATGGTTTAGCAAGCTACTTTAGGAAATTTGACCCCAATTTTTCCAAAATTATGATCCCTTTGTATGAATTGACAAAATCCAACAAACCGTGGAAATGGACCGAAGCTCAAGAAGAAGCCAGAAAAGAAATCATCAGCCGTTTAACATCATCTCCACTGTTGACGGTTTTTGACCCTGACTTACCGACCGAACTGCACACCGATGCCAGCGCTCTTGGTTACGGGGCAGTTTAAATACAAAGACAAAATCAGACCCCAGACACAAAAAAGAACTGACACCTAGAGTACATCGTTGGTGGTCTTTCCTACAATCATTCGAGTTCGAAGTTGAGTACCGCAAAGGTGAAAAACTGGCTCATGCCGATTATTTTGACAAATTAAATCAATATAACGAACCTAAGGGTTCGCCGCCCACATATACTTAATTTTACACAAATAGAACAAGTGCGCCAATAATTAATGGAATAATAATATTTATTGTGTAATCTGTCTACATACTTAAATACATAGAAAAGTCAAAATGTATTTTCTTTTACCGGTATTTGAACCCGACTGGTCGGTTAAGGGGCTCCCGTCAAAAATCAACGAAATGTAGTAGTTTTCATTTCGACACTCGTCCTCGGTTTATTGAAGCTAGCTTTCCAGGTGCAGATATGGAAAAGTTTGATTCCTGTTTAACATTTTTTTATATTGAATAACTTGAAAAATGTTAATACAGAATTAATTATCCATTTTTAAACAAAGGTCTGTAAATATACAAAACCCGACATCTCATCCTCATTAAAACTTGTATACACCCGAAACTCATACCTACTCATACATACACGTTTTTATAATCTTACTCATTAACACAAAAGTAATGGCCAGAAAACTAATGTTTTTGGCCTAAAATTGTTCAACTTTGATGCCAAATATCTCGAAAACAATGAACTTTGAAGTAAATATGGGATACTATATTGCTTAATATAATAAGCTACAAAAAACATTAGAAAACTAAGGGATTCAGATCGAAGGTCATTGGCGTATGGGAGCCCCTTAAGTAACGCATTGTACGCGCGTCAGGTAGGTCAGGTAGATCTAAATCAGGGATACTGCATTCATCTCACATATACCGAGCAAGTTTTACAATAGAGAGACAAAGAGATATTGCCAGAGCAAAGTCGCTGCATATTGGTAGAATTGGTGAGAAATTAGAGCGCCTCCCGTCGGGAACTCGTGCGTTCTGGTCTCTTGCCAAAGCTATCCAGGGGAATTTCTGCACGCCATCTTTTCCGCCTCTGGACATGGATAACGATTCATTGGCCCACGACGCAAAAGACAAAGCCGATCTTCTGGGTAAACTCTTTGCGTCCAACTCGACTTTGGATGACGGGGGAAACGCGCCGCCGACCATTCCGCGGTGCGAGAGCTGTATGCCGGATATCCGGTTCAACCAAAGCTCGGTGCGTAAAGCTCTTCTTTCCCTCGACACTCATAAGTCGAGTGGGCCTGATGGAATCCCTGCAATTGTGCTGAAGAGGTGTGCTCCCGAGTTGGCTCCGGTCTTAACGCGTCTCTTTCGGCTCTCTTATTCTTCTGGCGTAGTCCCGACCTCGTGGAAGTCAGCTTTGGTGCATCCGATCCCTAAAAAAGGCGACCGCTCAAACCCGTCCAACTACAGGCCAATAGCTGTTACCTCCCTTCTCTCGAAGATAATGGAGTCCATTATCAACTGCCAGCTCCTTCGGTACCTAGAGGACCACCAGTTGCTTAGCGATCGACAATACGGTTCCCGTAGAGGCCGCGTGGCTGGTGATCTTCTAGTCTACCTATCACATCGTTGGGCACAGGCGATCGAGACTAAGGGTGCATTGGCTGTTAGTTTGGATATAGCGAAGGCCTTTGATCGGGTTTGGCACAAAGCACTTCTTTCGAAGCTACCATCCTATGGGCTTCCCGAGAGATTATGTGTATGGGTCAGTAGCTTTCTAGCAGACAGAAGCATTAAGGTCGTAGTTGACGGGGAATGCTCCGACTCCATGTCTGTGAATGCTGGTGTCCCCCAAGGTTGTGTGCTATCGCCCACGCTATTCCTTATGCATATCAATGAAATGCTGCAAATCAGCGGAATTCATTGTTATGCTGATGATAGTACAGGTGATGCCTCTTACACCGGCCGTACCATATCTCTCGGGAAATCGTCATCGAGAACCGGAACAAACTTGTCTTTTTTTTTTTATTTTTTTATTTATTTAACATGAAAATATAAAATATGTGTACCGTAAATACATCAATTCGCCAAACTGCGGAGCAGTTTGTTGGCGATGAACTCGCTCGTTTTATGTCAAAAGTAGGTATACATAGAAATTACGCTGCACTACCCGCCCGACGTCTGAAATTAAGACTTCCCTAAGTGCAATCTCTGAATGGGGTCGACTTAACTTAGTCCGTTTTAACCCTACCAAGACACAGGTTTGCGCGTTTACCGCAAAAAAGTTAAAGTTCGACGTGTCACCTTGTTTTGAGAGCACTCCCCTGACTGCCGCAGCCAGTATCGGAATCCTTGGCGTCGACATTTCGAGTGAAGTCCAGTTCCACGGCCATTTAGAGGGTAAGGCCAAATTAGCCTCAAAAAAGCTCGGTGTGCTCAATAGATCGAGACAGTATTTCACACCGGCCCACCGCCTGCAGCTTTATAAGTCGCAGGTCCGCCCACACATGGAATACTGTTCTCATCTATGGGCAGGGGCACCCCAATACCAGCTTCTCCCTCTGGATAGCATCCAACGACGAGCAACTTGAATTGTCGACAGCGAGCATATTTCGGATCGGCTTGACCCCTTGGCGCTGCGTAGAGATGTGGCCTCTCTCTGCATTTTCTATCGCATGTATAACGGGGAGTGCTCCGAGGAATTGTTCGGATTAATCCCTGCCGCTTCTTTTCGCCATCGTCCAACGCGACAACATTACCATCCTCACCACTTAGATGGTTGGCAGTCCTCAACTGTGCGCTTCTCCAGAAACTTCCTGCCTCGCACAGCTAAACTGTGGAATGGATTGTCGCCTGCGGTATTTCCGGACCGATACGACCTTCAAACCTTCAAGAAAAGAGCGTACTCCCATCTTAAAGGCCGGCAACGCACTCACAACACCTCTGGTGTTGCAAGTGTCCATGGGCGGCGGTAATCGCTTACCATCAGGTGATCCGTCTGCTCGTTTGCCTCCTATATCATAAAAAAAAAAAAAACAATGCGCCGAGAAATGGCCTGTGCATGTATGTCGTCTGCATAGCTGATATTGTTAATTGCAAACTCCATCAACCGAACAACCGGCGTTGGTACCGCTCAACCCGTAAGGGCCGTGTCGCACTACAGCAGAAAACGTAATACCTACTCAAAATGGTCTCGCCGGAAGACCAGCGCTGGCTCGTGAGCCAGCATTATGCTGAGGCGGGACCATTTCGTAGCAAATAAATAGTTTAAGTACCTAATTAATATTATATGTGTGTATGTGATATTTATATTCGTTTGTTACGAATAAACAATTTTCTTTCTTTCTTTCAACCCATGGATGAACAGGTTGAAAAGCCGGAGAGACGTAAGCCCCCCCTCTCTCACCCCCTTTTCCAACCTGTACTCATCCGAGAGAACACCAGCCCATCTTACAGTTTCTCTGACTAAGGTACCAGTATTTAAGAAGAGAGGTTACTTCTGACGGTAGCCGGTGATGGTTTGCTTCGTGCTCGAATCCTGTTCTAACATAATCTACTTTTTTTAAGTCTGTGTTTTTTTTACAGTCCCGCCAGTTTGACCGCCGGCAGCGGGGCGAGAGCATGGAGGCCGGCCACGAGCGACGCTACCTCGTACCTGACCGATTGAATCGTATGCGAGAATTGTAAAACTGCTAAACTTAGTCGTTTTTGATGACATTTTAAAAGTCTTAACAGGCAACACTGGTCAAATGACCTATCGTAAAATTGTAACATGTATCTTCGTAAAAAGTAGGGTCATTTCGCCGGTTAGAATTTCATGTGCCAGTGGGCGACCACTTAAGCTGAGTTGGTGTACTGAAAGGATATTTTCTCGGTTTTTTAGTAGATTTCTATTTTAAAACAACAAAAAAATGCATGTACAAGTAATTGTCTCAATAGGGTGTGTAGAATTGATGTTATCTTTAATAGAAAAAACCTTCTCCTTCAGGTGGTCGCGTAACCAGCGAAATGACCCTACCTCAATTGTAAGTAGTTTCAAATACACCACACATACAAGACACCGATCGTACAAGCAATCCATACAAAGTTACTCCAAAAATGCAGCCCACTTACGTGAGAAAATAATAATAGGGTCTTAATTTAACTTGGCAGTTGTTTTACTTTTGTACGAGTATGCTTAGGTGTTTACAGTGCGACGAACTTGACTGCATTTCTGGAGCGACTTCAAATGGATTGCTTGAACGATCGTGTATTGCATGTGTGGTGTACTTCAAAGTACTTTCAATTGTGGAAGATTTTACGAAGCTACATGTTACAATTTTACGATAGGTCATTTGACCAGTGTTGCCCGTTAAGACGTGTAAAATTGTAATTTGTTGCTTAGTGAAATAGGCCACAGCTCTAAACTTAAGTAGAATTTTAAATTTAAGTGTAGTTCAGGTATAATTAAAAAGTTGTTGGAATATTAAGGAATTATACCCACTACCTAGTTAAAAATAAGTAATATATATTTAGTATACAATTGTAAAAAAGAAACTAAAATAAATAATGTTCATAACGTTTATTAAATTGTTATTTCTCTAGTTGTATAAATTGATGTAAAGTGCATTTTTACATAAGAAAGATTACAAGTGGTAAAATATAAAACTAACAAAAAACACCATAGTTTATTTTATTAAAAACGACACGAAATAACCATAAACTAAACAATTCGAATAAAATTAAGAGCTTTGTTTTAAAAATAACACCAATAGTCAGATTTTTTCTATGACCTACTTAGATTACTTTAAAAACTATAACCGTTCCTAAATCCAAGATATTAACAAGATTCAACTCATTTTTCATATACACAAACATACAATAAATTACATTCACGCAACCCATTAAAATACAATTAGTTTCAATAAATAATACGGACCATCAAAATAATAAATAAAATAAGCAATATAAAACCAATATTAGAATAGTAATTACCTACTGTTTGTCGCGGTAACTAAACCAAAACCTGGGTATCAGATGTTTTTATTTAAACGAAGACTTTTAAAAAGTCTTCGTTCAAATTTTTAGCTCAGTGACATATTCCGAATGGTAAAGTGAAATACATTTCTACAGGCCAAGTGAAATTCACACCTAATGTATTAAAATATAATAAAACGGGTCTGCACTCACTTCTTTCGGGTCAAATATCGCTCGAATTGTTTCGAACCGATTCGCGGTCCTTATTTGTAAACACACGCGATGCCGGCGCGCGTAGCACGAAACATTTTGGGTTCGAAACACGGCGATATTCAACCTCACAGACGTTTCATAATATTTTAATACCTATGTCTCATTGTCAGACTCCTAGACTTCAACCGGGAAAAACTGTTTTTAATTTTATATCATTGCTCTTGTCAATTAACAAAGGATTATCATGAAAAGGTGATTATTTTTTCCGGCCTTAATATATTCAATTTCTAAAAACTTTGAGAATAATAAATATTAGTCAACTTTAAGTGAAACAATCCCATATGGGATCGTGCCAAAATCAAAATAGGAATGTCACTATATAGTGACATTCCTATTTTGATTTTGGTATGACATCAAATAAACATACAGACGACTTATACATATAAAAATATTACTAATTCCGAGATAAATTAAATTAAATCGAACAAAGGTTTGGTTATCTTGTCTTCAACAATAGGACTTATTAGCAGACCTCGGACAGAGTGAGCCATTTTTACGTCATTAATGTCAAGTGTAGATGTTAATATAGATATGCCTCAAGATGAAATATTAAAAAGAATTCATGAATAATAATTAAACAAAAATGACAGTGCATTATGTACAAAACGAGTAAGTATTATTTATTTATTCAAATTTTTCTTTGTTATTGGTTATTGAAATAAAGAACTATAATTTTTTCTAGATTTTCAATTTTCAACGCACTTCTTCTTGAGTTTAATATCCACTTATAGATGGAAAAAGACCTTTCTACTTCCACTGAAGTGAGCGGAGTGAAGTTGTACATTAAAATACCGTCCACATCTGTTCCTTCCGAATTTTTTTCAGCATAGTCCCTAAACAGATCTAAGTCTGGGTTTCTAGCTATGACGTCTTCTAATTTCTGACTGACAGAAGCAGACGAAGACCAGCTTATAACAGCTCTCACTTGGTCCAACGTTAAAAATGTATCTACGACGGATATTTTAGATTCCTGTAATTTTTTAAAGGCATATTCAATTATATGGAAATTCTCAACAATATATTTTAGATTATTGAATGAGAAGAATTCTCCTTCTTCCATTGAATGACTACGTAGGTATGTCCATATTATGCAAACTCTTAAAACAGCTCACCCTGTCCGAGGTCTGCTTATTAGAATCTGTAACCGCTGCCTGTAACTGTAACCAAACTTTGAGCAAAGTTATCCCTTTGTACATAGCCTTTAATCTGACCACTAAATGGAGTCCTCTGTTTCACCACAAGGAAGATCGGAAGATTACAGATCGCGTTTAGCCAATCTTTGATGTTTCTATTTGAACAACTGAAATAGTACAGCGCGTTCATTCCATACGAGCACATTTATTTTGAGGGCAATCAGTATAAGCTCTAATGAACTGGACTGAACTCTAATGAAATCTTTAACAGTGTTGTTAAAAATATAGTTATTTTCCTTAAAATATATTAATCACGCAATCTATTCAAAAATATTAGTTTACTGCCATTTATTAGCATAGCTGCACATCGCACACACACAAGCACAGATTCGCAGTTTTTGATCACTAATATTTTTCTAAAACTACTCATACAACTTATCTTTAAGTGATTCTGCCACGTGGAGATTGCTTCAAATGTAAACATTAAGTTAAACTCGAATTTTTCAATGAATAATTGATAGATTTCGAAAGTAAAATGACACCGGAATCCTGTACTACATGTAGTACATTTCATCGATTTTTCTGTAGTCACTAGATCGACAAAACTTCATGATGTTTCCTGGTTTCTGAAAAAAAAATAGGTTTATATTATTCTGGGGCAACATAACGTAATCCCTATTGAAATAACTAAGTATGCACGAGAGATTTTTACTTTTTATTCATTTTCACAAAAGTTACGTCCAAAAACCCGTTTATTTGTCCTAAAATTCGCTCGGCCCGGAAGGCCGCCCGCGCCTCGTTGTCGTCCTACCCCCGAACCGCGCGCGCAGCGCAGGCGAGGACTGATGTAAGCGGTCTACCTATAAAAGGGCTTTTACATTTATTTATGTTCTTTCAAAAATAATAGTTACGGGTCACCGGCTGTCACAAAACCGACTCTCGATGTCAAACGCATACGTTTCGTATCAGAGGTTAGACGTGGAAGCAAACATCACTTTAGTTAACCTTGAACTACCATTCTAAATTAATCTCCCCGCAAATGGTATGCTTGGTTAAGTAAAGACTAAGAGCCCCAGAGCCGTCCGAAATGCGTCGAGGAGCTCCCATTAAAAAAAACGGCCCTGTGTATCCATCCATCCGCCGGACTATCCATTTGAAAGGGATTTTCATATTTCGTCCCTAGGAAATGGCCATACAGCATACAGCCCATTTTTACCAAGAGAATTCATGCTTTCATTTATTTCCTAGCATTTTATCCTAGCTTTCGTGCTTGTCCTTAAGTCATGCTTTGGTGATATTCTGTGATAAATTACCATTAGGTTCTTGTTGCTCGATGAAGTTTCACAGGCCGAAGACATGGTTGAGCCACTCAAACGAGGAAAAATAAAAGTTGTCTCTTCTTCACCCAAAAGTTTTGGACAACGGAAACTGAATTTCTTCTTGTGTACCCGAAAATATTCCAGTTTAGTATATGTACTGGATAAAATAAAATCTTCAAAATTGGGTAGTTTATAGTTGAGTGCTGTAGTAGATGGAGACGAGGAGATGGAAGTCTTTTAAGGACGAAAGTGCTCAGATAGTCGCTCTAATTGACCAACGTAGCTTGTTAACAATATTGGTAAAACAGATACAAATGGCGTACCTAGTTCCTAAGTTTCCTCGCAGTAACGAGCTTGTTGATGTCGTGGTAGGCGGCGATCATGGTGTGCGCGGGCGCGCTGGCCGCGCAGCCGGGGTGTGCGCGCGCGCAGTCCGCGCCCTCCTGCCCGCGCCGCGCGGCGCGCATGTAGCGGAAGAAACGCAGGATCTCGGGGTTGTCCGACACCGGGCGGCGGAGCTCGTTTAGTTCCCTGGAATCATAAATCATTTTGCGTGAAGGGCCAGTACAGTGACGTCATCATCATTATCAGACTGTTATGGCCAACCAAGCATCAGCTAATGCCTCTTCCCGTGTACGCCAAGCTCGTACGAGCCGGATCGGTCTCGTGCTAGTCTCAATGGGTCGACGGCAAAACAGACCGAGAGAGAGAGAGTCTCAACCAGGATTCAAGAACCCGCGGTTATAATTTTTTTGTTTCGTTTGTAAATAATTCGCTACTTCGATTTATTTCTACCAATTCAGATGATTTGGGTGTTTTTCGACGTGACAAATGGCTTCTTATGTAGACAAAATGACAACGTGATACGCTGTTATAGAATACTAATTTCGTCACCATTGTCAATGTCTACGCTAGCCCATCGGATACGACGCTAATATATTGATGACGAAAGTCCCGTCTTCGAGCGAATAGTGCTAAAATAAGAAAGAGGTAAACGGCACAATTGATTAAAAAAACATAACCTGTTTTAGCTAAAATACCGTTTATCTGTCATTTAAACATAAGTAGATGTTTGTGGGAGAGGACCAAAACACATTTTATTTAACAGGGTTTGACGAAGTAAGTTAAACTACGAATACGAGAATGATTGTTCCGGAATAGAAATGGAATGGACAGTGTTGCCATATTTAGGAGGCATGGGGAAACATTTTTATCAAAAATTACTGCCTACCTACGATGCTCGATAACCTCAGTAAACCCTTAGAGGAAGTTGGTCTAAAGATGCACATGGATAAGGCAAAGATCATGTCATATGACGATGACCTACCAATTCCTTGGGGCACTTTACGCTCGAAGTTGTAAACGAATACGTATACCCAAGACAAACTATCCAGTGTCGAAAAACAGGTCATTCGTCCAATCGGACTCAGCTGAGCAACGTTCGAAAAGCTACGGCACATCTTTTCATCCAATGTTCCGCAGTGACTCAAGACCTTTCTGACCATTGTGTGTTGCCTTGCCAGTAATGACTTATACCACTCAACCGTGGTCGCATAATATTCGCCTCATAAGAAGGCTCAAAGTCAGAGCAATGCAATGGAGAGCTGGGAGTTTATCTGCGTGATATCATCATGACGCTATCTGCAGCAGAACCATGGTAAACGATATCGCTCTCCGAATCGCTAAACTTAAGTGGCACTGCGTGGGGCACATTGCACGGATAGGTAAAAAAACTTAAGTAAAGCCCCTCTTGCATATCGACACCTTTAGACTCAAAGGGCGTAAACGCCATTTTGGCCAAAATCACTTTTTGATGCAGTTTTATTCAGTTTTTTTTTTCTCTATCGATCTGTGTGGTTAAAACTGCGAAATTCGCAAATTTATGGCAAATACGACCCACGTGTTTTAGAGAGATTTTTCGTTTTTTTTTAAAGCCTTGGGCGTATTACATGTTTTAAATTTAATTAGTGACTATTTGGGTAATATGTGTAAAGATCAAAAAACTAAGAGGTCGTATAACTAAGACGTTATTATAAAATTGGTCATAAGCCCTTAATGTTTTCGTATAAAAGTAAATTTGACTCATACGACGAAGCATTTGTGCTGAATAATTTAGGTCATATTTAACCTATTAAACCAAATTTGGCGCATACGACCCTAATATTTAGTAATGAAATATAAGATGACCTATACGCCCCAACTGGCGTTATCTTTTAATTTTAGGCCATGGCCTATAATACGTTAGCTGTTTTATCGGAGTGTTTTAAGACCAAGAAATTAGTATATTAAAATATACTAGCAATAGTCTTATGAGCAAAAGTTATGTTTAGGGATCGAAATATGACTCCTACGCCACTCGCCGCCACGCCGCCAGCTCGTTAGAACTTGAGTGTTCGATAGTTGTCTCTTGCACCTCCGCTATAACGCTATGTGTGCGAGTAAGATAGAGCAATAGTAACAGGTACAGGTGATGTACTGCGAGTGCGACGAAAGCGCCTTTGATGACAGGCGCTGGCCGCCGGCCGGCTTTTAATTGTTAGTAAACAAGTGAAGAAACACCACGTGCCATTTTTTTCTGTTTAAAGTAATTTATTTCGGAAATTGCAATTTAAGTATGTGAAAATGGAAAATTTCCAACATACTAATAAACTGGATGCCTTAAAACGTCGACGGGAACAATTAGCTTCGCTGGCTGCCCATCGTCGTTCAAACATTTTGAGGTAAGTATGTTTAGTTATAAATACATTACATAATTTTTGCTCCGTGTAATTAATAATGTAGGTTTTAGTATCTAATTTAACAATGCAACGTGGGCTGTTGCGTTTATATAATAAGTAGTTTGAAGCTATATAACTAATTAAAAACAATTAATAATAACATTGATATTTAAGAATAATATTTCTGGATAAAAAGAATTACTATGCGTTGTTGACAATTATTGTATCGTGGTATAGTCTCTATAAACATTATTTTGAGTCTTCTTTTATTATGGTATCATTTAATTACAGGAATAATACAGAGTAATTAGGTTTGCATCTTTCCTGTAACTATTTAATATGTTTATGTTTTAAAGTCAAAACGCTTCCCTATTACCTACTCGTACTTATAGGAAATTATGAGCACTTGCGTTGTTAAATATTGTTTATACGAAAGATAATTTTTGTTTTGTCAGTATTATCCTCAGTAGTAAATTATATCATGAATAGATAGGTAAATTCGAGCAATTGATAGATTATAATTGCGATATCAAAAGAAAGTTATTTAATTTGCCGTATGTAGAATATTATTTTAAATAATTCAGCTAATAATTTCATAGATCATGTAATAATACTAGTATTGTAGATAAGTACGGGGACATTCTTAAATAACATAAATAATTATAATATAATTATAACTCGTGTTTAGAATTCAAACGGGTTAATGTTTTTTACAGTTAGGTTAGGTTATTGGGGCGTATTTCCTTAGTATTTTAATTTATTACTATAAATTTGACGTATGCAATGCGCTTTATAAAAAAAATACCTTATACCCCCTATATTATTATAAGTATTATAACATATTGTCTTATATGCCCCGCGATACGAACTTGTTTTGGCTTATACGCCCCATGATACCAAACTATTTCGGATTATACGCCCCGCGTAAAAATATTTTGTTGACTATTAAGACAAAGTTTTCAAGTAAACATTACGAACGTACTAATAAATTGACAGAATATTTTCATTCTGGTTATTATACATTTTCAACTTATTACACTTTTTTTGTTATACATTAACGTATAATGACTCCAAAGAAGTAAAAAACTTTCCCTTCCAATTCAGTTTTAAAAAATAACAAACAGATCTTCTGTCAACTTGTGTATTTATTATTAAAGTTCTTTATTATTTATTTTTATCTTTAGCTCATCTACGACAAAAAATGACCAAAAAGGACAAGCCCCAAATACGGCCAATACGCGTGCCAAGCAAGAATCTTCTTTACATAGTTACAGCAGTGATGTAGTAGAAGACAGCGAAATAGAAAATGACTACCATCATAATGATTGGGTTCAAAACCGAGTAGTTGAATCTAGCGATAACAGTTATGACAGTTGCAGTACATCAACGTTTAATTTACCGCTGGCACATCCATTTTTCGGAAGTCCCCATAAAGTTGATAACAGTTTTGGCGTACTACAGAACCCATCAAAACCAAAAATTCAAATAATTTCTGAGGTAATTATACCTCCACCCATCACTGTCGCATCGTCAACAAGTTTAAATGAAACGGTAAATGAAAAACAACAAAATACTTCAATCTTTCGATCACCAGAAACGATTAATTTGTTAACCAAGTCGGAAATCGAGATACTCTCCGATTCTCAGCGCCTACAAACTGAAACGAGCGAAACAACATCACAAATCACCAATCTTCACGGTGTTGCAACAAATGTTGCATCACATGTTTCACCCGAAATAAAAGAAAGTATGCTAGGAGCTTGTTCTGAGGAACCCGGAACCTCTTTCGATACACCTAAAGGAAGAAAAAGGTTCTTCAGAAAATCAGTAAATAAAGCCCACATTGACTACATGTCAGAAGATGAGCAGGAGGACTTTTCACCTGGCAGTTCTGATGAATGGTCAAATCGTGAATCTGATGTATCCAGCGAAGATAGCAAAAAGAAAAAAACAAAGACAGTAAAGATTACCGATGAACAAGTTATTGACAAGGAAGCTGCCACTTTAATTAAAAAGAAAAAAAACGCTGCAATGTAAATAAATTACGAAAGAAAAACAAGACTGAAGGAAAAGCTTACGAAACAAAGACAGGTGTTACTGTAGAAGAGAAAAAAATAAGAGCAAACCCGTGCGTCGAAGGTAAATGCATGGAAAATTGCTTTCAAATAGCGGAAGACAGAAGAAACTCTTTGTTTAACCACTTCTGGGGACTAGACAGTCAACGTAGGCGTGACTGGATTCTTCGATGCGTCCAAAGAGTCCCCATAAAAAGGAAAAGAACAAATACACCGGAAAGTCGAAGAACTGCAACATACGAATACTTTATCAATGACGGAGAAGACCACAGAAAAGTGTGTCAAAAATTTCTCATAAATACCCTGGACATAACTCAGAAATATATTACATATACGATTCAGAACTCAGAAGAAGATATGGCCAAACAAGACATGCGAAAGCCAAATGTGCCGCAAAAGTACTCTGAAGTAATTAAACAGCATGTGACCGAATTTATAGAGAAATTGCCTGTTTTACCTTCTCATTACAATCGACCAAAAACTGACCGTATATATCTACCTCAGGAATATAAGAGCACGATGAACATTTATCGTAAGTACTTAGCAGATTGTAAAAACAAAGGCAACTTACCCGTTAGTGAACCCATTTTTAGACAAATGTTCAATGAATACAACATTAGCATTCATATCCCAAAGAAAGATAAATGTAAAGTTTGCACAGATTTTGAAAATAACAAAAAAAACATCGACAGCGACAAAGATAATAACGACGAAAGCAAGGAAGAAAGTAAAGAACAAGCCGCTAAAACTAAAAAACTTCAAGCACATCTAGAAGAAAAAAATGCAACATATCGAAGGTTTAAATCTCATCAAAATATAAAGTTATCGAATGATACCATTACAACATCTTTCGACTTACAAAAAGTTTTAAATACACCATATGGAGAGAGCATGCTCCTCTATTACTCCCGTAAATATGCTGTGTACAATATTACATTCTACGGAAGCGGAACCCAGGATGTCTTTTGTTATACCTGGGGCGAAAGCGATGGCAATCGTGGGAGTAATGAAATTGCTACTTGTTTGCTGAAGTACCTAACAGACGTGGATAGAAGAGGTGTAAAAACTTTGCTCTTATACTGCGATTCATGTAGCGGCCAAAACAAAAACAAAACCGTATTAGCTGCACTCAATATGTTTTTAAAAACGTCAAATAATTTGAAAGTTATTCAAATCAATTATTTGTTGCCGGGGCATACGTACATGCCAGTTGATTCTGTGCATGCTGTAATAGAAAGAGAAGTTAGAAGATTAATCGTTTGGAGTCCGTCTCAATGGCCCACATATTTCCAGTCCGCCCGAAAGAACCCACGACCCTACAAAGTAGAAGTCCTTGACCACACCGACTTTCTGAATTTTGTAGATCTTGCTGAAGAAGCATTCAGCCCTTCACTTTTGAAACAAGTGCGAATCCAACAGATCAGAACTGCCACTTTTAAGAAAAAGTATCCGGATCAAGTTAGACTTAAATACTCTATGATTGAAGAAGCAGAGGAAATTAGAATAGTATTGAATGAAGGCGGTCCAAACACAAGACAACTTAAAGAAAATAGACAAGAAAAAGTGAAGAACAAAGGCAAGGGCAAGGGAAAAGGGAAGGGAAAGGGAAAAGCAAAGGCAAGCACAGAGAACACACAAGATAATGTTGAATTGGTTGATGGCACACAGCAAGAAATTCCCAGATCTCTAGTTAAACGTGCCTATTATACGAAATTACCTATATCTGTGGCCAAATACAAAGACCTCGTGAGACTATGTGATAACGGTACAATCCCAAAAACGTATCACAACGAGTATCGTCAAATTCCTCATGAAGAAACCGTTTGTGATTTTTTCCCTCACAGTGATGACGAGGAAGACAAAGAAGTCAGTGAAAATTAGTGCATCAAATTAATTTTGTTGTTTTTAAAAATACTATTCTTTTAAATCTGTATTTCTATGATTGTTGAATTGTACTTATTTTTCTTTCTTTTCAAATATTATTATGCTCCCAACATAATGAGCATCACTAAGTACTTTGTTCCTAAAATTCAGTCTTTAATAATGTCATTGTAAAGACCTATATCATAATTTAATTAAGTAGGATTTGTTTTAGTTTTGTAGAAATTAAGGATTGTTTTATGATTCCAAAGATTGATTATAATTAAAGCAAGGTAGGAAAAAGTGTGACTACGAGTATAGAAAAATTGGCAATGCCTCAATTGCCTAACTCTTAGGTACCTACTTCAAACATATTGCACTTATAAGTGCTATATATTATGCTGCGGCACAGATAAGGCTTTGTTTAGTGCCATAAATATCATAATACTCATTATGTTAATAAAGAGTTTAAAATTATTAATTGTTGTTTGTTATTCTTCCTGTTTCAGTTTCAAGTAAAAAAAATCCTCAATTTTATCTTATCGAGCTTTGCGCAACTTTAAAATAAGGTTTGATATTATGATGGTCCACTACTTTATTGCAAGTTGTTATTAACATAATATTAAGGTTATTTTGCTATGAATCATCATGACTAAGGCTTAATTTCAATGTAGAATAAAACCATGATTATGAATACTAATTTTATCTTTTCTAGTGACTGTCATAGTACGCCCTTGTTTCACAAAAAAACAATATTGGTTTTGCCCTGTAAACCCTAATTTTTGTAAATATTAACTACATACGCCTCCAGTCATCATTATCAGTCATCTTATACGCCTCATTTTTGCAAAAATGGATGAGTTTGTGACCTATACACCCCACACATTTTACACACAATGTAATATTTCAGGTCGTATACACCATTCTTTTAAAATTTTATGGGCGTATAACACACCTATTTTCTTTATTTACTGAGATATTCTAAGTGACTTATAACCATACTGTTTGACTTCGAAATATAAGTATTTGGTCCAAAAATGAACGCACACAGTCTCAAAACAAAAAAGTTATGATTAAAAAATAAAAATAAAAATAGTTTTTTGGCTCTCCTGAAAAGTAGCATTTTGGCGTTTACGCCCTTTGAGTCTAAAGGTATCGATATGTAGGGATGACGTGTTCGAATAGGTATTAGTTACGTTTATGTTAGACAATTTAAACATGTAATTGGCCCGTTGCCCACCAGGGCGGCAAGGTTCCCGAATATTGACCATGTACCGCAAGAAGCAGCGTTGGTAGACCCTCACGAGGTGGGCTGATGACCTGGTAAATGTTGCGGGAGTCCGCTGGGAGCGGGTGACGCAGGACCGGTCATTGTGGCACCCTTTACAGCACAGGCCGTCTTTCGGCTGATATGATGATGATGATGTTAAAGATTACCAATATTTATTTATTTATTTATTTATTTATTGAAAAACAGGTTACATAACATTACAGTTTACACCAATGCGTCATGAACCGAACAATATTTATTTTGACGGCGAAACGGCGTGGCCCCGTTGTTCCGACATCTCGGGTGTTGGATTTGGTAGGTTGCCCCGGAACCGACGAAACACGACACCTTTCGAATATATAAAATTAAGAATCTTTAGTCGACAAGGTCTACTCAGATGTCGATTACATAGCGTCCAAGCGACGAAGAGGTGAATAAAGTGAACGATTTTAACTAAACAAGTTTCAAAGTCCAAGTGAGGAACTTTTTTCCGTGGACATCGTAGTAGATGCTGACGAAATCTTTCGGTACCCGACAGAAATTTTAAATTCGTTGTAAAGCAAAACCTACCTTTAATTTAACAAATCTCCTATCTCTCAACTAGACCCGCCTAGAAAAAGCTTATATTGCTCTAAGTGCTGAATGAAAAAAAATCTGGCTCTAAGACATAGTCTAAGCATTAGGTTAATTAAATAAATAAATACAAGATGTGTTTAGCTCACCACTCATGCGAAGCAGCTAGTAGCGTTATGAATTTACTTTCAAAACAAAGTTTTAACCGACTTCAATTTAGTACTTCGCTTTATTTGAAGAGTTTCCTCGATTTTCCCAGGATACCATCAACAGATCCTGAACATGGGACCTGGGAAGGATGCTCTTTAAAAAAACGCATTGAGAACCTTCCTTTTTTGAAGTCGTTTAAAAAGAGCGAATATAGTTTTGCAGTCAACGTGATACATATATTTATCATTCTGCGTGTTATTAAAACCCTTTTTGGGGAATTGTGATGAAATAAACAATACTTTTACACGTTACCACTCACGCCGAGTTTTCCAGTGTATACATCATCCTTGTACGTCTAAACAAAGAGAATGTTGGGCAACAAGTTTTCTCTTTCAGAGGGAGTAATGCGATTATTATGCATTCCATGTACCCCGTAAGCCTTTCTCGTGAACGTAATAACACCTGGAACTTGCGAAAACAAACTTCTAAAAGACGATTTGTTTCGTACCTACACTGAATTTCCCTGGAGATAAAAGTATCTTTGTTTTGAAGATTCCAATTTGAGCTTCGGTATAAAATCATCTGGTTGGAATTTCGTTCGTTATAAGTTGTGATAAGTCAAGTTTGCAAGAACGACAGGTAAATTAATATTAGTGTTCAGCGGAATTACTCTGTTCTCAGTTGATTATATAATTTTATTATTCAAATTGACGCCTAGAGACATTATACACCTCCGAGGATAAAAAAATAAAATAATAATAAAAAATAAAATTAAAACAAGTCATTGGAAAGCCACAACCTCTTCAAATTAATCTTAAGTGATGCAACAGACCGCGACTGTATCGGCGACAAAGCCTATTAAATTAATGTGTATTAATTTTGACGCTTGGAGACCTTATACATCTCTCAAGAGTGATAAGTGTGCCTGTGTTTATTTAGACGAGTAGAGACCTTGTACATCTCTAACAAACATGGATTACTATTATTATGTATCTCTTATGTTTTTGACATGTATAACTTTGATAATTACAGTAATAAAAAAAAATGTTTGAATGATGTATGATTTTGAATTAAGTACTCTTTTATTATTATTCTTTTTCTTTTGTCTTGTTATAATACTGTGTGTTGGATGTGTCTCGGAATAAATGTTCGATTCTTGAATTAATATATTTACATTTTGACTTGTTAAAGTGTCGTTACTGTTACTAATTTATCTGTATGGTTTTTATGAATAAATGTTAAATTAGATTGTTACTTTGTAAAAACAAACATGCGAGCCATATTGCAGTTTCCCATTTTAAATGGCGTTTTTGTTTTGTTTACCCAGTTTGTTAAGAATGTCCTGCAACTTGAATATGTAATGCTCGCCAAAAGGTCGTTTCTTAAGCCACGGGAGCCGTCGCATCCGATGAGGCCTGCGGTGGCCTGTTGTCGCCCGTCCTATCCATCGGGAGTCGGTAAGTTCAAAGGCGCGGCGCGACGGTGCCTGTACGGAGTGTACGGGCGAACCCTGCGTCCATTCTAAAGCCGGGGTCCCACGGCCAGCTTTCTCACAGCTCAGATCGCGTGGTCAGCACGTGACGGTTTCCACGGTCTGTCGGTCTGGTCTGGCGCGATCTGACCAGTGAAAAAGCAGGCCGTGGGACCCCGACTTAAGCATAGGCACAGGCATCCACAGGCGTGGCACGATCCGGCCCGGTCTGTAATAACACGGGCCGTGGGACCCCGCCTTTTGGGACAAGATACTTACTATTTGGACACATGAAGTGCACCCCTCAACCATAAGTGTCGATGAACAAATAACAGTTTGCAACAAACGGTCTCAAAAATGATTTTCAAAACAAACATTTCTGATTAACAGATACCAACTCGCCTTTCCCTTTAAACCACTGTATAATGGCTAACCTACATGTCTAAATTACTATTTGTCTACGCGACTTCGCCCGTGTTTTATAAAAAACGCAAGCAAAGGCGCGGAATAACATATAGCCTATGTCCATACCGACATTCCATTCTAAAATCAGGTGAAATATTGTTTAGGAGCGTTGTGCGAGAAAAAAAAATCACCAATATAGTATTGCTGGTCTCGCTCACGCATTTTATTGGTAGAATTTTACTATCACACCTCTCCACTATCTTGCACAGTGCACGATATTCAGGTCGCTTAGATTGAGCCAACCAAATTGCTTATCTGCTCAACTGAGCCAACACGAGCTTGCTCTAAGGCGCGTATTTGGCAGGACTTCCGTACATAAGACAGATAAATGGTTCCTTACACGATTCAAGCTTGACATCGCTTAGAAATGAGCCAACCAGATTGCTTACCTGCTCAACTGACCCAACAAGGGGTTGCGTAACAAATGAATCGTTTCCTACACTACTCCAACGTCACATCGCTAATTTTTACTTATTTTTATCGTAAAAGACAACAAAGGTGGTCTAATCGGTGTTAGTTAGTGGATTTGGTCCTCTGGCTGAGTTTCCACATCAGAGGACAATCTGATCTGATCTTTCGTTGGCTATGACTTGTAGAATGCTGTTGCTACTGCCGTGCATCCTGTCTAGCAGTGAGTCAGTTTTCTTGCGCCAGACAGCACCAAAGCCATCTGTGCGCGCCTCGGTAAACATGGATGATGCACTGCAGAAACGCGGCAGTCCCAAAAACACTCTAAATGCATTATTATATTGGATGCGCCGGGCATTGTACAGCCCGTTGAGTATATCTGACCCACAGACTTGACGTCTACATTTTCGTGCAGCTTAGACTGAGCCAACCAGATTGCAGGAGAATGAGGTTGCTGCAGCTAGCATTACTTGGCAGGGCTTGCGTACATAAGACAGATAAGGGATTATCTAAAGAATAGATCTATTTCGGAGGCTAAGCTAACCAGATTGCTCACCTGCTTAATTGAGCTGACAGCGCGTATTTGGCAGGGCTTGCGTACAATAGGCAGATAAGGGGTTATCTAAAGAATAGATCAATTTTGGAGACTAAGCTAACCAGATTGCTTACCTGCTCAACTGAGCCGACACGAGGTTGCTGTACGGCGCGTATTTGGCAGGGCTGGCGTACATGACGCAGATGAGTTGTTCCCTACACGACTCAAGTTTCACGTCGCTAAGGCTCTGCCCGCCGACTTGTGCGACTGTGTCCATTGTATTTTCCACAGGAGCCAAACCTGAAACAATAAAATGTTTTTAAGTTTTTAATTTTACAAAAGTATCTCATTAAGAATCCACCAATAAGCGATATAACTGTTTTAAGAGACCCGCACTTTTATAAAGTAACAGCTGTAATATTTATTTATTTATTTATTTAATCTTTATTGCACAAAATAACAACTTATCGTACAAAAGGCGGACTTAATGCCCAATATCAAATATCTATACTAATAAAATAAAGAGGAAAAGTCTTATATACTTTGTATGTAGTGGAGGGTAATAAAGTGTATCTACGTCACCCAGGCATTATTCCAAATCGACTGACACCTCATTCATAAAAACTAGCTGTTGGCTTCATTTATTTGCTTCATTAAACGCCATGTATTCAACTATTCACTAAAATTGATCCTCAGACACATCATTTGCGTGCCTAACGACGCATGATTGACGGTTTTGGCTTCTCCGCTATTGGCTTATCTAAAGATGACGAAAACCTTACCTTATCGCGCAGTAAAATGAGTACAATAGCATTGCTTTCTTTTATTATCATAATAGTCGAATCATGATTCCTACGGTTTTTTCGATGCCATTCGAACCAGTTTTTAGAGAGGAACAAATTTAATGTTGGTATGGGAACAACTACAATTAAAGGAAATAAATAGGCAAAAAAATTGAAAAAGACGGAACTCGCTGTGGGCATTCGAAACCTTTGGTTAGCGGTGGTCGCTAACCAAAGGTCTGAAGGAGAAGGTTTTTTCCATTGAAGATAACATCAATTCTGCAGACCCTATTGAGACAATTAGTTGTACATGCATGTTTTTGTAACAACAATTGGTAAGACATTAGAACAACCAATATTAAAAGTACAAGCTACAACAACAAGCAACACACACAACAAGCTTTGCTTAGTTTGGGACTAGGTCGATTTGTGTAAGATTGTCCCCTAATATATATATATATATATTTATTTAGAATAGAAATCTACTAAGAAACCGAGAAAATAACCTTTCAGTTCACCAACTCAGCTAAGTGGTCGCCAACCGGCACATGAAATTAGGTGGTCGCTATCCGGCGAAATGACCCTACTATAATTGACACAGAAGTATGACGTCACTGCTGTATATTTGTAATAACTGTTGTGTGTAAATTACTGTTTTGGTCGTCGTGAAATACCGCGTTAAGGTGCATAACTTAGTTCATACAATTCTGTTAGTATTAAAGTGCATGGTATTGGCTGTATCGAATTTACTCTTGAACAATAAAAAAATACATAATTTTTCTAAATCTAGATCCATTATCTTTTTATAAGCTGGTTTATATTTTGCAATTTACACTTTATTGCAGTAATTAGATGGTTCACAATCCATATAACAACACTACGTTATCAACTTTTACATGAGGAAACTACCCTATTGCCATTGTAGGGTGACGATTATCGAGTAAAAACAGTGGCCTGTGAGAACATCGCTAGTTGGTTGCCATGGTAACGTCACCTGGGTAACTTTTTACCCGTGACCCGGGCTTAAGACGCTGTCAACACCAACATGTCCTTGAGCATTCGGGATACGGCGCACACTGTCTATTTGTATCGGAGTAAACGAGAGCGAGTGTTACTGGGCGGTCAGGTCTTAGACGATAATAATAAATAAATATTGAAACAAAAAAAGTGTGGATTATTTGTGAAATATGACTCGTTAGCGGTTTAGGTATGAATATGTTGACTTTATGTTTTTAATTGCAGACCCACACGTCAAAAAAATAAAGACATAGAACCGTTTAATGATGATTTTAAGACCAACCTTTGCAATTATTTTCTATCGAGCCGATTTCGTCAAATTATGTAGGTACCTATCGAGTCCGTCCACAGTCTTTGAATTATGATGAATATTATCATTTTTTTTTGATTTGCTAGAACAATTTTTTCTTCAAAAACTGCTTAAATAACATATCAATTTTAACAAAATTAGGTCTTGTCAGCCTCGTAAATCCACTAATTAAGGTTCCTGTTGAGATTATTAACCCTGCTTATGGCCTTTCTTCTAAGCATGGCAGAAGTCCATCTAAGTAGTAACATTTCGTGTAAGAAACACTGCTATTTTTACTCCTGGCTGGGGCAAAACAACAGCAAGAAATATGATAGACCCAATTACTTAAACATTTTCCGCAATTTAAGCTCATCAGAGATTAAAGCCGTATAAAGCACATGAGAATCATGACGTCATTAAAACCGGAATTGCCGCTACACCGTTTAACAAATTGCGTATGGTTAGATTATTTTATGGCTTTTTATAAAACTGTCAATAGAATTGGAATCTTATACCTCGCACGGTAGAGTTCCTTTTGGAATGGATTAATTTGATGCAATTCGGCCAGATCTCAAGTATACAATAAGCTAAGGAAAAGGCCTACCACTTTTGAACCTTAGTGCACAGATAATAGGGTCGAAAAGTGGTAGAACAGTTTCAGGGCTTAGTGTACAAGGAAAAGACGGAATTAGAGGTTTGGACGGAAAGAAATTGAGTCGTATTTTGTAGCGGAGCATTATAATGACCTGTTTCTTGATATATTTACGAGTCCCCAGCACACTTGACTCTACATACAAACTTAGTTTAGTTCTCATTTAAAAAGCGGCACTTGAAACTTTTTATACTCTATGGGATCCGCCATATAATAATAAGAATTAATTAAATTAGAACACAAAAAGGAAAAAATACTGCTAATAATTACACGGTTCAACTCACGTATTAAATGTCACAACGGGCGACATGTTTCGAACTCTTCGGGAGTTCTTCTTCAGGATGAGTGTTTTCGCGGCGGTGCACGGTGTCGCTTGAATCACTGCCCGTTCCGAACGCCCGTCAATCCCGTGGACACTGAGTTCAGTGTGCGTATCGTCTCTCGGAGGCGACGACCTACTGACGCAATCTCACACAAAAACTCCAGCGCAAGACTGCCCCCATCCCCCCGCCCTGTCGGCGCGTGCGTCACTCGCCGCACGGCGTTCGGAACGGGCGCGGGCAGTGATTCAAGGGACACCGCCGCGAAAACATCCTGAAGAAGAACTCGCGAAGAGTTCAAAACATGTCGCCCGGAGTGACATTTAATACGCAAGTTGAACCGTATAATTATTAGCATTAACTCATAAAAGGTTGGAAGTCAAACTTAATTGACGACCGGTTAATTGAATCCCGCTATTTTTTGTGTGATGAGCATGAATATATAGTTTCCCGTGTATTTATATCTTTTAAACATATTGTCATCTAGTTTCCATAACACAAGCCTTATGGAGCTTACTTACTATGGTAAGACCGCCTGTTGTTACCTTTATTTGGACGTAGTTAAAGGAAAAGGATCCAATCCACAAAATGACCAAAACATGAGTTAAGTATACCAGAGAGGTCTCTGAGGCGTATATTTTCATTCAGCAAAAAGACGCCCCGCTCACATAGTGTTTTCATATTTTAATCAACATGGGATACCATCCCACATGTATGACGGAGTAAAAAAGATATCCTTCATAAAGACCCATAACGCTTGGAACCGTATAGTGATATTAGATCAGTTACATAATTGATTCACATTTGTTTTAACAAAAGAAATCCAACCTGCTTGGACCATTTTTAAGAAAATGCAATTCACACGTTTTACTTTTAATATTTTCAACGAAACGGATCTAATCCGTTTGGATTCTTTTTGAAAAACTAAATTTAGATTCTTTAAATCTTTTAGATATACAACAAAATAGATTCAACTCACTTGGATCAGTTTTGTTGAGTTGTTTTGAATCCTGCAATGGTGTCTTAGTAAACAACAGAAACGATCCTATTACAATATTTTTTTTGTAAATCTCATTTTTTAAATTCATTTAGCTTTATTTTTAATCATTAAAAGAAGTTTTCACTATAAAGCAGCCTTTATTACGATTTTTGCTGTCAGTATTATTGTCTTGGATCATTATACGTAAATGTATTATCCGATCCAGCGCACATAAACCATTTTTAGGAAAATGGTTATATTAACAACTAACTTCTGCCCGCGACTTCGTACGTGTAGGTATAATTATGGTTTAAACATGATATTCTTATGTTTAACCATATTACTGACAAATTTGAAAATAAACATTCCATTTCCATACTGTGCGTGTAAGAGTTCAAATTGTCTTCGAATCGAAATAAATACCCTCATAAACTTGGTCGTCTATAATATTATATAGATCCCCAAAGTATCCTTTGAGAGAGCGCTCCCTATGCGAGCCCCAGGTCCGAAGGCCCGATGGCGAGCCCCACGGACACTCACTATCCCCCAGGTGTCTTGCAAGCGAGACCTGAGGCCAAAGTCCCTAAATCTGAGCGGCGAAGCAAACCTTCAGAGAGTGGTCTTAATGCGAACACGAGGGCCTAAGGCCCGAGGCCGAGCCCCCATAGATACTCGTTATCTCCGAGTAACTTGCAGGTGAAACCTTAGGGCCGAAGACCTGAAGGTAAACGGGGAGCAAACGGAGCCGAAGGCTGAGCTTTTCGTAGGAATGAAAGGCCCTAAGCATACTTTTAGAGAGCGGTCGCTATGCGAGCTCGGGGGCTGAAGGCCTTACTGTCCCCAGGTGTCTTGCAAGCGAAACTGGAGACCAAAGTCCCCAAGGGGAGCGGGCAGGCAAGCGATGCCGAAGGCCGAGCTTTTCGTAACAATGAAAGGTCCCAATCAAGCCCTAAGAAAGCGCTCCCAATGCAAGCCTGAAGGCCGAAGGCCGGAGCCCAAAGTCCCCAAGGGGAGTGGGCAGGCAAGCGAGGCCAAATGCCGAGCTTTTCGTAACATGAAAGGTCACAATCAAGCCTTATAAAGCGCTCCCAATGCGAGCCCGACGGCGAGCCCTCACGGACACGGACATTTACTATCCCCAGGTGGCAGCGAAGCCAAAAGCCGAGCTTTACGTTCAAATGGAAGGCCCAAAGCATCCCTTTAGAGAGCGCTCTCAATGCGAGCGCCTACGGACACTCATTATCTACGGGAGTCTTGCAAGCGAAACCTGAGGCCCGAATTCCCGAAGGTAAAAGGGGAGCCAAGCAAAGCCGAAGGGTGAGCTTTTCTGTAGGACTTAAAGGCTTTAGCATGCTTTAAGAGACCGCTCCCTAGGCGAGCTCGAGGGCCCAAGACCCGAATGCAAGCCCCCGCGGACACTTACAATCCCTAGGTGTCTTGCAAACGACCAAACCGACCTGTGGCTAAAGTACCGGAGATGAGCGGCGAGGCAAGCGAGCCCTCACGGACACTTACAATTTTTTATTGATAATGAGTCTTTCATTCCAACGAAAAGCAAGGCCTTTGGCCTCGCTTGCTTCGCCACTCACCTACGGGACTTACCTCGGCTCGCCACTCACCAAGCAAGCGAGGCCAAAGGCCTTGCTTTTCGTTGGAATGAAAGACTCATTATCATTCCTTCAGAAAGCGCTCTAAATGCGCCCCCATGGACGGGCACTCATTATCTCCCGTTGTCTTGCAAACGAAACCTGAGGGCGAGCCCCCACGTACACTTACTATCCCCAGGTGTCTTGCAAGCGAAATCCCAGGCCAAAGTTCCGAAGGTAAGCGGCGAGGCAAGCAAGGCCATTTTGTTGGACTGAAAGGCCCAAAGCAACCCTTCTGTGAGCAGTTCTCAATGTGAGCAATCACCCCTAAGCACACTCATTATCTTCCGGTGTCTTGCAAGCGAAACTTAAGGGCCGAAATCCCGAAGGAAACGGGGAGGCAAGCGAAGAAGAAGCGAAGCGAAGGCTGAGGTTTTCGTAGGAATGAAAGGCCCAAAATATCCCTTTAGGGAGCGCTCCTTATGCGCTCCCAATAATATTTCAGTGTCACGAGAGTTTTCTACATAAAAAGAATTGGCACCTATATACTCAATTCTCCGCGGAATGCCGTTTTGTCCAAATTTTATACCCGCATTTTTAGATTTGTATGGGATTCAAGGAGTTCCCATACAAAGTTCAACCCCAGTTTTGGTCCCCTTTGCACCCTTATCATAATATTTTTATAGCCTAAAACCTGGCCGGGGATTTTCTCAACAGATTAGTAAAGTTTGCATCAAAATCCGTTCAGCCGTTTTCACGTGGTGCGCGTTCACATAAGCAGACAAACAGATAAACAGACAAAAATTCTAAAAACTGTTGGAACGTGTTCTGTTATCGATTCTAAGTATCCCAGCAAACTTTTTTTCGAATATCTTCCATGTACAGACTTTCGACCATCTTCAGCTTTATTTTATGTATGTATAGAGATGGTTTTACATGATTATTATGCCAGTTTTATTTCGTGAATCCTTATTACAAAATTAAACAAAAGGAAGGGTCTATGAAAAGTGTATTTTCGCAAAAAAGATCCAACCCCACTTTTGGTCGAAATCCTGAAAAATATAGCATTTAACTGAATTATGTGTGAAAGAATGTATAATACACGACTCAACTAAATTTTCATCCAAACATATATTATAAAAAAAATGTACCAGTTTTGAGGAATCACGGTTGAAACTTTAAACGGCCATAACTTTTGCTCAACTTTCTGTGGATTGGATCTTTTTCCTTTAACTACGTCCATTTATCGTCTATACTTTTGTAACATGCTTTTCCTTATGTTGTGGTGCAATAAAGAATATATTATTATTATTATTATTATGGTATTAAATAGGTAGTTCAAATATTTGTGTAAGATCGTTAATATTTATTTATTTATTTATACATACCTAGTCTTGCGAAAATGCCGTCGAGTCTAGATAGCAGGGGGGAGTAGAACGGATCGTAGTTATTCAGAATCATGGAGGAAGCCGGGATCTTCTGGAAAACCTGCAACACAACAAAACAAATAGAATATCTTGTGGTACCTAGTTTATAAATTCTGAAATTGCTGTAAATCTGGTTTAAATCCCGCATGCGAATAGGTATAATTGTACTTCTTAACGAAACAAATATGTTATTAAATATTTTTCTTTCGTGTCAATTTAACGTGGAAGTTACCACGATCAAATTTTAAATGATATGATACAGAGTACAAATATAATTGACGAGCTCCGTAGCCTAGTTGGTAGTGACAGTGACGCTGACTACGAAGCCTACCTCTTAGAGAAATCATTTTAGGTACTACATCGAAGACTACATGAAAATTGAATAATATCAGTCTACCTTTTATTTATTATGTATTTAATGTTGACCTTCGAACTTAGTTTAACTCGATACTATTTTTGACATTATTACAATTAGCCATCATTATACATATAAAGTATCTTTATAGGACATTTATATTATTTGTTATGACATGACGTTTTTCATTATTATTACTCTATTATTGATTGTTTTTCATTGCTAGATTGGACATAGATATCCTTTATTATGTATGAGATGACGTTCTTCAGTATTATTAATCATTAATTTTTTATATGTAAAATTCTATAAGTTACTTACTGGCTGCTATTATTTGTTTGTTTTACTTTGTATTTAACAGCTTAATTTACATGATTTAGATTTAGATTTAGATTTATTTATTGCACGATAAAAATAACACTGTACTTCACACACAATGAAAATTGTTTTTGAATGAATAAATGAAATGAAATGAAGCCGGAGGTCCCGGGTTCGAATCCCGGTAAGGGCATTTATTTGTGTGATGAGCACGAACGTTTGTTCCTGAGTCACGGATATGTTCTCTTATTTAAGTATCTATTTATCTATATAAGTATGTGTATCGTCGTCTAGTACCCATAGTACAAGCTTTGCTTTGTTTGGGACTAGGTCGATTTGGGTATGATCGTCCCCAAAAAAAAATCGTCTGAAACCTAGTCATTATATTTTTATTATCTTACGTTAGCGGTCGTTTCTGCTTAGTAAACATTTACAGTCATTTAATTTTGTATTAAGCAGTAGGTAACGTCTGCTAAGGAAATTTCTAATAAAAGGAAAAAAATAAATAATGAAATCTTACAACGCCTTAGGGAGGGGCGTGTAGCGACATCTAGTCGTAACTAGAAGACTCAGACTTCCCGACGGCACCAACGTTTCAAATTATATTGAGAAATAATCAGTAACGATGCGCCAAACCCACACTAAATTTATGAAATCCGAGTCGGAGGATTATATTTTTCCTATAAGGGGATCCCTTGATTTGAGTCGAACACGCCTCCTAGACAGAGACACGCCGATGCGCGCACGAGGAAAAGATATGTGTCTCTTCGGGAATGGCTTTTTTGGTCTTTCACCTAACTTAGTGAAGTTTTATTTAAATTTCATAAAATGAGATTATAGATGAGATAAAATACTATAGTATTAACTTGATTGCGTCGTAAAATAATGTAGGTATCTTTTGAGTGGGCTGAGTAAAAAAGGGAAAATACAGACCCAACTTTGTTTTTTTTTTCTATCTAGGAAATTTAAACAATCATGTATCGATAAAATCAGATAAAGAATCATATAGTCAAGAGTCATATGACCTTATTATTTCTTAATCTAGTCAGAACGGCACGTTTCAAAGCACGCCATAATTTCCAATGCACCGCCTTAATTTGAAAGTCAGTCTTATTTTTTTTTTACCTTGTAGTTATTAGTAGCTGATGCCATCTGGTTTTTATAGTAGCCGGTTTTCGAGGGTAAATACGTCACTTTCTGCCCTCCAGCGCCGAACCTGAAAGGAGAATGTGATTGAAATTGGTAACTAGTTCCGTGCGTGGGCTAGGTTTCATAAATATGAGAGAAAGAAAGAAAGAAAATATTTATTCGTGACAAGAAACATCACGAAATTCACGAGACGGGCACTTGCTACTCAGCGTAATGCTGGCGGGCCAGTGCTGAGAGGTAATTACGTTACGTTTCGAACGTGGGTTAGGACCATGCAACTGGCATTTTTTATACAAGCTTTTATTTAACTTGCCCTGTTAGTATGGGACAAATCTTGCAAGTTAAATTTGATCCACTTTCCGGTGACCGATTGAGCTGAAATTTAGGGTATAAGTATAGTTTGGATGACATATCAATATTGTGGTACCATAGAGCTGATCTGATGATGGAGACAGAAGGTAGCCATGGGAATTCAGTACTTAACCGATGTAACCCCGTTGAGTTTGGGTTCGTTACTGTCAAGTTACGTGAACGGGGAGTCGACAATCAAACACGGGCGTTGGGCTGAGACTAATTTATTATATTGAATATCATGCTACCCACATTTTATCATATACCCACAAGTAAATAAGAACACCTACAACCCCCTTTTAGAAAAGAAAATAAAAGTTTGAAACATGTGTAGTACATTTATATACCAAACTTACTTACCTAGGAAATTATACATAGTTTTGATAGTTAAGAGCAAGTACTAAAATCAGCAAAGTTAGGGACACTTTTTAAGTATATGTATACTAAACTGGACTAATTTCCAATTGTATATGTCGGCGGCAGATCGTTAAATACGCCAGATCACGAAATTCCTAGGCATATCGTGAAACGGCGCCATTTCATGATATGCCTAAAAGTCGGCTAGGCTTATCACGATGTGCCTGATAAACAATACGGCAGATCGATTAGAGCAACGCATTCGTCGATATTCCTAGCTCTATACCGGGCACATCGTAAAATAGTTTCTTTCTTGGCCACTGGTGGCGCTGCACATGCGATGGCGGCCGTTTTTGTTGGGGGCTAATAATCAGGGCGGACAAAAATGGTTTGTCATAAGCGAACTCTGTCTTAGGTCGGTTAGGTTAGGGTTCACTTGTGTCCCTCAGACCAGAAATAGACACCCCGCGCAGCGGGGTGGCGTCGACTCGCTGGAGATTATCAGTCCGCACTTCTTATTTTTTTTAATTCACCTAATTCAATTTTGGACACCCTACTTACGTATAACGGTGAGTATTGAACGATTTGCCGGCGTTTCATGATATGCCTAGGAATTTCATGATCAGCCTAAACGTCACTGGCTTGGCCAAATCATGAAATGCCGGCGTTTCATGATATGCCTAGGAATTTCATGATCTGCCTAAACGTCATTAGACAAATCGTTAAACGTTAAGTTTTGAACGATATGGCGGATGTCCTTTAGCCAAATCATGAAATGGCGGCGTTTCACGATATGCCTAGGAATTTCGTGATCTGGCGGATTTTACGATCGGCCGCCGACATATACATAAGGGCAAAGTATGATGGCGTATTTTAGATTATATGCTTAAGATTGAAGCTCATGTACTACGTGGATACCTATTCTAATAATTATTTACTAAATATAATTACATGATGTTCAATCTTTCTTACAAAAATGCAAGAAGATAAGAATATTATCCATTAATTTTAAAGCATGAATTACATTGATACTTTATACTTACATGCATTAGGTACGTACTACATGCATTTACAAATTGCTGCCGAAATTTGAATATCTCTTACATAATGCAAGATGATACAAATTACGCAATTATCGTTATAAGTTATAATTGTATATATCTATATATTATTATATTCTATTACTACTTCATACATTCGCATGCACTAATATTATTTTCAAGTTTCTTTTTTTTTTTTTTCATTATACTACTAATTCTTATATACAGAGACACGTTTTATTTTTGGTGTAACCCTCTTAAAGCCCTTTCAATTGAAATAAATTAGTACCTAGTTAGCTTTTCATTGGAATTTATACCTTGTTTACGTGCAACAGGGTCGAGTTTACTGTATAGTTTATTTAAGCTTTTTGTGATAAGCGTTAGGAGGATTACATTATACACGATAGTTTTAATATTACGTCTATTTAAATATTTATTTCATATTCTAATTTTACGGAATTAATAACATTTAAATTGGGTTACGTGGCTGGGTTACCCGCGGATGCCGCAGAGGGGTATCCCCACCGATCAGGAGGTCGCACTGTCCTGCCGGAACGAGTACGATAAAACACATTAGTTTGAGCATTTACATTGCAATCAGCTGGTTGTCTGGGGCCGGATGCTGTTCGTGTGACCAATGAGGGTGGGGTCGAGTCATCATCTAAACTTACAAATGTAGAATCTTGTCTCTGATTAGAGTCTAATATCAAATGTTTTCAGTTACGTCGTAGCACATTACCGTTAGGCATTGCGATCAGATATGATCTAGGCCCTATTATGCCATTAACTGTACCTGGAACCCAACTATTGCCTACTCGTACTTTTACTTTTTGTCCAGAGATCAATGTGGTTAAGTTTCTTGTTCGTATATCAAAATAATGTTTTTGTCTACGTTGTCTGTCCATTAATTTGTCATGTAAATTATTATGTACTATTATAGGTATTGAAGGGTTTTTTTTACAAGGTAGGACACTACGTAGTTTTCTATTGTAAATTAATTCTGCCGGTGAGGGTATGTTATCGCTTATCGGGGTACACGAGTACTCTAACAACGCTAAATCTAAGTCTGACCTATCATAATTAGTTTTTTTCATTATGTTTTTTATGGTTTGGATCGATCGTTCCACCTGACCATTTGATTGCGCGTATCCGGGAGAAGAAGTGACGTGGTGAAATTTCCAATCCAAAGAAAACTGTTTGAAAAGAATTGACGAAAATTCCGGCCCATTATCACTCATCACAATTTT